>JAYMZC010000289.1:1526230-1698339 GCA_036346975.1 Drosophila prolongata
ACCTCTGAAGATGATTGTCAAGCCCTGCACACCCAAAAAACCACACAACTTTTTTACCAGCCAGAGCCAGGATATTGGATTGTTTTGGTCCTGAATGTTCCCAAGGAGGTGCGCTTAAAGGAGGGCGTTGAAGTGGCCGATTATCGGGGTGCTGAGATCTCGGACAGGATTTACAGGGCCATTTTACGACAGTGCTATCAAATGTTTTGCTTCCAACATGAAAGTTTCTCCGCTGTTGGATCTGGGGAACCAAATCCCGCCAAGCGAAGGGATTTACTCTGCCAAGAGCTCCTACATTTCTATGGCCACCACCTGACGAACTTAAAGGAGCCCTCGCACTGTGATATCATCGACATGATGCATTCCACACAATATCTTCCCCTGGATAAATCACTTTTTTTGCGGGCCCAGAATTTCGGGACGTTGGGCGAGACCTTTCCCGCCATTAAAGAGTGCATAATGCTCTACCAGGAGCAGGTCCTTTGCGGGGGGAAACTCAACCCGGGGGATCTGCACAGCCTGCACTCTTATGTGGTGCAGCATGTGCTGAAAGTGGAGGCCAGCAGCTCTTCCATTGCAGTGAGTCCGTCGCTAAAGAGGAGCATAAGTGAGTGCCAGGTTGGAGGATTTGTAAGGAGCCAACAGAAGGGTGATGGTCAGGAGGCGGAGAACCTGGAGGACCATCCCCTGAAGGTCTATGTCACGCTGGAAGAGAAGCAAGCGAAGCCCTATTACCTGCTCATCTATCGTGCTCTGCACATAACTCTCTGCCTGTTTTTGGATGGTATGTTTCTCAATGATTTTTACATAGATTCTGTAGCAGGCCATTCCACTCCTTAGACCTTTAAACTACCTTGTTTTCCTGCTAAAAACTCTTTCTTTTTCAGCGGACCAACCCGAGCCCAAGCAAGAGCTATATGATGAGCTCCATTCCTACATGGCTCCCCAACTGACTTCTCTAGCCCGAGACATAACCAGCGAGCTGAACAAGGAGCTAGTGGGTGCTGCGAGTCAGGAGAACACGACCAGCAACAGCGAAAACGCACCCAAATACCTGTTTATCAACGAACAGAGTCTTCAGCATCACACGAACCTTCAGCGGCACCTGCCTCAGGGACTTCCCCGCAATGTCTTCAGCATCATAGCAGATCTGGCCAATCCCAGTGGCAGAGGGGAGATGGACAGTGCTCCTGCAGAGGAGCTCCAGGTGAAGACCACCAACGACTACTGGATTGTTAAGAGGCGCTGTAACTACAGACAGTACTATGTGATCCTGTGCAACAGCAAGGCCACTCTACTCGATGTCACCCAGGAAGCGAGACGCATTTTCGAGCAGGAGCTCACAGATGATGTATTTTTTGACAAATAAAGAGGAGGATTAGATATAGAATGGGAGTGCGCCAATTGTGGGGTCTTTGCCCGGTTCCCTGCCAGCAAAATCTGCAAGTGGATCGGGCATCCGAAGACGGATTTCAAGCCAGCACTGCCCCGGAATCGCTGGCATCGTTATACACACTGTTGGATGAAGAGGAGCTCGTGGTCGTGGTGGCCCCTCCGTTTTGGGATTTGCTGATCTTCACTATGTATATTCGACGATTGGACATGCAGATGCTGTAGTAGTGCTGCTCGTAGTCGATGGTGATCCGTTCGCAGCTCGAGTTCGGCATGAAGGACTCGTCGATACTGCGAAACAGGAGTGATGATTAATAATTGTCAGCAATCTTTGTTTTAAGACTCACCTCTCTGTGAGATTTAGAAGACCCATTATCACGTTTGCACTGCGCTCATCGTTTTTGAGCTCTCCCCCAGACTCCAGAACTGCTCCATCTTCTTTTAATATCAGGTAGCCTATTTGATTGGGCACAATTAGCTTTTCTCTGTCCATTTTCAATAGTATATTTATTTATTTATCTTTTGCACTAAACCTACAAGTGTGACCAAAGAATATTTATTTTGCCGCAGTTACAGTTAGTTTCAGATGTGCGTCGATGGCGGAACGATGGATTTTGGATCACGAAGGCTGCTTTTATTTATTGATTTTCTCGCTATTTAGGCACGTAATCGAAAACTTTTAAATGCAAAAATATTAAAAAAAAGAAAATCCTAACTATATATGTAAGATGTAAGTATATTGGAGGTCTGCAAGTATTTCAAAAATGTATTTGAAAAAATAGACTCACCACACCTTGGAGAATATCTCAACGCACAGAGCGTTGTGCCAAGTTGCACTTCATTTTATTTAAAATGTAATGATAACTAAGTAATAAAAAGGTGGAAAAACACATTGTTGTACTATTTTCCGAGTTTATGTGTTTTGAGTTTTTAAAAATAAACAAACCTCTTGGACTGCTTGATAACACGACAGCCCTATTGCCAGTGTTGTAAGTCGTCACATTGCGCGCCATTGACACAAATTTGAAATTGGGACACCGGGCTAAGGTTAATGCATGCAAAAGACAAACAACGCACATCAACAGGAAACTTAAACTCCGGTTCTAAGTAAACAGAGGCGTGGTCGATATGCGGGCGGGGCCAAGTGCATGGCTAATGTTTTCGTCTGGAGGAAAAGTTTTAAAAGGCCGTGAAAAGGAAATTCCGGACACTGTCTCTCCGGAATGGCCAACTACTATCGACGCAAGAAAGCCGACGCGGTGTTCCTCAACGCCAAGCCTTTGAATAGTGCCAATGCCCAGGCATATTTGTACGGGGTTCGGAAGTACTCCATAGGATTGGCGGAGCGATTGGATGCGGACTACGAGGCTCCTCCGTTGGACAGGAAAAAGAGCTCGGACAGCACGGCCTCTAATAATCCGGAGTTTACGCCGGTGTGTGAAGCTTCATCTACCAAAAATACAAATTATAAAGCTGGATAGTCCTTTTTCCAGAGTGTTTTCTATAGGAACATAGCTCCTGTCAACTGGTTCTTAAGGATTATCGGAGTATTACCCATCGTTCGACGTGGTCCTGCGCGTGCCAAGTTCGAAATGAACTCCGCATCGTTTATTTACTCAGTGGTTTTCTTTGTGCTCTTGGCGGTGAGTCTAATTTACAAAGAAAAATCTAATTTCCACCTTTTTGGAACTTGGAAGTTTTAACAGTAGTT
Organism: Drosophila prolongata; assembly: GCA_036346975.1. Lineage (NCBI taxonomy): Eukaryota > Metazoa > Arthropoda > Insecta > Diptera > Drosophilidae > Drosophila > Drosophila prolongata. Next base: position 1,529,334 of record JAYMZC010000289.1, read on the forward strand.
GGGTGTTTAGGATAAAAACATTTAAACATATTTTAAAATATATTTTAAAACACACTTCCTAATTTTCAATAGCTTAAAGAAAACTCAAAGATACTTTTTCGATTGTTATATAATGTTAAATATTTCAGTATCTTTTTTATTAACCAAAAGTTTAAAACAAACTCCAATTTATTTTTAAAAGTTTTCGAAATTTCAGTTCAGAAATTTATAATTATAATAATTAAAAAAAATAGTATCAAATCCTTATTGAGTTTTCTAAACTTATATTAATTAAACATTGATAGTAATATAAAAAATAAACGCAGCGTTGGAAAGTTCTTTAGGGGTTTGATTCCTTTTCATAAACAACAAAGTGGATAGTGAAAATTTCCTTGCATATTTTAGATGTAATTAGTGTAAACTAGTGGTCTAACTTTGATAATACATCTCCCAGTGCTATGTAGGCTACGTGGCCAACAACCGCATCCACATTGTGCGATCCCTGAGTGGACCCTTCGAGGAGGCGGTGATTGCCTACCTGTTCCTGGTCAACATCCTGCCCATAATGATCATACCCATCCTGTGGTATGAGGCCAGGAAAATAGCCAAGCTCTTTAACGATTGGGATGACTTTGAGGTGCTGTACTACCAGATATCCGGCCATAGTTTGCCATTGAAACTGCGACAGAAGGCGCTTTACATAGCCACCGTGCTGCCGATCTTGTCGGTTCTATCGGTCGTCATTACCCACATCACCATGTCGGATCTGAACATCAATCAGGTGGTGCCCTACTGCATCCTGGACAACTTGACTGCCATGTTGGGTGCCTGGTGGTTCCTGATTTGCGAGGCCATGAGCAACACGGCTCATCTTTTGGCGGAGAGGTTCCAGAAGGCCCTGAAACACATTGGACCCGCTGCCATGGTAGCGGACTATCGGGTCTTGTGGCTTCGGTTGAGTAAACTAACCCGGGATACTGGCAACGCCATGTGCTACACCTTTGTTTTCATGAGCCTGTACCTGTTCTTCATCATCACTCTGTCGATTTACGGACTAATGTCGCAGCTCTCGGAGGGATTTGGCATCAAGGATATAGGACTGACCATAACAGCACTGTGGAACATTGGGTTACTTTTTTACATCTGCGACGAGGCCCATTATGCCTCGGTAAATGTGCGGACCAATTTCCAGAAAAAACTACTGATGGTGGAGCTGAACTGGATGAACTCGGACGCCCAGACGGAGATTAATATGTTCTTGCGGGCCACCGAGATGAATCCCTCGACCATCAATTGTGGTGGCTTCTTCGACGTGAACAGGAGTCTCTTCAAAGGACTTCTGACCACCATGGTCACCTATTTGGTGGTCTTGCTGCAGTTTCAGATCAGCATTCCCACTGACAAGGGGGATTCCGAGGGAGCTACCAATATTACTGTGGTGGACTTTGTGATGGACAGTCTGGATAATGACATGAGCCTGATGGGGAGCACCACTGCGAGCAGCACCACTGCAAGAACCACTGTGGCACCACCGATTGGCAAGCAAAAGGGACGAAAGGGTTGAAAGACAAGTGAATTAACAGCATTAGGCTGAATAGATAAAAGCAATATTATACATTTGAGATAAAATGCATCTGTAGCTGAGGCCAAATAATAAAAGCACCTAAAACTACAAAAATCCTTGACATTTATAAAATTTTTAAAAGGTATGTATAACCATTAACCATAGAAAATATAAGTAAAATATTAAAAACTCTTATTTGCGTGACATATTAACCAGATATGTTACAGTTTTGCACTTTTATTTGATATTCATACTTTAGTTGTTCGATGCTACAAAACAAGAACACTTAAAATATTGCTAGTTAACTGAATGTAAGGCATATATAGTAAATTTAATTTAAGTCTAACAAGAAAACAAACTTTAAACTTCGTTGCTATTACTTGAACTTGGACGCCAATTTAAATAAGAAAAGCTTGTCTTATTTTTATAACATTCTGCATTAAAATCCAATTTAATCTGTCGCGCTGCTTTCGCTCCGTGGTCCAGGGGTTAGAGTGCGCTTCCTTCGCTTGGAAGTGCCGAGTTCGAGTCCTGCCAGTGAATAATATATTTTTTATTTTTCAAAATTCGTTTTCTTCTTTTTTTAAACTTGTTTTTAGGTGCTACAGTGAGAAACGCGGTTGACGCGACTTTAAGGATTAAGTTCTACACAAAAATAGTTTATGTATTTGCCAGCAAACCGATATTGCCGACCGCGTTAAACCGAAACTGCCTTCCTCTTTTTGGGATATAGACGAGTTTGGTATATGTGTTAATATGCCCCTCGATCCGTACCCGTTGGCTATCTAAAATAGTATCTCTTCTCTAACCATATCACACTCGGTTTTGCAATACAGAAACTGTAGTACAATTGCATTCAAGACACCTGATGGGGAAGTTCCGCAAACAATCTCTCTTCATTTATTTAACACTGTCCATCGGGGGATTCGGTTAGGATGTGCTTGTAGCCGTTGCTTCCGAGATACATGTGCTCGCGTTGGAATCGATAGGGTATCTGGTGAACAGGGAAATTGATTACTTGATTTCAGATGTGCAGATCCCAACTTACGGCTCCTGGAGCTGGACAAGGTATGGCCACCGTGGCGATCTCCCGAAGTTTATTCATGGTACGCAGACTCTGGTAGAAGCTGTGCATCACATACCACTTGCAGTAGTCCATGCAGATCAAGATATAGCAGATGATAACTATCAGTGAAGAACATTTTTAGAAAATATTTTAATAAAATAGGCATACGAACTCACAATAGGGCACCTGTCCGCCCAATATCTGCACAATTTTCGTATCCCTCAGCATGAAAACCAGAGCTCCCAAGGCCACCATCAGCAGAAACTCCACGATCAGCCAGGGAATGATTAGGCCCGGCTTGTTCTTGTAGACCCCGAAGAAAAGGGATATGGCACTCAGGGCGTATGTTCCGGCCACTCCAGCCATGACATACAGCAGATTCTCCGTGGCAGCCGCCAATTGGGCGGCAGTTTGCAGGCGAAGATCGTTGTGGAAGGGCGACATGTTGTAGAAGCCATTGTCCTTCTGGTCCAGGATGTCCAGCTCCAGGACCTGGCACATCTGTTCGGCATGGGCCAGTCCCAGGAGAACCAGGAATAGGGCGCAATGCGAGATCAACTGGGTGAGAAAATAAATATATTTTAAGATCTCTATAACTGAATACCTCTATTAGAATATTTATGGGATTTAAACAGATCATCATAAAAGACAATTAAATACAGACAGAAATAAAAATACAAAGTAAATGCGGTAAATTTAAGTTCGTGATAATCTATATATAAACGTATATGTATATTTAAAGATGCATAAAATATTTGTTCAAGCATTTAGCTTTCCAATTTCCTTTATCAAAACACAAATAGATTTTGTGATATCGAAAACCGGAACAGCCCAGCGATCTTCTGAGGCTACTACCCCTATTAACCCCTCAAACTAAACGATTTCCGCGAGTTGTTTGTGCAATTCCCAACTGGTTTTAGCCGCTGTCGGCATGACTCGCCCACCAACCACCGGCGAAGCTTTAAAAGGGCGCTCGTCCTGGCACGTTCTCATCACGGAACACAAGTGCAGACGCATTGCGCCGCAGGAGCGTCTCCTTCGCTCCGCCCCTGGAATTCCGGGGGCGGGCGGGGGCGAGCGCCCCATTGCCGCCTTCGACGCCTCCTTGCGCGCCCAGTGGGGTATGGCTTTGCATATCCAGTGCGTAATTTTTGTACCTGGGGCAGCGGCTGCACACCTTGGATTGCTCGGGGATTCGGGACTCCCGATCCTCCTGCGTGCCAGTGCGCTGCGCCCCGCCTTATAAATCCATTGACAGAGTTCTTAGATAATCTATATCCATGCAACTAATTACTCTACTTAGTTTTAAAAGAACAATTCTCTGGGAAGTTCCCTTTTCTTTTAGAATACAAAAAGGATCTGGCTTAAAACTCTTGTATATATATAGATATTTCCACTCACCAACTGATATATACTGGTCAGCAGGGCCGTGGTCCTGAGATTCTTGGGCGAAACGGGTGTCATTAGCATTTCCCAGCTGCGGCGACAGCAGTTTTTCCACTTGCATCCTGCGGCGGACGAACCGCTGACCGTCGGCAGCAGCATTTTATTGCAGTTTTTCCCGTTTTTCCTCAATCAATTTATGGATTTTTCCCGCTTTCAGCTAATCAAAGAGCGACGCAACTGTTCCGCGGCTGTTTCGTCATGCAATTGGAACTGACTTGGGGACCTCGCAAAAAGGTGGAGTGATGTAAAGGGGCGACACCCACGCAGCCCAAACTTTTCCGGAGCTTTTTCCTCAGGTTTGGGTGGAAAACTGCACTCGCGAAGTAATCAAAAAAAACTATATGGATAAAACAATGTTGAGTGCCAAGGTCTGCCAAATGTTTTGACTCGGTGGAAAGCTTTTACGACTGTGTTTTGCTTTCTTTTCTAGTGTAGGGTGATTTAACTATATGATGGTGTTTGTTTTTTATAGTTTTTAATACTTCTCTAAAAAATTCTTCATCAACCTGTATTAAAATGCTTAACTTAACTGTGGTAAATTTTTTAAATTTTTAGCTCTTTTAAATTTTTTAAATGAAGTGCAATTGTTATGATTATAATATAACATTATTTTATTGCTAGAAACTTCCTTAATTGTTAGAATACATATTTTGTTTATTATAATTTTTTCTTCTTGTGCTATATTTTATGATTTATCCCCTATTTAAGGGTATATAAACTGCGTACTGCTCCAAAAAACCTCTTTAGCGGACATTTGAGGGTTGTTTTCCTCTTGAAACCGCGCAGATGTTTATCAGAGCTTTATTTTGACTTTTCAGAGCTTCCGCCAGAGTTGCCACCGTCTTTCGCATTGAAGGCAATTAAAGTTGGCTCGGGACTTCCCCCTCCAGACCGCCAAGCCGCCAACCCGTTGCTATGATAAATTTTTGCATTTTAAAAGTTAATTTACACTGGAACTATAAAAATGTAACATAAATTCTGCCAAAGCAGGCCATAAAACTCGGGCCAGTCGGCGCGGAAAGAGAATCAAAGTCGTGTCGATGCCACTGGGCAACCGGGCAATCCAACTGGGCAACTGAGAAAACTGAAAACTGAAAACCATCATCACCATCTCATGATCTTCGGGGGACCCCGAACCTTGTGGCGCTCGTTTGGAGTTGGGAGCTACTTGTGGGCCTAATTGATTGTTTTTCTACGAGCTCGGAGCTCCGAAACTCCACTCCTGGCGAGGATCGCTGACTGGGATCCACCCGGGCTCTCGTCGATCTGGGATCATCTCACAATGTTGGTTTGGAAACGAAATGAAGACCTCAGGGGCAATATATGGCCGAGCGGCTTGTTATCATTGGGCGTGTTTTATTAACTTTTAAGCTGCCATGCACGCGAGGAGCCATAAAAAAGTGCAACTGGCGGTGGCTCGACAACTGCAAAACTGCAAACTGCAAAAGTCAATTAAAAATTTTTTACATTTGTTTGCACACACAGGAACGGAAAAAGAAGAGTTTCGTTTTGGCTTTTTGGCCCCACCATCCTGGCGCGATAATCATAACTGCAAAAAAGTAAGAAAACTACGCGCAGGCGTCGCCCGTCGATAATTTATGGCCAAAAAGCGGTGGCCAAAAGGGCGAGGTGGTTGGAGTTGCCAGTTGCCAGTTTGCAGTTTGGAGCACAGGTGATCCCTGGCCGGCAAGCTGGTGTATTGAAATATCATCTTGCAACCATTTGCCGTTCAATTTGCGTTCGCAACGCTCTTTTGATTGGTTTTTCCAGCCCATCACCCGCCCGCCCGCTCGCGATCCACGCGATTCGACTACAAATTGATTGCCTTAAAGTAACTTGTAAAATGCATCTAAGAGATGCACTCGGAGAAACTTTCCTTATATTAAATTCATTTTATAAAGTAACATCCATTCTTTAATTCTAAAAACACTGTTTAGAGAATTTCTAAACATTTGTATTTGTGCGACGAGTAAATATGGATATCTCTACCCATTTTATAGGGGTTGTTGAGGTGTAAAAAGTATTTTGATTTAAAATATTACATCACAGATTAAAGAGTTTGTTCAAATTAAAATCAGCTCTTTTAATTTTAATTTTAATATTAATTTTGTATTTCAAAAATCTGTCAAGTAAAAAAAAAAAAAAAAAAAAAGTTTTTTATTTAAAATACTGCATCACAGATTAAAGAGTTCGTTCAAATTAAAATCAGCTCTTTTAATTTAAATTTTAAAAAATGTCATGTAAAAAAAAAAAAAAACAAGTTTTGCCCGCTATACAGGGGTGGTCAAAAGTATTTGCACAAATTACACGTACTTACTCATAAGAAATGTGCAAATACTTTTGTATAAAGTCTTTTTCTGAGCAATACTTTAGGTAAAAGTTATTAGTGTCTGATTATTTCGCAGATATCTTTCTAGCTTATTTTTATTTCTTGTTCACCAAATTTTCTCAGTGTGGACATTCCCCGAAGTTCCTCTGCTGTCTTTGCTGCTTCCTGGGCTCCTCTTTCAGCCAAAAACAGAAGCAACATTACAAATGTGTGGCGTTATTGCCACGGGGGAGGAGTCAGGAGTCGGGGATTGGGGAATGGGGATTGGGAGTTGGGAGTCAGGAGCATCGACTTCTTTTTGATTAAAAAAGGAAAAAGTGGGAGAGCAGGAGGTTGAGTTGAAGAAGGAGTTGGATTCGGCTGGAAGTGGATGTGGCTGTGGATGTGGATGTGGTTGTGGATATAGACTGGCTGCCCAAAAGCAATCGATGTTGTTAACAAGCATTTCAGCGCATGACAATTGGCATGCACACCTCCGGGCCATTAATATGCAACCGATGCTGACACATTTGGAGCTCAACTCCCGAGCTAAAAACTCCTGTCATTCTGCAACTATCGAGGGGACTGGGGCCTCGGTTATTTAATCACAGAAAATCCTTCGAACATAAATAACATTTCCTCGACTTATTTGCACAATTTGTTTGCCTGTTTTGACAGTCGGGCTTTGCAGGCATTTTCGATCTTATAGACTTCGATTTGATATAAAAGTAGCAGGCTTTTTGGTGTGGGGAAGTTTAAAAAATGTGGTATGCAATTGCCCATCAATTTATAGGTGGTTTGTAGGGCTCTGGAAGTAATTAAAAATATAAAAACGAATTATTGTTGGGTGGATCCCGATTTAAATGCAATTAGTTTTTTAAGACTTAATTATAAATCAAACTGGTAAGAAATAATATTCCTAGAATATAAGCAAAATGGTGTTCATGGTGTTTAAGTTATTTATATTCACAAACATATTGGTACCAATTATATTAATGTAGTCCAGAGATATGTAAAAGTATTTAATATAGATTTTATAATTAACTTAGACTTTTTTCTAACAAAATGATTTTTTAATAGAATTTTTTGTATAATAAACTGAACATGTCGTTCGTATACTTCCCTTTTATATATATATATATCCTTCGCTTGTTTTCCTCCCTCTCTTCATATTTTCTATATAACTGCAAATGAATCCTTCGCATCCTTCCCTCTTCCTTTAAATTCCCTAGTAAAACACTAGACAGGATGCCTTGTATCCTTCCCCTCCTATCAGTTTCATAATTTCGTTAAGCATTTGGCACCTTCCACGACATCCAAACCCCATCGAACATTGTCACGTTTTTGGATTCGCATGTTGACGCCAAATATCAATTGTCGCACATATTTGCATAGGCCAAATATGAGGGGGTTTCCCCCAAAAAGCGGGGATGTATTGTCCTTTCGCCGTTTTGGGGTTCATTTGCACATCGCTGACTTGTGTCGCGGATTTTTGCGGTGTCGCAATGATAAAGATGTTGCCGACTGCGATTGAACATGCAACCCCAGCCGGCAGCAGCAACACGCACAGCAGCAACATCAATTCCCCGCAGCAACATCAGTTCGGTTGCAGGACAAACAAGCGAGTGAGAAAACCCTCACTCACTCGAATCTCAAGGGTGCGTTCAATTGTGTCAATTTAACGCCTTTTACGGCCCACCAACCTCGAATCATTTTCACCACCCCTCCAGCCCATGACAAACCCCCTTTTACGCCCATGAAAACCCCATCAAAAAGCCCCTTTCCAATGCTGTTGCACGTTGGGCATATTAATTATTGCAGGGCAACGGTTTCAAATAGATCGCTGATGTCGATGATGTTTAGCCCACTCGATTTGCCACCAGCCTTAATTATCCATCCGATGCGATGGGTTTGGTTGCTTTCATCTGGGATATCGGGATATTTGCCAACTGAATGCTCGCTTTGCGCCGGCCAAACACGATTATTAGTAGTTGCCTGTCTAAATATTGGAAATTGTCAATGCGACTGGAGCGCTGCTAAATGGTTTATGGATATGTGAGGCTGGCGAAGGACGAGGACTCATCCAAAGGATGCACGGCGGATGAAGGATGCAAACACGGATTGCTGGGAAGGAAGAAGGAAGCTTCTCCGTTGCAAGAGTGGGCGGTGTTTTGTTAACTGCAATTGTAATTAAATTGCTAGTTGCACAAAGCGGTTGTAGTTCATATGGAGTGCCTCCTTATATGTCTGGCATCTATATTAATCCCTGTTACTTAAATATTGTGGTTTCAATTTAAATAATACAGTTTTAAAGGCTTATTTCACAGCGAGTTTAGTTAAATGATCGTATCTAAGTTTTGGTTTAATATTGATATTGATTCTATTTAATTATTTTTAAAGAATAGTGATATAGAAGTTTTATCAATAATAAAAGACGCGATTAATATAATTCTTAAAATTAGTAATGAAAATAAAGTAAGTTTAATAGATAAATTAATATATTAGATAAATAAATATTTTATACGCTTTTTTTATAACTGAGCTCATAAAAGTGAAAAGAAATTTTGTATTCTAATTTGTGTTAATTATTAGATATTTATTAACTAGCACCTGTTAATAATGTATTACATTTTATTTTTCAATAATTGATAAATTTATAAAACTATTATGATTAGAATGAAGCAACACTTGGTGCCCATATTTATTTTGATTTAGTATAATATTAGTTTAGAGTATCTATAAACTTGTAAATAATACTGGTTATATTTTTGCCAAAATTAAGCAATGTTTACGTGCGACCCAAAAAGCCTTGAAGCGAAATCTAATTAGCATTGCGCATTATACCTACATTGTTATGAATAGCTGAAGGCTTTGTTTAGTTCCCTTGAGCTTGTATTTATTTAATCCCATTTTATTTGCAGAACCCTTGCCTTAAATTAGGTAATATTTAGTCCCATGCCCACTGGCTACATGTAATCACAGTTTTCCAGAGTCTCGGAACCCTGGAAAATCATAAAATTCATAGGCTTAAAGACGCAACCTGCTGGCAGGACCAAAAGGCAGTCGCGCTTGCCTGGCAAATATCCTTGATATCATTTAGTCAACTGGAAAAAATTCAATCAGCATACTTGGCAAATATTCAACAGCGCTCTGGATGTGGATGTCGATGTCGATGACGATTGTTTGACTGAGCGAGCAGCCCAGAGGGGGCGGAAAAAGGGGGTGGAAAATGGAGGGGGAGGGGGCTCACGGGGGGTGGTGTTCGCTGCATAAATCAACAGCAAATAAATGCTGATACGCTGAAAGTTCGTCTTGGGATGCTTTCGGCTGAAACAAAAAAACATTCGAAGCGGAAACGAAAGGAACAAAAAAAAAAAAACAGAAAGCGGAGGAGAAAAATTCGCATTCGATAATTGAATTTTCCCTGGCAGAGAACATAGGGATAGGAAAAGAGTGTCCAAGGGAAAAGTGGGCGAGTGGGTGGCCACGAAGGACCCCAAAGCGTGTCCAGCGATGCATGCGTCGCACGTATCCTGGAGGAGCAGAAAAGGGGGGGGGGGGGGGCGAGGACTTGGAGGAGGAGTTCAAGGAGGAACAGCACTGGGAGATAGGAACTGGCTGCCTGGAGCTGCTCCCATATTATGTGCACAATAAATAGACGTGATCAGCATGAGCAAGGTGAGGGAGCATCGCTGTCGTCCTTCTCGTCCTCGTCCTCGTCCTCGGCCACGTCCACGTCCTCCATTCGTCGTCCTTTTCCTCGGGAGCTGTCCTTGCGCTTGGCTGAGCGGCCACATCGCTGGCTGCATGCTGAGAAGTGAAACACTAAGGAAAAAATATAATTCACAACAATTATATTATATATGAGCAATTTATAAATGATCCTTCCAACCATAACCAAATAGTTGGTTAATCCTGTATCCCTTTAACAATTCAATTAAATATCAGTAAATGAATACTCTGCATAAAAGCAGCTTGAAGGTTATGTCCTTTAAAAGCTAATGTGTTTAAAGTACCTAAAAGATTTACTCATATTTCTAAAATAACAAGGCCAAAATTCCGAGCATAATCTTTAGTTGTATTTTATGAAACAAAATAATAGCGTAATATATTTTGAGTATTGGCAAATTAGTTTTTCCAGGAAATATTTATTTTCAAGGATAAAATGCTAAGTATTAAACATTCAAATGGTCTGCTTTTTTGTATATGACAGTTTTGGTATTTCTTTATATTTAACTTATATTTCTTTTAACTGTTAGTTTATCTATTTAGTCAAGGGCTTTTAAATCCTTTAACAAAATTGCACTAAATAATTTACACTTTTTTTTAAAACGTTTACCTAATAAAATATATTTTCCTGTGACACCTCTTAAAGATATCGTTAATGATTGATCAGTAGTAACACATGTTCCATAATATTTTTTAAGGAGCGAGGATTCAAGCATTCAATGACTCAAGGATTTCTTAGAGTGCAGGGACTTGGAGCGCCGAAATCCCCGAGTGGAAGCCAGTAGAAGGAGCAGAAGGAGCGAAGGAAGCACTTGAGAGGATGTTGACTGAGTTTTTCCTCAGCTTCTTTTTGCCGGCTGTTTCCGGCTTTTGTTGCACGAAAAGTGCTCGACGGAATCTTTTGTCCCAGTATCTGTATCTGTGTGTATCCTGTGTGCGTGTGTGAGTGTGGGTGTGGAGGGTGGGAGGCTGAGTACGCCACCCACTTTTCCCCCCGGACATGTTGAAACTTCCGAAAAACAAGGCGCCGCTAAACTTTTTTTATGCTAACTTACTTTGTAGTTTCTTCTTATTTGCAACTTTGATTTTTGTTTATTTTCGCTTGCGAGAGCCACCCCCGCAGAGCGAAAAAAAATGGGGGAAGGAAAAGCTCGGGAAATCGCAACCCCCAGAAAGAGAAAATGGCGGCAAAGCAGCTTCAAGTAGAAGGAAAATTTCTTGACACGGAAAATTTCCTTGGACTGTGTTTTTCTCGCTTTTCCTTGCCTTTTCCATGCCTTTTCCGTTTGCTTCCGTTCACTTTAAAATGCGCCATTTTCTTGTTTGCTGACCCCGGCCTACCAACTCCCCTTCAGATTTTCCAAGCGGAAGTTTTATGAATTTTCTACAAAGCGGCCAAGTTTTTTTTCCCAGCTCCAATGTCCTTTGGGTTTTCCATTTTCCTCTTTTTTTCGCAAGTAGAAAAATGTCTTTCTTGCTGTGGAATCACTGCAGTGTGAATAATGACAAAAAGCAGAGGAGCTGCGTCAGGAAATATTCATAAAAAACTTATCAAGAAATTTTTTGCCAGAGAAATGTCACCCAAAAAAAGAAAGTTGATGGGGTCTGTCATGCGGGTTGGTTACAAAATTCCAAGCATTTCATTTTAGTGCAATTAAAATAAAATGAAAAAGAAATTCTGGAAAACATGTCAGCCCTTTTTCGGGTTTTAATGAAGATATTATAGGCGTCAATGAAGGTCAACGAATCGACAGCCCGCACATAGAAATGATCTTTTAATTGTTGGGCCTAGCACCTAACTGGAAATTAGCTTCAATCATCATTTTCTTATTTTCCCGAGGACCGCTGATAATGATGTCGCCTGGCCAATTGACAGAGCGTGAAGCGGAAAGAGTTTCCATGTGTGGCGACTCATTAGAGAGTGTCATTTGTTGGCGGTTTTCAAGGGGTTAAAACAGGTCATTAACACTACTTTTTAATTTAGTTATACAGTGGGTTCAAGGGTTTTGCAATTATATAAAACTTATGTTTAATTTATATTTGTATATATTTTTTTTGTACATAAATCAGCAGGTACTGACGTCGAGTTTTTTTTTACTGATTATTTTTCATTTTATAATAACTAATATATAACATTTTTGGGCTAAAAAAAAGTATTTGACTTCAAAGTGTTATCAAAAACCAAAAATTTTATAAAAAAAAAATTCAACGTAGTTACCCTTAGAAACATCTAAACTAATAAACAATTTTTAAAAAATGTTTTCTGATGATCCAGAAACGAGATATGCTGTTCACCGCAAACCTTTTTTCTTGGAGGCGCCTACGGAGCTTGGCTGCGAACGGCTTATTTATTTTTTATTTTTGAAGAAAATTTGTGAAAACATAGATTAAATGTAGTACTTTAATGTGCTTATAAAATAATTAATCTGACATTAACCGTATCGTGTCAAAAAATTCATAAAAATAGGCGTTTTTATGGCCCCCCTTAACTTAACTAAATATTATGCCCCAAAAACAAGATAACAAAAATAGCAAAACATCAAAATATTCTGAGAGTTGTATACAAGATTCTTAATATTAAATATAAGCTTGTTTTATTTCAATGACTCTTCCAGTTAAAGACGACATTGATTGATTTAAATCACAATTGCTCAAGTAAGCTTAAGCAATTAATTAGGGAATTAAGCACTACTAAAGTAAGTTGATTTAATGCCAAAGTGTTAATGAAGTTCACGCCTTTGTTTTTCCATCCGAACAGAATCTGACAACCTTTTCCCTGGGAACTAGGCTTATTGCAATGCTAATGTTAATTGTAATAAATTGTCATAACTCAGGTTAATCTTAAAGTTGATGTGTTCCCTTTTCCCTTTTATACATAAATATTTTTATTATTTTTGGCTGAGTTTCTCAGGCGAATTAGCATAAATTATGCACGCCCACTTGCGAATGCAGTTCGTGCGTGTTTTCCCCCTTTTCCCGGCTTTTCCCCCCGCGTGTTGCACGTGCCATTTTCCATTTCCATTTCCATTGCCACGGCAGGTGAGTCGACGCACAATTAAGCTTCAAGTGGCAGGACCAGCGGGAGTCCTTGTAGTCCTTGTAGTCCTGCGTAGTTTATTGAATTTTCATATTTTGTGCCTGCGACTCGCTCAACTATGTAAAGTGGATTTGGTAAACGAATTAGGCATCTCGCTGGCTCGAAACTTTGCCCAAACAAACAACTCAGCAGCAGGGCCACAAAATAAAGTTGAAAAAATAAATATGCCACGCCCCCTGCGAGTAGCAACCGCCTTCGTCTCAGCGGGGGGGTAGGGCTCAAAAAAAGAGGAAAGGAACACTGAGAAAAAATGTGCCTATTCTCATGGAAAACTATAAAATTATATATTTTTTCTATTTATTATTTAATTTACAATAATAATTATTGCTTGGTTGGTAGCATACTTTTCCATTGAAATAATCGTTTTAAAAAATATTAAATCTAAATTAAAATTAAATTATTATAAATGAGCTGTAAGCAATATTCCTATTTAATCTACATCGCATCAGTAATAACTTAAGACAAAACGTTTTATTACTTATACTTTTCTATTGAAATAATCGTTTTAGAAAATGTTAAATTAAAATTAAAATTAAATTAAATTAAATGAGCTGTAAACAATATTCCTATTTAATCTTGACAAAACGTTTTCTTACTTATATGGAATATCAAATTTGTACAAACAGTTTTATTCTTGACATTGAATTTCCCTTTTCCCCCAGTGTGTTGTAATCGAATTTATTTGTCTGAGGGTTTTCTTTTGGGCAAAAGTTTTTCGCAAAGCTGGCTGCGGTTTTCAGTTTTGAGTTCATCTGGGATAACCTCCCCCCCCCCAACCCCCTGGAACAAACCTCAACCCCTAACCACATTTGCACACGCTCGTCCACACACGAGATTTGATTTTATTTCATTTTCGGGATGCTGTAAAATTAGCAGCATAAGATTGGATTATCTTTATGTGTGGCGCTGCACAACTTTGCCCCTTTTTTTCAGTTTCACTCGCTTTTTGTTCGGTTTTTGTTCAGAATAGACACTACGACACAGCCCTGTGATTAAATATGTCGGGGCACGTGCCACGATTAGGCCAGTCAGGGGTTAAGGCAGGGGCGCACGAGGGTTAAGGCCGGGGCGACACTTTTGTTGAATTGCTAATTTGCTTAAAGTCAGCCTTTCTTTCGCTCGACTGGCCAAACGGACCGGATTTCGATGGCGGTCCCTCTGAAATGGGATTACTCTGAAGTGGCATCGCTTTTTCGGGCTTTCGAAAAGAGATGTTAACGGAAATAATGGGGGCATTATAGGGTTAGTCACACGATTTGCTGCAAATCAATCTTGAAGTCTTTTTTAAATATACCAAACTTTGTGCTATCTATAATATAGAACGAATTGTTTACGATTGTATTAAATTATTATTCAAATAGCTAAAATCCAATAAGCTAAATTGTGCTCGGAGTTCATTACTAAAAAAAAGAAAAAGCCTGCTTCTATAAGCCTTTTTTTGCAAGTCGCTAAATAAAAAAGTAAAGGGTGTGTTTTTAGTTAAAAAAAAAACATAAGCTTACAGAAACATACTTGAAAAGTACTTGAAGTGTTTCCTAATTTCCAGAGGACTTTTACTCATAGAATTATGGGGCCTTTCTCGTCTGGGAAAGTCTTTCCCAGCTGCCATGTTTTTCGGTAAAGGCAGTGCTATCTAATTGGAACCCCATTGGCTCACTGGCCCTGTAATATAGTCGTTTTATAAAGCCCCCTCCCCGATCCCTCATGGAGTCATAAAGTCAATTAATCGCCTAAAGTGCGGGATAATAATTCCGGACTCGGAGAAACCGCGACAACCGCCAAAAGACGACTCAACTACAAATCGACCCGAAATGGGAATGTTCGAGGGTCTGGGATTCGGAACCCTCTTTATAGAGGGTATGGGATGGGTAACTCTTGTTCTGAACCTCGCATCGCGCCTTTTGCTGTTTGTTTTTGATGTTGATGTTGATGTTGATGAATGTCGGTGGCCGCAACTTTCCGCTGTTGTTTTTAGGCCTTGTGTGTGTACTTTTCTGACCATTTTCTGTTGTTCCCGGTTAATGTTTTCATTTCGTGGATTGGATTGCGTGCTGCTTGATGCATGTTCCCTCACATTTCACAGCTCCACTTAACCTCGTGATTGATATGTTGCAATAATTCTTATCAAACAATGAGCGAGAGAGCAGTGAAAAATAGATGGCTATATTACCCTGGTCAGCACCGCCTTTTTTCCCAAAGAAAAAAAAAACACTACAAATAAAAGCTCTTGGAGAAAATATGTTATCCCGAAATTCTCACTTTTGTAAACAATATTAAGAAATATTAATTTTCATTTATCATTTTGATTGAGCGATCAAATCAAAAGAGATCTCTCTGTCTTCTCCGTTTGTTTTCTCGTGTGATTTCTTTATTATGATAGCAGAGATTCTCTTTTAATGATCTTTCGCCGTCTTGATTTATGGATCCCCAAGATCCGAGATCCCAGACCTCAAGCCAAAGTCCATCCCGAACTCAGCTTTAGCCGCAAGGTGTCGAAACTGCAACTTGAATTTGGGATGGGAAGGTGTAGCTCTGGGCCTGGGAAAAATAGGTGATCTAACGGGTCCACTCTAATAGAGGGGACCTGTTGTGGGCGTGCATCGGCGTGAAAATGTGTGTGAAATAAAAATAATATATCAAAGAACATCGATTCCCAGGCTTGGAGGTTTTATCAACTTTGGGGGTCTTTTTGTTTAATGTATATTATTTAAATTGGCAATGCTATATAAAGCATTTGCAATATATATAAGTAGCTTACTTCACATAATATATATATATATCAATTGCTAAAGTGAAAAAACGATGTGCCTATGTATCCAATAACAATTTAAAACTTATTAATTTAATATCTTTTTTATTAACAGTGTCATTTGCTTAAAAGGCAGTGACAAAAATTCTCCATTTAATTAAGCCATATTCCAATTGTTTTCACTCAGTTATTTTTAAAGCTCAACACACTTGTGGGCAAAATAAAGAAGACTTTCATGGATTAGGCAGCCTTTCAATTGAAGTGTGTCCTTTGAAGCTGACCCCGCCCCCTTGACACATCCTCCCACTTCCTCCGACCCTCGACCCCACCCACAAGCCCCTCCCTCGACTTCCGAATGACGTCGACTCTCGACTTTTGTTCTTTTTCGCCCGTTCAGCCAAGACTTAACTTAATTATACCCTGTAAATAGGCGTTCGCGTTGCGCAATCCCTTTGGCCTTTTGTGAATTCGGGGGGTGGGTTCCGCTGATTTCCTGCTCCCGGTCGAAAAAGAAAAAGATCCTTTGTAAGCCGCTTAGGTCCCGAAGGGTTCCGGTATCGGCGAGTCCCTCAACCAGTTTCGAATGCTGCCAGCGTGCAAATTAAAATTCGGTTTCTGCGGTTGCCACACTTGCATAACAGCCCGTGCAAACACCACCGACGGGCAAACAACCCACACCCACCAAAGCACACCACTCCGCACCCCGCCCTCTCCTCTCTCCTCACCACACTCAACCGCACGGACATGCTCTCTATAATTTATTTTGACATGTTTGCCAACACATTTCAATTGATTTTATTGTTGCCGGCAGTAGAGCTCTCTATAAAAATAAAATAAACTCAAATCAGGCGAAAAGTATCACAATTATTGAAATATGAGAACTTTTCGACTGCCACTATATATTGTGTGTACACTAACAAAAATAAGTACTTTATTGGTATTCAAAAAAGGACTCTTTTGTACACTAAATCTAGAAAAAATCCACAGCTGTCTTGATAATTAAACAATTTTAAACTATTAACATCAACAAAAAAAAAATTAGAAACCTGATTTTTGAAAAAAATCTTGGGAAATAATGGTCAGAATTTGGAATGGCATACCTCCTTGAATTCGTTACAAAATTTCCAATCCAATGGTATTTTCAGATAAAAAATTTTATTTTTGGACAAATTTGGCAAAAAATCAAGTGTTACCCCTTATGAAAAATGCGAAAATCGGTCAAAAAATAAATTTTACCAAATCCACCTGGAATTGATTGTATTGGTCTCAGCTGCACAAAACAGTCATTCTTTTGGCTGTGCGGCCTATTTTGGCAATAAAACAACAAAAAACCCTTAATAAAATATGTATAAGATATATGTTTTTGATAACCAAAATCCGGATAAAATCATCTCGATTTGTCGGTTTTTTAATCAAAAACCTTGGAAATAATGCTCAGATCTTGGAATGTCATACCTCGTTGAATTCGTTAGAAAATTTCCAATCCATTGGCATTCTCAGCTAAAAAATGTTATTTCGGCCCAAATTTCGAAAAAAATGAAGTGTTACTTATGAAAAATGAGAAAATCGATCAAAAATTATTTTTTTTTCAAATCAACCTGGAGTCATTCTTTTGGCTGTGCTACTTATTTTGGTTGTGTTAGAAATGTCAAATGTCTCAAAATGTCGTTTTAATGGACAAAGTCTCTTAGCTGGGAAAAAAAGTCTTTTTTTCTTTTATGAAACTGAATACTCAATTTTTTTTCCGAGTGCATATATAGTAATAACAAGTTGCAGTTATCGCCTCCAAATCACACCGCTCCACCCCGAAAACCGCAGAGCAGACAGACTCCCTCGCTGGCAAATAGTTTTGCGGATTTGTAAATTAACAAATTGAATTAAATGCGCGACTGGGCAGCAGAATCAGAATCCGAATCAGAATCCTGGAAACCCTGGCAACTTGTTTCACCCTCCCTCGCAGGATTTTAGTTTTATTTTGGCTGGACTCACGCCTATTTGCATTTGCTGGTTGGGTTGTCTGCTTTTTTTGGGCTCATCTCGAAAATTATTAAAATTTCCATGTTTGTTGTTCGATGATATAATCGCGATAATAATCGGTCTGTGTCATCATGTGGCAAATTGCGGCAATTGTTAATGATTAGGGCGTGCAAAAATAGCAGAGATCAATGGCCTTTGATTGCGGTTCAAATAGTTCGAATGGCAGGTGGTCTTTGGGGTTTGAAAAAAGGGTATTTCGAGGGACCCTTCAAAGCATTTTCCGACTTTAAAGCAATGCTCACTGCTTTTCTTAAGCTCAGAGATTTTTTCGCAAAGGGGAAAATTTGATATTTGTGCATATTTTAAAAGGCAAACAATTTGCATGCAAATACTCACACATGCGAAAAAAGTTCTTCTTGTCTGTTTGCCATATGGGTGAGTTTGTATTTGTGATGCCTCCGCCTGTGAAAATATTCGACATATTTTCCAACAACCAAAGCAAACATCAAAGGATGCCAAGGAAACGAATGCAAAGTGCTCTGGATTTCCCAGAAAACGGGGGCCAATGTTCTTTGCAGATTTTGTAGATTAAGTTAACTTTCTATAGTCAATAAATATAAGAGGATTGGACAATTGAATGTTGATTTAACAGAGTTAAAAAGACTTATTCATAAAGTCCTTATAAATGTGGATAAAACGAACGTGAAGAATTTATGAATTACAATGTATTCAAGTTGATATTAGCTTGGGATTTTAAATTCTTTAATCACGCTAAAGTAACTTAAAAATCCCAAGTATTTTAGCTTGGTCTTCATTCACTTCCTTAAATTATTTCCGATACCCCTTACTTTTCCATGGGAGCCCTTCTATAGCTAGCAGTAAATATGCATTTTGTTGAATTTTCCATTTCCATTTGGCCGACCATTTTGCGCATTTTTATGTTGTTTATTTTTGGTAGCTTTTTAAAAAACATCAGAACTTTTCATTTACATATTCGCTTTGTAAAGAGAGTCGGAGAAGGGGGTGGGGGGCTGACTGGTGTCCTGTGTATCCTTCGAAACGTTTGCCACATTTCGCCTGGTGCCGAACATTTGCATAAAATGCAAATGATGCCGGCAGCCGAAGGGGGCGGGGAAATCGGTGGGGACGAACGTGGAGGAAGGATGAGCCACCTCGGTTACCGCTGTGGCTTTTTGTGGTCCTTTGCGATATCATATTTATTAAAAGGATTATTGGTGCTTCACTGGCATATCCTGTTAGCGCCGCTCAACGAACCTGCACCCCCCAAAAAAAAAGCCACCCGAAATCGACCACCCACCACTATCCCATTTATGCAAATAAACAACGGCTGCCTTTTGTTTCAGGTTTTCCAGCTCCCCAACTCCCCAACTCCCCAACTCCATTGGAAAATATGCTGCTTTTCTTTTTTGCCTCTCTTTTTTTTTTTACAGTCGGCGCCATATTTGATTTAAAAGTTGACGCCGAAATGGTTCCAAAAAGCGCCGAAGGAAAAATTACACAAATACAATTAAAATGGGCGAGTTTTCCCTTTACAACTTCGGCGGAATTTTCACCTGATTTCACACCTGGCACTTAGCACTCGGAATCTCGAGACGGCGCTATCTTTGGACTTGGCGCTTTGTTACGATTGCACTCTATTTACTTGGCTTTTCTCACCTCCGAACTCGGTTTACTTCTAATGAAGTCGAACGTTTCGGCCGGATTTTATGGCCGAGCGCCTTCAATTGGCGGCTGGGAATCCCAGGCTGGGATGATGGGAATGGTAAGGATTCCCGGGATCTGGGAATGGAGTGGAGTCCCGGTTTATTGGGTTCTGGGTAGGATGGACCCTGGTTCGCAGGGTGATAATTAATCGGGATTACGGACACCGTTTATTGCTTAACATATCTTATTGCGGATACTTGATTTTTATTGACTATCCACAAAGAAAATACAAAGACCACAAAAAGAGATAAAAATACCGGTTGATAGTTTTCTCTCTTGAATTGAAAAATCCTACAATATTTATTTGACTTACTTATTTAATTTAATACATACACATAAATAATCTTGCAAATAAGTCGCTTTCTAAAATTAATAGTACCCTTTTTCTCACTGGTTCTTGTTCCACACAAGTTACATCCTTGTTTTTTTTATTCGATAAAAACTTTAAAATAAGTAAATCATCTTCAAGTGACTTCCTTGTTTTTTTATTCGATAGACCAAACTTTAAAATAAGTAAATCATCATCTCTAAATACCTGCTTTAAATAAATATATATTAATTTAATTTAAAAAAGTATAAGAACATCTATCTAGGATATTCAGTTCCTTGCAGGAGTAATAAATACACTATCCTCAATCTCTTAATTCTCAAAATTCCTTTAAGACTTTAATGAAACGTTCTACAACAATTTCAGATGCCCGTTTTAAAGATCTCAATTTGGTTTTTAGTATGTCAATTCAAGAGTTCGTCTCTGAATGACATATTGCAGCAAGTGGAAATTGCTCGATTCCATCCCCGAAACCCCAAGTCGTCCTTTGCACACACAAAACACCCTTTTGCCACACAGATAACACCCACATATGGCACTAACACCGCCAATTTGACGCCAAGTGTGAGTCCGTGTGTGTGTGTGCTTACCCCCTTTTCCCACTTTCCCCCACTTTCCCCCATTTCCCTAGCCCCCAACCCCCCCTCAATGTCGATGCCCACTTGTCAGTCATTTTACGAAAATGTTAAAGTATCAAATTCATTGGAATTGCGTTGAGAATGTTTGACAGTTCATAAATGCCCGACGCTTGACTTGCATAAATATTTTGCAAGGCAGCCGGAAAATGGGTGAAAAGCGGGGGCGGAAAATGGGGGGTGGAGCCATGGAGCATGTGTGTGGTGAGCACTTGAAAAACTTTCCAAAATGCGAAAAGTCAAACAAACGTCCGCGCCTCCGCTGCCTTTTTACAGTTGTCAGTTTGCAGTTTTGCCATCTCGCATTGCTGAGCATTTTCCGCTTTTCATGGTTGCCATTTTGTTTCGAGAGCCGTCGAAAAAGTTTCCCCCCTTTGTTTTATTTTTACCACGCTGCGTTTGTTTTCTTTTTTCCTTGTGTTTGTTTGTTTTTCAATATTTTTTTTGTGAGTTTGCGTCGGCGCAGTGCCGAAAGTCACTCAGCAGAAAGTCACTCAAAGTGTGGGCACTTACCACTGGAGAAATCCACTCAAGGGGCGTTGCCCGAAATGCCGAGTCTTCTGGGAGCGATTTTGAGTGAGTGGTGGGTGACTTTTGGGACAGGGTGTTTCTGCTTAACTCCGACTTTCAGCTGCTGCCGTCGAAAAACAGCTGTTAACCGGAGCAGAGAGTCCTGAGCGCTGAGTTATGTCCTGCAGGCCTTTCTTTGCTCCTGGCGCTCCGTTAGTCCAGTTCGTGGAAATGGCCTTGGCAGGAGGCGTTTTCACCGCACTTTTCCACTTTCTAGGTTGGCGAGATCTAGCGCCGGCGAAACCCAAAAATTACTGGGAGTAAAAATGTCATCTTGATAAGAAATAATACAGAAATACTCCACTTATCAATGTTATAGACTAGAAAGACTATGAAGTAATTAAAGTATTACGTAATTAATATCTTTGAACTCACTTCATGTTTAGAATAAAATAAATAAAATAAAGGAAAAGAAAAGAAAAGAAAAGAAAAATCTTAATAGATTTTATGTTATTATAGATTTTAATTGTAATATCACAAACAAATAATAATGTTCCATATTATTGCTTTGTTTTATGTCTATATTAAGCTAACTTTTATATTGAATATATGACATTTATATAAGTACTTTCTATCTATAAAATTCTTCTAGTTATTTGCATTGCATTATTGTAATTCTATCTATACAATTCCTTTGAAAATTTGCATTGCATTATTGTAATTCAAAATTAAACACTTGCATAAATAGTCGCTAATAAAAATAGAAAATAAAACATATTTGAAAATATTATATTTTTATCGCAATGTAGTCATAACAACTTTTAAACCTGGTGAAGAAGTTTTATATATTTTTTAAAAGATATATAATTGGAAGTACAGTTTTTTTAGTTCTCCCCTCCAGTTTATTTCTCAACCTATTTCCAGTGTCACATCTCCAGCCCAGAGACCCATTCCCATTTGAAGCCCCTTTATCATTCGCACTTCGAAGGGGCGGTGAAGGCGCCTAACAATTCACTTCCGCGTCTACAACCATTTCCGTTGCACTGCTCAACAAAACAAAAGAAAACACCTATAGAAATGCGAAAAAATATGAGGCCGCCTCGAAAGAGAAGAAAGCATATGCGGCAGGCAAATAAATAACAACAAAAGCTGAAAAACAGTCAAAAGTACACAAAACAGCGACAGGAAAAAGGTGAAAAATTTATGTTGAGGTGCCGCATGCAAAAGTTTTCAGGTAAGGCCTCCCCCCTCCTTCACCCCGCCCTCTCCCCTCTCCCCCAAAATATTGATGGCTTCTGCACACGAAATACAACAAGAGTATGACGCGATTAGAATCTGTAATTAGTTTTTGTGTATCTGCAATTGTTGTTGGCTTTGGTGAGAACTGCACTTGCTTGGCGGCTAAACTTAAAAAGGCGTTAAAACGAGCGCCGACGCCTCGGACACGCGATGTTCTCGAGGCTCTCGACCCAAAACTTGGGGGCGTTATGGGGTCCCAACCATGATGAATGGCAACCAAGATGCAACAGCAATATCTCTACGAAAAAAAAGGAGGCAGCCACCTGTCATGAAAGCCAATTGCCGCTGTTTGCCCTCGACTCTGAATGGGACCACAAAGTTGAAAAGTCAACAAACAAAAAAGCATAAAGGTATTCAGGATGAAGAAACGCATAAAGGGAGGGATTTTACCTATTAATACATGTTGTTAAAATTAACGAAATTAATGTGATGGCTATGATATTTTAGTAGGAAGCCATATAATTGGGGAATTTATTTAATACAATTATGATTTACAGAAAAAAATCATTGGTTTCAGATACTTTTGATATAGTAATGTACTAAGTATTATATTTATTTCAAAGTCTATACATATTTATTGAACTCTGGCTTATAGGCTTTCGATAAGTAAAAAATTGAATGCCTTACAAATATTTAATATAAAATAGAATATAATAATATATATAATATATCGTAAAATAAAGCAGATACTTTATAATCTGAACTATCCTGCTGAACTCGAATTACCCTCAGGTGTTTTGGGTGTTGGTCATCGTTTAAATTATATCGATTTCGTATCATAATCAAATGTTTGCTGCTTGTCGTTTGGCGGCATCCCCATGTCCAGTATAACAACTACAAAAACACCGACAACACCGGCAACAACAATAATCAACGCACGACAACGTCAGCAAACAACAACAACAACAACAACAATGGCAAACAGTAGTGGCAACAAACAGGCTCATTTGCATATTTACCAAACACACACACACGCACACACACACCCACAAGCGCAGAGAAACAGAGGAGCATGCCAAAATATACGATATCGTGTGCTCATAATAAGTATCTGATAAGTAATGATATACAAACACAGATACAGCGATATAGATACATGAGTGTGTGTGTGTGTGTGTGCGTGAGATAAATGCATTCACAAAATGGCCGAACACCGCAACGCACACATGCAAACATTCGAGGGACCGTTATGCAAAGTGCAATGGCTGCAAAGTGCAATATTGCACTTGCAACACATGTGTTGCTGTTGTTGTTGCTGCTGCTGCTGCTGCTGTGCTTTCCGCATTTGATGTTGCTCTCGTTTGGCTTTGTGGCGCATTTTTGGCGTAACACAAAGTGCAACACACACACACAAACACAAAGTCAACGGCAGCAACAGAAATTGCAGCTACAACAGCAACATCATCGCCAACAGCAACCTTTCGAAGCCACCAGCAACTCAACTCAGAGACAGCAATTTAATCCATTTAAAAGTGCTCCAAAAAGACAAATTAAAGACGTGAATAAGTTGTAGATGATTGCTTTTAGCTGAGCCACCAAGTATTAATTGATGTTGCAGGGTGAAATTTAGGGTTTGCATCTTCTGACAAAAATAATTGCAGTTACTTATTACAAGGGCAATTGAGAATTTGGTTAAACAGTAAATACTCAGTTGCAGTTTTAGCTGGGATATAAATATTAGCTATTATTTAGTTAAGAAACATTTTTAAAGTTCCTCTAAAATCTTTTATAATTTGATTGTAGTACTTAAATGTAAAATATTAGGAAGGATATCGCGCCGTTCGTTTAAAAGCCCATTTTCAGTACTCTGACCTATGCAAATTTCGCACATTAAGCCATCATTTCATTTTAGCACACAATCCAATGCTAATCTTCGCCTCTTTGGAAACCGCTTCTATAAATACCCGATTCTTTTGTGGATCAGTGACGCGCTCATCACGTTGAGATACGAAAAGCATCGGCTTAGTAGCGCTGCGTTATCGATATTCATAAGCGATTAAACATTTAAAAGCCCATAAGAGACAGAGAGATTTTCATAAAAAATCGATTTGACTTTGTTGCGCCGTGCCGCCATCGACTGAATTAATATTGTGTATAATATAAAGTGTGTGGATGCGAGAGCGTAGGTCTAAGGTGGATTTGGTCGGGGCAATAAAACACACAAAGGGAATTTTTCAACGCAAAAGCCGCAGAGAGACAGTGAATTAATATCGGGGGATGACAACGGCGGGTAAAATTAAAAGCGCAAGCCCAAACAGAGGCAATTAATCAAAAATTCTGGGGCCACGGATGGTTCGGTTTGACCGGGGCTCAAAATGATAACTCTATTATTGTGGCCACATCTTAGTAGCGACTAGATACGGATTTACAAGCGTTTAACATTTCCCTTGCCCCGTTTTCTTTCTCCTGAGTGTGGCAACTTGTCAACAGGTCAGCCGAAACCCGAAACCCGATACTTTGGGCCCGAAAAAGGGAAATCGGTAGGTTTACCATTTACCATTTATCTGGGCCCCGGGATCGGGCATAAATTAACTTGTTACGCGTGAAGCCTGGGAAAGAGTCTGGATCAAATGTATCTCTCGGATTGCATCTACTCGTAGTATCTCTGGCATTCAAACCACAATCGCTGGAAGGACGAGGGCTGTAATTACCGGATTAAGGACACGTGCCTGCAGCTTCCTTTTGACTCAATGAACTCGCTGCACTTGGCGCTTCGTCCTTTGTTTGCTTTTCGCCTAAGCCGCGTGCGAGTCTCACTTGATTTAATCATAACTATAGTTGTATAAATATCCTCTATCTCGGACGACAATTCGTCTGCGACTGCATTAAAAATCAATCAATCGAAATTAACAAGTTAACAATGCCAAATGACACAATGATGTGGGAAGCGCCCGGGGGTTACACAGTTACAGAGTCGATTCTGAAAGTACACTGCGATTAAAACTAGTTGGCAACAATTTATTGACTTGGGAAGGTGTCACTTATTATATATTTAATGTATATTAATGCCTCTGTATATTATTTATATATAATAAAGAGGTTAGTAAACAAACCAAGTCAACATTAATTAATACAGATTCTTATGTAGCCTCAAGTACTTCTATTATTTATAATAAAAACATTTTTTTCTCTGTATATCTGGACTCATTCATTGTGTAATTATATGTCCATCCCTGTGACATGAAAAGTCAACAAGGAGAGTCCTGAGATGGGGAGGAATTGTTATTGCTCGAGGGCTCTCGGCTCATTTGTTCGATTCTTTTAGAATTTCGCGTGGGATTCGAAAACAGGACTCAATATCCTTCCCCGTCAAAAACAAAAATAAACAATATTTCACAGATTTTCCTGAGAACTTTTGTGGTGTTGCTTTAATTTTATGATACCATCTTAATCTACAGTTAAAAAGGCTTCAAAACATATAAAACTTTAAAACCAATAAACCTTACAATTTGACTGACGCAGATTTACCATCAAAATGACTCTATTCTTTGGAATTTCATTTTTTAATTAGGCACTGGGTTGGAATAGTTTTTTAATTGATTTTCTATAAACACGAATCTAGTTTGAGGGCATTACTTAAATATTTGTGTGCCAGTGGATCCATTAAAATAAGAGCTTCCCCAATTTGATGGCTCTTTAATGTGCGGCAGGTATAGTTTTTGGTTTTTTTTATATTCCAAACCACGATCTATGATCTGCTTGGGACTTATTTATGCGGCCAAAAACATAAATAAATAATTTTTTGGTGTCCCAAAGACGGGTCATAAAACTCGAGCAAAGTGTCAAGCGGGTTCCATTTAAGGTTTTATATAGCACGTTCCATGTTTGAAAATGTGATTAATGTGAAGGGGGCTTTCAAAAAAAAGAGTTAAAGCTGATGTATATTGATTAAGTGGAAAGCCTTTTAAGCTTATCTATTTTTTCAGCTTAAAAAATTGTTAGGAAGCACATTTAAATATTTCTTTTTCCTTGTGTCAGAGTTTTTATTTGCCAGTTAAATTCCAATTAACATTTAGCGACGTTTTCATACTATTAGCAAATTAAATGCAATTGAGGTAAATAAGTCAAAACCGTTTTGAAAGAAAAAACATTAAGTAGACGTCATTTAAAATAAACAGACAATAGTTATTTTATGATTTAAAAAACAATTCTTGTACTGATTGCCAATTTTCCCAAAAAATAAAAAAAATAAAATGAAAAATACTTGCCAGCCTAAAAACTAATTATAAAAATTGAGCAAAACAATGGCATAGAGAATTACTACTTAAACAGCCAGTGTTTTCCTCGCATTTTCCATGCGGCAGCAGTGAATTGGTTGGCTAATAGACCCCATAACTTCTTGGCTTTGCCTAACAACCATCCGATTTATGGCGTGTTCCACCCACTAAAGTCTCGACGCAGCTCCTCAAAACTGAATCCGGTGGAGCAGCAGCGTGGCAACAATGTGGCGGCGCCTCGGCCTTTTGCCCACTTTATGGCCCATCTCGACACACAATTTTCCAGTCGAGTGCGGAAATGCGCGCATCATTCGACGGCTGATGACTTGAACCTCTGATTTTTGGGGGGAGGCCGCTTAAAATCGGACTCTGATTTGGATTCGGACTCCAATTCCAAGTCGGACTTGGGAGCTGGTAGCTTGGAGCCGGGTGCACCTTTCCAATGCCATTAAATAGGCTCGGGTGCTCGCCTGTCTTGGTTATCAGCACGATGGCATCATTGTAATAGACTCTTCACAGTGCGCATTTTTACGACGCTTACAAGCATTTCAACAAGTTTTACAGCTTTTCCACTAAAAGCCAGCCCCCGAAAAGCGGTCGCCACACAAATCTCCCTGGCGCTCCGAATGAAAATCCAAGAAGAAGTCCCCCTCGAGGCGGTGGGATCTCTATATGTCCAGGTTTGAGCACTCAAAAAAAATATTTTGTTTTGGCCTAGTTTTATAGAAAATAACGGCCAAAGAGAGAACTATTTTCTGTAGCACTAGATATGTTTATAAATATTTATATTCATTTGTTTGACTTCTAATTCAAAGTAAAAATCAAAATAAAATTAAGTTTTCCACCTATCTATGTCAATAGCAAAAGGAATTTATAATATATTATGTTCTTCGCAACAATTCTTAAAAGAGTATTTTTAAATTGAATTTTAAAGTATTTTTTTAAACTAAATAAAATGTAGCATGTATTTTTTAAACTTATTTTTCTTAAAAAGCATTTATTTATGATTTATCCGGACTAAAAGTATTTTATTCAAGTCGAAAATAAGTATATTATTATTGATAGCATTATGTTTCAAACCCATTTTTCTCGAGTGTGACCGGCAAAAGAAATCAATTCGAAATGAGCCATTAAACGCTGCTAAACACAAGGGCATTTTCCACCGTTTCCACCTTTTTCCACTCCGCCTTTTCCACTTTTTCCACCGGTGGCTCCGTCTCCGCCGCCCAGTCATAAATTTCCAACAAAAGAATGTAACCCGAGGCCTGGGAGTTATCCGCTGGGCAGGTTTTTCGGTTTTCAGTTTTCGGTTTTCGGGTCTCCCGTTCGATAGCCGCAGTCCCGATTTCTTCTGAATAAATTAAAATTAAAATACAAATAAAAATCGTTTGTTTTTTTTCGCCGCCTCAAACGTGGGAAATGTGTTCATCTCGGAAAAAGGGGAAAGGGATGCATTTGGATCTTCTTTATTTCCCCCGCCTCTCTCTCTGTTTCACAACATTGGGGCATCATCGTTTTTGTTATTTTAATTTAACGATCTCTTAAAAGTGCAATAGAGCCAAAAAGCCTGACCAATGTAATGTCAATGATGTCATAATACCGCGGGATCCCCAACAAGTCGGTATCCCCAAAAAGAGCAGAACGTTGAATGTCTACCCTCATCGAGCTTGTCTTGTACTTTGTCAGCTGAGCATGACCGACTGATCTAATTGGGATATTATGTCACTGGCTGAAAATAACTCTTGGGGAATCTGGGAAAGTGTGCGAAACATGCAAAAAGAGGGGCTGACATAAGACAAAATAAGTCATTAATGTGTCTCATTTAGTGGCAGTATGTGTCTTAAATTGGAAGATGCACTTTGGAGCATTTAATAATGGTATGAATGGTAATGGTAATGGTAATAATGGTTTAAAACTAGGTACTATATATGTATTCTTTCTCAATAAATGTAATAGTTAATTTAATTTGTTAATCAATTAAAATTCAATTTATAAACATTATAAAACATTTGAGTGATTTAAAGGATGAACTTAAGTCTTTCTCGAGGCCTCATTCTTATTTTCCATTTACTTTTCAATTCCCCATGTCGAATTGTATGTGTCTTAAATTGGAAGATGCACTTTTGAGCATTTAATAATGGTATGAATGCCACTGGTTCAAAACTAAGTACTATATATGTTCAGAAACAACATTCTTTCTCAATAAATTTAATAGTTCATTT
The DNA here is from genome assembly GCA_036346975.1 of Drosophila prolongata. Lineage (NCBI taxonomy): Eukaryota > Metazoa > Arthropoda > Insecta > Diptera > Drosophilidae > Drosophila > Drosophila prolongata. Next base: position 1,558,185 of record JAYMZC010000289.1, read on the forward strand.
AAATTGTTAATCAATTAATAATCAATTTAGAAATATTGATACACACAAAACATTTGAGTGATTTAAAGGATGAAGTTAAGTTCTTTCTTTCTCAATAAATTTAATAGTTAATTTAAATTGTTAATCAATTCCAATTCATCAATTTTGATACACACAAAACATTTGAATAATTTAAATGATTTTAATTTAAGTCTTCCTCGAGGCCTCATTACCTTGATGTCTTATTATACCCGTTACTCGTAGAGTAAAAGGGTATATTGTATTCGTGCAAAAGTATGTAACAGCTAGAAGGAAGCGTTTCCGACCCTATAAAGTATATATATTCTTGATCAGGGTCACTAGCCGAGTCGATATAGCCATGTCCGTCTGTCCGTCTGTCCGTCTGTCCGTCCGTATGAACGCTGAGATCTCGGAAACTATAAAAGCTAGAAGATTGGCATTTTGCATGTAGATTTTAGAAGTTCCTACGCAGCGCAAGTTTGTTTCAAAATGGTGCCACGCCCCCTTTAACGCCCACAATCGCTTATATACGATTTTAAAAATTGAAATATTTCGGAAAAGTAAAAATGCAGTTTTATTGGGTTTATCAATACCTATCGAAATGTAGAAGAAATTTTTCAAATCGGACCATTCGTTAAAAAGTTATGCGTGATCAAAGTTTCTATCTCCATCTCCCTCGCACTCCCTTTACCTGAGTAACGGGTATCTGATAGTCGGGGCACCCGACTATAGCGTTCTCTCTTGTTTTCTATTTGCTTTTCAATTCCCCATGTCGAATTGTGATCTACTTACGAACTCCCAATGAAAGCCAAGTGATCTCTGGACGGGGGAATTAAGACCTAAGCTCTGTGACAGCGTGGCCAAGATTTCCAAGTCTTATCTGGCTGGCTCCTCGTGTAAATTGTCACCGGCCAACAGGCACTAGCTCAGTGTAATCTCCAGTTTCCCCTTTCCCCCTTCTCAATTCCTTAAAATTCCAGCTAAATACGCGCGAGTCCGATAAGATTTTTCCGCCTTACAAGATGATGCCATCCCATATCCCATATCCCAGATTCCAGATCCCAGAGCTCAAATCCAAAAACACAGCGGCAGCCAGCTCCCAATCTCAATCGCAGAGCCATTCCTGAGCCCATTTCCATTTCCATTTCGATTCCCATCTGGTGCTCACATTTGACATTTAGGGGCGAGCATATTTCTCTCAACTCTATGCCGCATGGACCGCCAAATTGGTATTAAATTACTCACTTTGGTGATAATCGAAATGGACACGACACGATTACACGCGGAGATCGGGGAACTCAGGTGGGCAGGAGGAAGGAGGTATGAAGGCATAAAGTCGGGTCCCCCGGTGAACCAGTTCTTCGGCCTGGCGAGATCATAAAGAAAGTAAAAATATTGAGACGCAGACAAGTTGAAAATGCCACCACATCACATTTTGAGCGTTTTCAAAACGATCAATTCCGCGAGATAAGACTTTAGTTTGGGATCTGGAGTTTAGTTTCTGGAGATCTGAGATCGTCAACTGTATTAAGTTCCTCTGCCACTCAGTTCCAATCTCAACATGTGTCAAATTGGGCAACTAACTGACTAATCTCGTCAGCAAACAGCAGCCGTTCAAAAACAAGTGTTATTATTTCTCTAAATGCTCGGGATCAAAACAATTCAACTGTCAAATGGAATTGGCCGAAATGGACAGACACACAAAAACGGAAAAACGGAAAAACGGAAAAAGGGGAGAACGGAAATCCTATTTGCATTTCAAACATTGCAATCCAGGGACTATTAAAAACAAATATTTGTGGGCACCACAACAAAACCAAAAAAGGCGACAGAGGGCTGGGACTTCATAAGATGGACTAGTGATTACCCATTGATTTATTACACTTACGGTTATTTAGAGAAAGAAAGTTTAAAAAAAATAGAATTTAAAACTTATCAGTCTTAAATAACGTTCCTTTTTTAGATATTAATATTTTGTATACCAAAATAGTTTTTAAAGGCCTTTACATTTTAAATTTGTAATTAAATTTATATTGACACATTAAAATCAGCAACTCAAGTTTTAAAAGCCTCTAACAGGAAAAATATAAAGTATTTTTTAAAAATATTTATTTTCACAGTAAATATAATGCAATTAGTTATTAAGAATTAATTTTAAATCAACGGAAATGCTATTTAAGATTTAATATCATACATAAATAAAAGTTAATTTCAAGTTTTTTTTGAATAAAAACATTTAACCCACCCATTGTAATAACCAATATACCCATAGCTCTCTAATGGATAGCAAAAAAGGATCAAGGCGCGAACACAAAGTGAACATATGTATTAGGCGGTGGCAAGGACACCCCTTTTGGCTGCCTAATCCTCTGGCCCTGACACCCTTCCTCACCTCCCCCCTCCCCCTTCCCATTCAGGACTCTCTAAATTCTGGATTCTGGATTTCGGCTTGGCCCGCACAGTGGACATCCAAATGGAATCCGAACTCGAACTATTTTATCCCTGCCAGCGTTTCCGCCTTGACAATTTGTACAATTGTCGCCCAATTTATATGTACAAAGGGGCGGAGGAGTGGGAGGGGGAGGGGGGTGTGGTGTGGGCAAACGAACAACTTCCGATTACAACTTCATTTGTAAATGTTTCCTTCGAACCATTTTTATCCTGGCGCAAATACACAATGCCCTTTGGCACACGTGCCCCTGCCCCCTCCCCAAAAATGGGTATTATTTTGTGAGGGTGCGAATTCTCTGGCTTTCGGGGAACTGAGAATCGAGAATCGGGAATTGAGAACTGAGAACTGCGAGGTCAGGACAACCCACATCTGTCAACTTCAATGAAGTGTCGAAATGGGAAGTTCATCATCACCATAAATAGAAATAGTTGCCGCGATGATTTCCTCCTTTATATTTTTTTTATTTGTTTCTCTTACTGTTTTTATTGCCGTCTGCTGTGCGTGGATTTTTTCGCCCAGGGGGTGGTGGGTGGGTGGTCGGCCTTGAGCGTTTTGTGGGCGGGGTGGTGACGCAAAATGAAGCCTCTGGTGTATTTGGATCCCTCAGATTTAACGCCGTCCTTTGAAGGCTGCTAATCACTTTAACATACATTTGCATTGCATTTACACGCACTTTGACCCTCATTAATGCGCTGCCTAATAGCCCCAGGGAAAAGTCCTTTTTTTTTCAAGGGGTATCCTTGGGTTCAGGTGTGGGTGTCGTCAGTTGTGCAATAACTTTATTATCCACGATATTGTTTAATAATTTTCTATAATTTTCTTTTGGGAGAAAGGTCAAAGGAGAAGTTATTAGATTACCAAATTTCTTGTATAAAAGTTTGGAACGGTTAGTCTTTTTTAAAACAATAATGCAAGTAAAGAGTTTGTTATAACTATTGTAATATTCAAAAAATATATAATTTTTAAATGAATGTAAAGTAATTTTTCATTATTTTTCATATTTTAATTTTTTTTCTATTTTTGTCTACCCATTTCCAAGAGCACTTAAAACATATCCGCAATATCACTAAAAGAACATACCCTCTTCTTTGGCTTTTTTCAAGTTTTGGTGCGAAGTTTTTGCGGAACTTGTGAAATCTCGCGCGTTCTGCTCGTTCAAACATTGGGAACTGCCTAAAGGATGTCTACTTTCCCGAACCCAGACAATATTTTAGGATTTTGCCAGCTGCCCTCCAGATCTATCCCGCATTCCCCTTCGCCCTCCAGTTTCTTGGGCTGTTTTCGTTACAATTTCTGGCTTAGATGCGGGTACTGCTGCTGAGTTTCATCTTTGAATTGTTTTTTTTGCGCAAAAACTTTTGTTTACTTGGCAAATAGAGAAGAAGACTGGCAGCCACCCACTATATAAATGGCTGGGGACCAAGTTTTATCGTGACTGCCAAAATCTAAGCGACTGTTTAGTTGCCTGCCCCAAAATTTCAGTTTGTGCAAAGTTTTTGTTGCACAAAAGTTTTTGTTATGCCTTCTCCTCGTTGTTAAATTTCCTTGTTGTTTCTGCAGTCTTTTACCATTTTTTCACAGTTGAATTCACCGAAATTTGTCACGTTTGTTATTTTTGCGAGACGAGAGAGTTTCGGTTGTATTTACCCAACTGATTTTGATAACATTCGTGTAACATGGCCAGCATTTTATAGGGAGCTTAGATGGCTTAGAAAAACAGCTCTTAAAGTGTTTTTTAATTCTGTGCTATGGCCACATCGAAATCTTAAAAATGTTGCAGAAGTATTTAGAAAATATATACAATATAAATATTAGAAAATTAAAATCAGGAATCCAAAGTTTTTTGGATTAAAACAAAAGAAAGTTTTTTGGCTCTTTAATTGTTCAGTTGGTTAAGAGCTCTTAAAAATGATTAGTAAAAATAATATCATTCAAAATGTGTTTAATATTATTATTTATTTTCTTTCTCCAGCGACCACGCCCTATATCCCATAAATCGCAAACACGAGCATTTTGTCCTTTATAAAGTCTAATCCGCATTTATTTTATGCTCGGCTACAAATCGTCGCTTTAATAGTGTCACCATGAGTTATTGGGGCAGATCCTCCATATCTCGCCCGCCCGCTTTATAGGGAGAGGGGGATCCCCCCTCCGCTCCTCCGTTCGAACCGCCCCAGCAAATAACAAAAATAAATGCATGCATTAGTTAATGTCCAGTCGTTGTCGTAGTCGCCGTCCCTTTTCCCGAACCCAAAGCACACGGGGGCAGCGGATCGCAGCAGGATGCAGTTTATAAGCGGACCGAATCGAGCATCCAGTTGCCCCGGCCATCGCCTCACTTCATGGGTGCACTGGGAGAAAAATTTGACGAGGAATTTACTTAAAGTATTTAAAAATGAAGAGAAGGCTTTATTTAAATGTGGCTTTTTAACAGACGTTTTAAATGTCACAACATTTAAAAAAGTGTCTAAGTAACAACATAGATTATTGTATTAACAAATTAAGCAAAGTGTCATTTAACTTTGAAATTTCAAAGACCTAGGAATAAGTCCCGTTTTTAAATAGCTATTTATATTTTAATTTAATTAATTATAGCAACTAATAAGATTATAAAAGATAAATCTCATCTCTTAATAACCATTAATGTTCGAGATCATTTTAAAATAAAATAAAAAGATAAAATAAAAAGGTATTGCTCTGAATGTTGCTGCTGCCGCTGTTGTTGTTGTCGTCGAAGGCGGCGGCGTCGCTTAAGCCAATTCAAAACGGTGGCCGCTGATCCGATCCCCCGGCTTTCATCCACCTCCGATTCTCCTATTCCCGATTCCAGCTCCCAGTTCGGAGCTTGCAGTCCCAGTCCCCGGCGACCAGATCCTCCAAGAGGAATCTCCAGCGGTGGACATTGGCCGCGTATTACATTTCGCGCTCGATAAATCTCCGCTGCCTGCCGCCCCGACACATATTTCATATCAACGCAGATAGACCCGTGAACAGTGGACCCAAATCCTTGATTTCAGATTTTCTGGATTCCAAAAAGATCTTACTTCAAGGTGCTAAGAAATCAGGTAGTAATTTTCCATAACTTCATAACTTGATGATAATTTGATGAGTTGTACATAAAATTGTTAAATACTTTCAAATACCTTTTGTAACCCTGATTTTCGATATCCTTGACTTCGGATTTTCTGATTTCCAAAAAGATTTTACTTCTAGAAGCAAAGAAATCCGGTAGTAATTTCCATAGCTTCATAACTTTCGATTTGATGAGTTGTACATCAAATTTTAAAATACTTTCGAATACTTTTCGTTACTCTCATTTTCGATATCTTTGATTTCGGATTTTCTGAATTCCAAAAAGATCTTACTTCAAGGTGGCAAGAAATCAGGTAGTACTTGCCCTAACTTCATAACTTTCGATTTTATGAGTTGTACATTAAATTTTAAAATACTTTCAAATACCTTTCGTTACTCCGATTTTCGTAATTCAAATTTGTGATAAAGGCTTTAAAAATTCCAACTCGCTTATACAAATTAAAAATTATTTTTTTTAAGTTACGTTCTGCATATCCAAAACCAATGTGCGTAGGAACGTCGAGCGGTTGCGCATCATAAAGCAAATTTCATTTTGAATTATTTTCTTATATTTTCCTTACTCACTTAAAGCAGGGATTCCTTTCCTTCGTTTTGCCAGCTTGTTGTTGAGACGTATTGTGTTGGCCAGAATGAGAGTGAGATCGCGGGCAGAAAGGTGTTAATGATGATCATCATCATCATGGGGCAGTGTGTTCAGCAAAAGAACGAGTATCTGCGGACTGGATGGGATGTCAGCTGCCCATTGATGTTCTTAAGTAAAATTTAGGAGCTTTTCGGTGTCCAGTCGCCGCACTTTAAGTTGATTTGCTGTGGCGAGCATAATTCACGCGGATCTGGAGTAAGGGAGTGTCCATAACTTGGGGATTTCAATACAGACGACGGCATAATTTATGAAATTAAACCATGAAAATATTTACTTACTTGCAGAGCGAGTTTTCGAGTTCAGTGAATAAATTACATTACATTACTTTAATAAGAATCTCAAGTTAATCTTAATGATTGAAATGTGTACTTAAATATTATTTTATTTAAATCCTAACCATTAAAGTATTTACTCGAGTCCAAGTTGGCTCATTAAAAATGCAAGTGTGGCCAAAAGCAAAGCCAAAACAAAAGGTGGAAATGTGGCAACCACCCGAAAGTGGCTAATAAAGCAAATCTTGTTGACTGGACAACTTGCAATCCCCTCCCTTTTGCTTCCCCGTGTTCTGTTTTTGGTTAAGCTCTACATGGAAATTTCGCCAATTAACACCTTTCAGCATGTTGGCCGAAAAGACAACGACGGCAACAGCAGCAACAGCAACAGCAACAGCAGGAGGCGACAACAACAGCAACATCATCGAATGCGTTAATTAAAATTATACTAAAAGGCAAAAGGCAGCACACCAAAAATAAAAGAATGAGAAATGGGAAATGATGCAGCGGCGCATGAGGGGCACACCACCAACATTTTACTGTCGCTCAGCTATTAATATACATAAAATGGCTAAAATACGATTAGCCAAGTTCTGTACTGTTGCTCCGCAAATATTGACAAGCGGCAGCAGCAACAGCAGCAGCAGCAGCAACTGCAGCAGCAACATCGCGCCAAAGACGCAGCAGCAACATGAATATCGCACCTTGTAAACTCATTTGCGCGTACGTGTTGAAACAAATGTTTGCGGGGGGTAAGTGAAATAAAAAAATAGCCGTCCTGCGACCAAAAACAACAGGAACTGCAGCACCAATTCGAGATTGTCGCGTGATTGAAATCGAGCCGTGAGCAATCACGATTTTTCAAGGGAAAATTTAGAGGAATTATTTATTTAAATCAAAGGAGAGGGCTATAGCATTGATTTAAATGATTTTTGTATATAACATTTATTTTTGAAGGACAATGAAATCCGGTATTGCTTTTCCTAAAAAAAACCCAGTTAAATGACTTGTTCTTGTAAAAACATAAGGGAATAAACCTATAAAATTGTTAAATAAAATTAATGAAAATAGAGAAATAAAAATAATAGTTGAACCATTATGTCCTGAAGGTCCTAATAATGTTTTAAATTCTTTATGAAGTGTTAGTAAAATAGTTACTCTTTATAGATACTCTTTATTGAGTTACGAAAGTTTGAGCTTTGAAAGTTCAACAATATTACATTTTGTCTGAAAAATTAACATCAACTTACTCATTTGCTAGCCAGCAATCTTTGAGATTTCTTGTTTGTTTAAAAATATTTAAGTAGAATGTCAGGGTGGTATTTGCCATTTATTTAACGGACATTATTTTAGCGGGCGTAGTAATTGGCTTTTAAATATTTCCTTTATTTCGGCGAAGAGAGTTCTTAGTGGATGGGTCACGCCCCCATCTTTAAGGCCGCCGTCCCGCCAGCAACAAATGTTGCATTGGCAATTGCCATAAGTCAGACACAGCAGCAACTTCAGTGCAGTAGCAACATGCCACGCCGCAGGAGTGAATTTCATTGCATGCAGTTTATGTGCGGCCTAATGGGTCTGTTGTTGTTGTTGCTGGCGTTGCTGCAGTTGCTGCTGCTGTTGCAGTTGTTGCAGTTGCTGCTGCTGATGGGAAGCCACCAGCAACACGTCCATCTTCATCATGGGCAGCGACTGCGGACTCCTTCCTCGTTTTCCCTGCTGTGCACTTGGCGTTTGTCTGGTTTTTTTTCGGCACCATGACACCACCAGAGCAGAGCAGCTGACCACCCCCCTCCGCCTGGCCATCCCTCGCCTTTATGCAAATTCAGTGCTGCCGCTGCTGCTGCTGCTGCGTGTCAATGCAAACTTTGCTGACTTGCATGCGAATGTTGCTTGCACAAACATTGAGGTGTACTGCCAAAGTTGTCGGCCAAGTCGGAAAGCGGAGGCAAGGAGTCGCCCATGTTGCTGCTTGTCGTTGGTGTTGCTGCCGTTGCTGTTTGTGTTGCAGCTACAGGAGCAGCAGCAGCAGCGGCAGCAGCAGCAGCAACATCAGCGGCTTGTTGGCCCGGCGACCACAGCTGGGTGTCCTGTGCGCGCACAGTTAAGCAAAGTTAAGCAAACTCGGTGGCCAAACCAAAGGCAAAGGCAAAAGCAAAGGCAAAGGGCAAGGGATTCGGATGAGGATGCGGATGCGGACTCGGACTCCGATTCAGATTCGCAGCCACTCGCCAAAACCAATGGAAATCACACTTGGCCTCCGAATGGCCCAGTCGATTGAACAGGAGCACCACGAACAGCAGTGATGAGTAAACGATGGCCTTAAAAATACAATTTAAATCTTAATAAATAACTTATAAAAACTGGTATGTTTTTCATATGTTTTATGAAGGCATTACATAATTTAGCAATCTTATTACTGTCAAAAGAATAATATATTCTGGGTATTATATAATTTTTACGAATAGGCCGAATTAAGAAAATACAATTTTAAATTCATAAAAATTAAATAGTAATTGACTTTTATTTTAAATGAAAAACCTGGCACCGAAATATATAAAGATATAGCAATAAACAGCTTCAAGGATGTGAACTTTAATTCGATATTTTAAACTATTTTATTTTCCCAAAATATATCTTCTCGTTAGCTAGTAATTAACCAAACAGTCTGCTCAGTTGTGCGTAAGTTGTCGATGCCAGATTCCTCCTGTCCGCTGCTCCTCGATTTACCCAGCCAGTTGGTGTTACATTTTTACGTGCTCCAACGCCCAATGAAGGTAAACACGGCGGAGGGAAATTGAGGAGGAGGAGATGTTGACCACCAGTAACGCCTACGCAGGCAGTCAGATTCAGATCCAGACTCTGACTCGGATTCGTATTCGTATTCGCATTCGGATTCAAAGAGTCAGGGAGTTGGCGGCAATGCAGCATGATGAATGTCCCATTCCAGGTCCTAGCTGAGCAGCGTTTTTCGTACGTGCCTGACTTTTAAAACAGAGGCTTGGAAAAAGGGGGTTTACCTTGGCCACAAATTTACTATATGCAATTTAAAAATAATTAAAATCTTTTGCTTTAGTATTAGAGGTAACAGAATTTCAATGACAAACTTAAAAAGAGGCCAATCGTTTATGATATCTTTCAACTATGATAAAGATGAAAGTTTGCGAAGTACAAAACATAATTCGAAATACTTTTTAACACTTAGATTTCGGTGTATTGCTTAAGATTATATATTTAATATTTAATATTTAATACACTTGTGCACAAAAAAAAACATTGTATTTAAGTTTAGATTTGATACAACCGATGAATACATAGGATCAAATAATAATTATTCTAACAGTTTACTTTCTGAAATTAATAACCATTATAATTTATTGAATATTATTTTTATTTTTTTTTATATATTGAATATTATTGAATATTGTTTAGGTGTTGTTATTCTCTAAATGAAATGAGTAGTTATGATACTGTTTTCTTGCATTTGTTCAGCAATAACTCTGCTTTTCTGAGTTCATAAATGGGGGTAACCCCCTGGTAATCGGGCTCCCTACGCCTATGGCGAGCCAATGCCAATAGAACGTGTGCCAGCGGGTCGTGTGGTGACTGTGAGGATTTTGGCACAAGATTTTTGCGCCCCCCAAAATCAATTAAAATGCCAAGCGGCGTGAGTCACACGCACATGGAATCGGATTCGGATTCAGACTCGGATTCGATGAGGTTGGTCTTGGGTGTCGAAAGCGTTCGAAAGTGTTGAAAGGAGCGGGCTCCCTTTGTCGGACTTCATCGGACTTCATTGGACTTGGCCGGGACCTCCTCGATGGATGGATGATCCGCACGAATGATGGAACTGCAGTTGCGGAGGTTGAGATGTGATGATGGGCCAATGGCCAGGAATTACAATGCTTATTGCATCTGCTAAAATTTGCATACCCAATCACCGAATGGCACAGCCACAACTCTTGACCCCGTTTTCAATGGCCACTCGACACGACTCCGGCACGTTCTGTAATCGATCATCAGTGCCCAAAGTGGCCAGAAGACTGGAAACGGAGTTCCGAAGACTGGAGACTGAAGACTGAAGACTGGAAACCGAAGACTTAGGGCCGCCGCTCATCAAAGTCCAACAAAGCGCATACCACAGATATCAATTAATTTCAGCGGGCCAGCGTGGATGTGAAAAGGCCAACAAAATCGTAATAAGTCAATGCCTTTGACGGTTGCACAGAAAAAAAATCTGTATACAATTGGGTTGGATAATCACAATTCAAAATTTGATTCTATTTTTGTAACGTACCCAAAAATTAACACTTAATATAGGTTGTTAGGCTGGAATAATATTTCAACATTTTTCTGAGATTATAGTAAGACAGCTTGCAGTAATTTGTTATTTAAAAATCTACACCTTCTCAATAACAGATACAATTGTACAAAAATCAGAATTACCTTCTTTAATATATATATTTATAATTAGATTTTAAAGAAATTGTTTTCTCTGCACCGACATTGAAACGGAGTTCGAGACTTCGGACCTTTATTCAGCGCAAGTCTATTGATAAACACAAATAATTTTGTATCGGGATGATGAGTCTACCTCGGCGAGTCACAATCATCATCAATCGGTTAAGAAAATATTTAACAAGTGTTTGAATGATTTTGAAAAATGATGTGCAGCATGTGCAGCAACAGGAACGATTCTGAATACGGATTCTGGATTGTGGATTCTGGATACTGGATTCTGGATACTGGATACTGGGTTCTGGACAGTGAATACTGGATTGTGTGGCTGAAAGCCGTCCCTCGCCAGCGAAGTCGTCTACAAATTATTGCACGCGATCGCTCATTTCCAGCAGAAATAACACAAACACGGCAGCAGCAGTTGGATGGGGAAGGGAATGGGTATGGGGATGGGGAAAGGGGTAACTCTTAACTGGCAACCAGAAACCAGCAACCAGCAACCAACAACTCGAGTTGCCAGTTTCCAATCTCGCAGGCGATGTAGATATAGCAAATAAGATATGGCCGGGGCATGTCATGAGCCGCGCGACTGTGAAAACATCTCAATGGCAAAAGTATCACATCATTCATAATTTCATTGCTGTGGTGGGGGAGGGGAAGGGGAAGAGGGGGAAAGGGGAAGGGGAAGGGCGGAAGGGGGCCTCTGGGAATTGAGTTGTTGGACCTGGCCACGAAAATCTCTCGGCTCAAGTGTTGAATGTTTGCTCAAATAACAACGGCAACAACACGAGATCCGATCCGATCCGATCCGACCAACAGATCTCGATATATATCCACCGGGGATCTCTTGGGGGCGCGGTGAAATTTGACAAATGAACCGGGCAGTCCGAAAAATAAACACACAAACACAATCAAAATACATGCACTCGGAAAAATAATTCTTTAAAATGATATATAAGAATTATAAATTTATAATTCTAATAATTATAATTATAAATTATTATAAATTAAATTATTTTATTTACATGAATTATAAAATAAGCAAAACTCTTTCGTATTAATAAATATGTAGAATATTTATATCAAATATATATTATTTTAAATATTTTAAACATGGAAAATACTTATAATTTCAATAATACTTCTTGATTTATTTTTGGAAAAGAAAGTTTAGTTTCAAAAAATCTGTGTTTCTTTATTTTTCCAAGTGCATCAGCAACCATAGACCGAAGTGATCATTATTAATGATGACGATTTGTTGATATTTTTGTAACGTGCTATGGAAAGCCCTTTTCGTCTGCAATGCGATCGCACAATTATAAACCAACAACAGGAATTACAAACAAGTGCAGGGCTGCAGAGCCTGCCAAGTCATGCCCATTCGAAATCCCGAATCCCTTTACCTTTACATCTACATTTGCCTTTACCTTTACCCACTTTCGATCCCAATAAGCATGATCATCGCGATGATGATCTCCACACAAATTGCTTCATCCGAACAGCTGGCAGGCAGGAAACCTCTGCATAATCTAGGCTTATAATTCAATTAATGCCTTCGGTTCTTCTCGATGCACTTAGCTCGGGGAACCTGAAGTGCAACACTAGAATCCAGCCACATGACTGGCAGCTCGAGTGGCCATAAACCCCTCCATGAGGATCCGACTGGGAATGGGAGCCTCCACCTCAACCTCAAACTCAACCTCAAACTCGGTGTGATCGTGCTCGAAAGTCGTCGTCACACTGTCTGCGGCAGATGCTTTAAATGATCGCTCGTTGGGCACAGGTTGATGATCGGCTGAACCGGAAATCGATTTCGAGTGTTGCCCAAAGAGATCGCTTGGCATTGGCAAACGTTGCAACGATAGAAATTAAGATATTAGCGAAATGCCTATTTCAAGAGCAGTAGGAAAAGTAACATAGGCACAAAGTTAGCGAGCAAACGCCAGCAAGATTTTTCGATACATTTTTCGACAGTTCCCATACAGTCGTCCGATTTGTATATAACTAAAACCAACAGACGGGCATACGGACATGATCAACAAATGAAAAATCGTCCCAAAAATTAAAATAGATTTAATCACAATTTTTTAGACACTCATTTAGAAGTATGCCCCTTTGAAATCGGTTATCTGTAAGAACTAAGCCATTTTTTAAAAATTTGGAAAGGGGTAACATTATTAAAATGACTGAAAATCTACACAAAAAAACTGAAAACACAGATCTTTAGAGAATTAAACCACAATCATTTTGAGGTATGCCACTTTGAAATCGAATGTCTGTAAGAAAAGTTATGGACTTAGAAGTGTCGGTTTTGGGCCACTTTTCTGCAAAGCCATTTTTGGAAAATTAGGAAAGTCCATAACTTTTTCATTAAAAAGACGGAAAATCGACCCAAAAAAAAAAAAAAAACTGAAAACACAGATCTTTAGAGAATTAAACCACAATCATTTTGAGGTATGCCACTTTGAAATCGAATGTCTGTAAGAAAAGTTATGGACTTAGAAGTGTCGGTTTTTGGCCACTTTTCTGCAAAGCCATTTTTGGAAAATTTGGAAAGGGGTAACATCATTAAAAAGACGGAAAATCGACCCAAAAAAAAAAAAAAAAACTGAAAACACAGATCTTTAGAGAATTAAACCACAATCATTTTGAGGTATGCCACTTTGAAATCGAATGTCTGTAAGAAAAGTTATGGACTTAGAAGTGTCGGTTTTTGGCCACTTTTCTGCAAAGCCATTTTTGGAAAATTTGGAAAGGGGTAACATCATTAAAAAGACGGAAAATCGACCCAAAAAAAAAAAAAAAAAACTGAAAACACAGATCTTTAGAGAATTAAACCACAATCATTTTAAGGTATGTCACTTTGAAATCGAATATCTGTAAGAAAAGCTATGGACTTAGAAGTGCAGGTTTTTGGCCACTTTTCTGCAAAGCCATTTTTGGAAAATTTGGAAAGGGGTAACATCATTAAAAAGACGGAAAATCGACCCAAAAAAAAAAAAAAAACTGAAAACACAGATCTTTAGAGAATTAAACCACAATCATTTTGAGGTATGCCACTTTGAAATCGAATGTCTGTAAGAAAAGTTATGGACTTAGAAGTGTCGGTTTTGGGCCACTTTTCTGCAAAGCCATTTTTGGAAAATTTGGAAAGGGGTAACATCATTAAAAAGACGGAAAATCGACCAAAAAAAAAAAAAAAAAACTGAAAACACAGATCTTTAGAGAATTAAACCACAATCATTTTGAGGTATGCCACTTTGAAATCGAATGTCTGTAAGAAAAGTTATGGACTTAGAAGTGTCGGTTTTTGGCCACTTTTCTGCAAAGCCATTTTTGGAAAATTTGGAAAGTCCATAACTTTTTCATTAAAAAGACGGAAAATCGACCCAAAAAAAAAAAAAAAAACTGAAAACAGATCTTTAGAGAATTAAACCACAATCATTTTGAGGTATGCCACTGTCTGTAAGAAAAGTTATGGACTTAGAAGTGTCGGTTTTGGGCCACTTTTCTGCAAAGCCATTTTTGGAAAATTTGGAAAGGGGCAACATCATTAAAAAGACGGAAAATCGACCCAAAAAAAAAAAAAAAACTGAAAACACAGATCTTTAGAGAATTAAACCACAATCATTTTGAGGTATGCCACTTTGAAATCGAATGTCTGTAAGAAAAGTTATGGACTTAGAAGTGTCGGTTTTTGGCCACTTTTCTGCAAAGCCATTTTTGGAAAATTTGGAAAGGGGTAACATCATTAAAAAGACGGAAAATCGACCCAAAAAAAAAAAAAAAAACTGAAAACACAGATCTTTAGAGAATTAAACCACAATCATTTTAAGGTATGTCACTTTGAAATCGAATATCTGTAAGAAAAGCTATGGACTTAGAAGTGCAGGTTTTTGGCCCCTTTCTGCAAAGCCATTTTTGGAAAATTTGGAAAGGGGTAACATCATTAAAAAGACGGAAAATCGACCCAAAAAAAAAAAAAAAAAACTGAAAACACAGATCTTTAGAGAATTAAACCACAATCATTTTGAGGTATGCCACTTTGAAATCGAATGTCTGTAAGAAAAGTTATGGACTTAGAAGTGTCGGTTTTGGGCCACTTTTCTGCAAAGCCATTTTTGGAAAATTTGGAAAGGGGTAACATCATTAAAAAGACGGAAAATCGACCCAAAAAAAAAAAAAAAAACTGAAAACACAGATCTTTAGAGAATTAAACCACAATCATTTTGAGGTATGCCACTTTGAAATCGAATGTCTGTAAGAAAAGTTATGGACTTAGAAGTGTCGGTTTTGGGCCACTTTTCTGCAAAGCCATTTTTGGAAAATTTGGAAAGGGGTAACATCATTAAAAAGACGGAAAATCGACCCAAAAAAAAAAAAAAAAACTGAAAACACAGATCTTTAGAGAATTAAACCACAATCATTTTGAGGTATGCCACTTTGAAATCGAATGTCTGTAAGAAAAGTTATGGACTTAGAAGTGTCGGTTTTGGGCCACTTTTCTGCAAAGCCATTTTTGGAAAATTTGGAAAGGGGTAACATCATTAAAAAGACGGAAAATCGACCCAAAAAAAAAAAAAAAAAACTGAAAACACAGATCTTTAGAGAATTAAACCACAATCATTTTGAGGTATGCCACTTTGAAATCGAATGTCTGTAAGAAAAGTTATGGACTTAGAAGTGTCGGTTTTGGGCCACTTTTCTGCAAAGCCATTTTTGGAAAATTTGGAAAGGGGTAACATCATTAAAAAGACGGAAAATCGACCCAAAAAAAAAAAAAAAAAACTGAAAACACAGATCTTTAGAGAATTAAACCACAATCATTTTGAGGTATGCCACTTTGAAATCGAATGTCTGTAAGAAAAGTTATGGACTTAAAAGTGTCGGTTTTGGGCCACTTTTCTGCAAAGCCATTTTTGGAAAATTTGGAAAGGGGTAACATCATTAAAAAGACGGAAAATCGACCCAAAAAAAAAAAAAAAAACTGAAAACACAGATCTTTAGAGAATTAAACCACAATCATTTTGAGGTATGCCACTTTGAAATCGAATGTCTGTAAGAAAAGTTATGGACTTAGAAGTGTCGGTTTTTGGCCACTTTTCTGCAAAGCCATTTTTGGAAAATTTGGAAAGGGGTAACATCATTAAAAAGACGGAAAATCGACCCAAAAAAAAAAAAAAAAACTGAAAACACAGATCTTTAGAGAATTAAACCACAATCATTTTGAGGTATGCCACTTTGAAATCGAATGTCTGTAAGAAAAGTTATGGACTTAGAAGTGTCGGTTTTGGGCCACTTTTCTGCAAAGCCATTTTTGAAAAATTTGGAAAGGGGTAACATCATTAAAAAGACGGAAAATCGACCCAAAAAAAAAAAAAAAACTGAAAACACAGATCTTTAGAGAATTAAACCACAATCATTTTAAGGTATGTCACCCCTTTTCTTCAAAGGCAGAAAATCGACCGAAAATTTGGAAATGGTCTTTATCATAAAATAATATAGTTCGATTTTTGAAAAAAACAAAAAAAATTCTCTTACGCTAAAGTCCTAAAATACAATCCCAATAAAAAACAACATACTATTATGATATAAATATTTTTTATTTAAAACAAGAATAATTTTAAAGACTTCATAAACAATTAGAATAATGGTAGTCTATAGAAACTAGCTTAATTTATTATTAATGTTCTATGTATGTATTTTAATTTAAGTTATAAATAATAAGCGCGTTAATATAACTCTTTGCTGTTGAGGTGGAAGAAGGAAGACGACGACTGGAAAATCCTGGATATCCTTGAAGACGACACTGAAACCCGGCGCAATTCCTTCACAAAGCTGATCCTGATGTCCTTACCGCATTCCTGTATGTAGATATTTTCTTTTAGTTTAGATATATCGGTTTTAAAATTATATAATTCAAATAAAGGTGTTTTTATAAAAGAAAATTGTGCACAAATTTTATTTCTGGGGACTCTTTCATTCTTTTTTTTATATTTTCGTAATATCGTAAATCTTTTATGAGTTTTTTTAAAAGGAATATAGTATATATTATAAAGCTTACCGTACTCGTAAACACTCTTAAAACATTTGTCGGCTTTACCTTTTCCTTTACAACCCAAATAATTCACCACTCCAATCCAAATTAATGAACAACACAAGTAATATTTGTTTTTGAAAAAGTTGTTTTCTCTTTAATTTGTTTTTCTTTTTTAATTGATTTCGGTTCATCTTTAATTGTATTTTTATAATTTCTGTTAACTAAATGTTAGTTTTTAGCTGTGTAATTTCCTCTCTTTACTGTTTTCTGCTTTGCTTATCAATTTCGGCTATGATTACTATTTACAAATTGCCTGGCCAGCTATGTTTAGGATACATCTATAGATCTAAATATATATATATATTTATATCGATTTTTATACATTTAAAAAACAAGAAAATAAACAATAACAACGTTTCTCATGGTAGGTATACGACAATGATCGGTTAGGCATACGCATAAATATATTACAGGAGCCTTGGCAAGCAGTTATCAATCCTCGAGTTGAATGATGGGGAAACACTTATCGATTACTGAACATTAAACTAAATTAAATTTAAATTTCATTTAAATTAAATTAACTAAGCTGCAGCTTCTTACACTACAATGCAGGAATGTTTGTTTGTTTGTTTGTTTGCTGTGTTGTTTGCGATGAGATTTCACTGTGGTTGGCGTTGGGTTCGCTTGGTTTGCTCAAAGCCTAAAAACTGGGACTTCTTTTCGAGACGGGGCTTAATTCTCTTTTGTTTCTCTGGGTCGTTTTGTGATTTTCTGCTTCGTGGACGCTTTACATAAAATTTTGACTAGGAAAGGACGTTTCTTTTGAGGGAGGCCAGCTAGCGGTGTGCCCGAGCTGGCGAGGATTGCTCTAGTCACACCTCGCTGGGCATGCAATGCACACTCGAGTCCTGCGACAATTCGTCCATGGAGGATTCTGCAGGAGGAGAAAGTAGGGAAAATCGTATTAGACTTTTTTCGAAATGGCTTAGGAAAATATTAATTACAGTCCCAAAAATAGAGTAATGATTAATTTATAAACATCTTTAAGAGTTTTTCAATAAAAAGTATAGTCTTGGAAAAAGGAACTAAAGGTTTAAATTAAAGTAAACAATTTAATTCCTATTTCCGCGCTGTCATTGTAATAATCTTTTAATTTGAAACACTTTAGATTAAATAAGATTAAGATTGTGTATGAGATGAAACAATACATTCATAATTGTATTACTTAACAATCTAACAAATTGATCAAGTAAGTATCCTCATTAAGTTAAAGGTTGTTTAATCATTTAAATAAAAATCCACAATATTTTTCTAATTAACCCCTGACTGAAAACTTTTTCTTTGAATTCCTTACCATGAGTCGGGTATAGACCCGCTTTAGAGCCGTTCATATGCATTGGGTTCTGTGCGTTATTCTGAAATGAATACGTTAACTGCAGGTTAATATGACGCGCAAATGAGCTTCCTTCCGGTTCGCGTACTGCAATCAAAAATCGTTTGTTGAAAGTAGAAAAAAATAGAAGAAATTGTAAGTACTGTGTCAGCAACTTGTAAGGATCTTTTGAGGGGGGAAAGGGACTGGATACTGAATACTGGCTAGTCGAGTTCTACTTTGGGGGGATATTTCTAGGGGATTTCTGGGGGCAGGAGGGGCATGCGGCACTAATCCACTACTTACTTTTATTCTTACCAGCATGTATGTGTTTTTTCTGACGCGCCCGCGAGTTCTGGAACCACACTTGCGTCACACGCTTGCTGAGACCGGTCACCGAGGCGATCCGCTCCAGATCCTGGCCATCCGGATTACTGTCAATCTGGAAGTTGGCCTGCAGCACTTGCAACTGCTCCTCGGTGAAGGTGGTGCGCACCCGTTTCGTCTTGCTCTTGTGATAACCATCGCCATCACAGCCCTCTGGAATTGTAGGAAAAATAGGAGTGCGATCAGAAAATACTCATTCAGAAGTAGGGTATTTTAGAACCAGAAAGATTTTTAAATCGCCATAGTTAACATATTTTTAAGAACCTTACTGAATAGATTAGTTTTTGTAAAAAACATTGAAACTATATTGCTAAAGCAAAAGAGATATCCAATCGAGTTTATATAACCCAAATAAATTTACATAACATTTAACTTTACTGAGTTAATAATAATAAATATGTTATTAATTTTTAATGGAATTTATTTCTCTATTCTCTATTTATTACTGAATAGATTAATTTTTGTAAAAAACATTGAAACTATATTGCTTAAGCAAAAGAGATATCCAATCAAGTTTATATAACCCAAATAAATTTACTTAACATTTAACTTTACAGAGTTAATTATAATAAATATGTTATTAATTTTTAATGGAATTTTTTCTCTATTTAAAGGGAATTCTATTGAGTCTCATCTGTTTAACAGACCTAAAGGTCTTTCTCGGTGACTCTGGCTCTGGTCTAAAAGCATTTTGACAGTCGGCCAAATTGAAAACGTCAAAAAGTGTTTATGGTTTATAGAGCTGCTGCTGCTGTAATGCTTTATGAGATGTTGCCACTGTGGACCGGACACGGTGGTCTCTTCCAGGGAGGAGATGAAGTCTGGAAATGGGGTTTTGGGTTTTGGGAGGGGGGATAGGCTGGCACTGCGACATTCACAAGCCGATCACGTCGCCTCCGAACAAAAAAAAAAATATAAGAAAAATCAAGTGGAGAGTTGTTTTTTACGAGTGTGACACGATTTCGTCAGTGGCGACTGGCTGGCGCTTAACTTTGGCCCCGGCTTCACTGTACCGTTCACAGTGAAGCGTCCCGAATCGGCAACCGTTCTGCCGCCGAAGCGTGCAGCATGTTCCCAACTTGTTTTTATGCCCCCCGTTTTGTTCCCCCAGTGTTCATGCCACTAAAATCAAGTGAGGTACTAACCATCACTCGAGGTGGTGCCACCCTCGACCGTCTCCAGATAATGAGCCTTGCAGAGCACCCGGTCGTCCATGAGGGCGAACTGCTCGCCGGTGGACAACTGGCGGCCGCACTGGTCGCAGGCGAAGCAGGCCAGGTGGAAGACCAGCTCCCGCGCCCGACGCACCCAATCCGAGGCGGAGATGCCGCGACAGCACTTCGAGCACTTGGCGCCGAAATTTCTGCAATTAAACGAGAGGAAATCGCAATCAGTTGGGCTATTAAAATATTGTGCATATGTTTATGTTTAGGTACTTATTCACAGAAGAGTTCTTCAAGGAATTAAATCTTTAATCTTAAAAAATACGGAATACTTAAATCTAAATATGGTCAAGAATCTCTAATTAGGCTTGCCTTCCTATAAAATATGGATATAAAATGTTAAAATGAATAAATAAGCTTTTCAATTATAGTTAAACATAAGTGATAATATTTTAAGAATAAAGCAAATACAAATATACAAACATTCTCCAATTAAAGAACATATTCTATTTTTAATGAGTAAAATAAAAACTATATATATTTTTGGCTTTGAATTACAATAAATAAACATAAGACAGGTCAACAACTTTATAATGACTATAATATATGTGTTCAAAGAATCAGAAGCAAAGAAATTATTTCCAATTAATGTTGAGATGCAAATTCAATGTATAAATGTTACCAGTTAAAATGAATACCGACGCTTTTCAATCATAGTTCAAACATAAATGATCTCCTTAATGTTGATAATATTTTAAGAATAAAGCAAAATGAGTTCAAAGAATCAGAATCAAAGCAAATATTTCTGATTAATTTTAAGATGCAAATAAAATGTAAATATAAATGTTCCCATTTGGAAATAAGAATCGACTTTATCAATCCGATATGGCTGAGTATTTTCCTGTATGCCGGAGCGCTTTCCAAGCGGAAGTGGTTGCCTGCAAACGTTTTTCCAAATGAGTCGGCAACTTTCGGTGGCTTATTGTTAGCTTTTAAGCTTATTTTTACAACAGCCACAACAATGTATGGTTGGAGCATGACTCGGATGTGGATGTGGATGGGTTTTCTCGGGATGGGCTCAAAACGATGGGATGCCGATGCCGATGCTGGATGGATGATGTCTCCATCGGGCAATGCACACTTAAAATTCTTAACTTGAAAAATAAATATTTTTACAGCATCTCACGGCGCGTCTGTTTGCTTATTTTCATTTCGTTCGACGTCGACACCGTTTTCCTACGTTTCCCCCTGTTTTCTGAGCTGAACCTCCTCTCCAGTATCTTTTTGTATCCGCCAGATACTTTAGCTTGCAAGTTGCATTCTCCCCGTAAAGTTTTCATTTCGTTACGTTTTGGCCGCATCTTTGTCGCTGTTGACTTTATGGATTAAGTCGCAAACACTGTCGAATTGTTACAATTACAATTAACCAGGGGGACAGAAGATGTGTGAGAAACTATCCGGAAAACACTTGTGCACATACCCAATTGAGTTGGAAAATCAATTGGAATTTTTGGAAAGTTTAATAGGGGCAGTTTTTCGAGATAAACAGATGGTTTCGGGCTTTTTACACAGTGGGAAAAGTAGACTATACAAAGTATATCAATCAAACATCATAAGACTAAAGGTCATGAAGGGATATTTAAATAACTGAATGAGATTTTGTTCTGCAAATTTATTAAGTATTGCCTACCAAAGAATTTTGAATATTTAATGTTTTTTTTAATGTCTAATTTAACTTCATAATCGAACTATTCCGAAGTTAAATTATTCAAAAAAGGAGGCAAGAAATAAAGTTAAGAAAGAAAATACGTGTATAGCAATAATTTGAAATAATTAAATACATTAAAACATCGATTGTAAACCACACTTTGCGAATATGCAAAAATATGCTATGTTACTGACATGAATCTTTAAGCTCTTTACTCTGAGAAATAGTTATTGATAAGTGTCTCAGTTTTCACAGAATATGAATAAATTTATGAATAATTCAGACTAATTTTTATAATCTGACTTATTAATTACTGACATGAATCATTTAGCTCTTTACTCTGAGAAATAGTTATTGATAAGTGTCTCAGTTTTCACAGAATATGCATAAATTTATGTAAAATTCAGACTGATTTTTGTAATCATTAACTACCAAACAAATGATTATGTTCCGGATTTTTGAATAGCTCTTAAATCAGTACTCACTTGCTGTAGTCGGCCTTGCAGTAGACCTGCCGCTCGCGGATGAAGCACGACTGCTGGCGGTCCAGGGGGCACATGCACATGCAGCAGCGGAGGCAGTGGGCGTGCCAGGAGCAGCCGCCGACCTCCAGGAAAAACCGATCCGAGATTGGCTCCCCACACGCTGCGCAGGAACGCAGCTCAGTCTGGAAAATAAATAGAAAATAGCTTTTTAAATAGTGTTGAATATTGTGGTTTAGCCTATTTTTCTATACAAGTTTTCTATGCAAATTCTGGGCAGTCTTTTGTATCACACACCTGAGAACCGGATCGGTTTGCTATACGAAAAGCGATCTGATCTGAAATCGGAGCGCCCGTCGGATTTGTTTCTTCTTTTGTTGTGCCTTCAAATGAAATCGGTCAATAAATCTGGCAAATGTCCCGGCGGCTTCTGTTTTATTTCTTAGCTGCAGCATTTAACTTATGTATATTAAACAAATTTCAATAGCCACACAAAAGACGAGTTTCTTTCGCTTTTGGGCTTTGTTTTGTTTCGATTTTTTTCCGATTCGCTCTTTTCGAAAATTGAACCATAAATTTAAAAATGTTATGCTAATTGTTGTTGGCGATATCAGTTGTTATTGTTGCTGCGTCGGCGACTGCGACGGCAACTGCTTCACTCCGAAGTCCCCGAAATGTGAAATTTATCGACCCATCCGAAGATCGATCTTATGAATATTCAATGTCTCGCCTGCATGTTACGCCGTTTTAAATGAGTGTTTCGAACAAATTTTATTGCGTTTCATAAAGTACAAAAAGACACCGAAACAAAAAGTAATCCGCAGAGTATTATTTAGATTGTGGCTTTCCTAATTGATTTTTTAGTGCTGCCCGCAAAGTGTTGAATTCAACAAATATTTTAACAGCCGCAAAATCTGCATCGCATTGCACTCATTTCTAATTAGGAAGGTATTATAAACAAATGAAATAAATAGGGAATTTCAGCAGGCTGTTTGTAATAATTTAAACTGAAATATGATGGTTTAATTTTATTGGGAGTCAATTAATGTCACTTTTTCGACTGGAGGTGTTAAAATAAAACTGAATTTGTTTTAAGGGAATACATAAATAAATCTTTGTTAAGAGAAATATCGGCTTAATATTTTATAAGTAAATAAATAATTTATTTCAATTGGATTAACATAACAAGGTACACTTAAAGTCCCTAAAATAATGCAGTTATATAAATCACATAATAAAGATAAAATACAACATGAAAATAAATCAGTTTGTTAATTATTTGTTTACTTTTACTTTAAATAATTTATACGAATGTTTATTTTAAATCATATATTATAAATACAAACCCTTTAATAAAATTCTCCAAATGATATTGAATTAAAATTTTTAAAATGCATTTTTCTCAATATATTTCACACTTTAATGGTTCAAATCAATTTATTAATCCTTGCCACCATAAGTCGCCCATCAAAGAACATTTCAGTCAGTGTTAATGCCTCCTCATTATCTTTCCTTTGATGGAAAAACAATTTCAATTGCTCCATCTGGTTATTGTTGATTATGATGTGCAATTTCGGACTGAAATTTGTATTAACGGATGTGCATACAAAAGGCAATTCCTTTCGGCACTTTAAACGTTTAATTAATGGCCGGCATTTCATTAATAAAAAAAAAGGCAGAGAAAGGCGAATGCAAAGTTTTTCCATTAATCAAAAAAAGGCAGGGAAAATACGCTCCAATTTTTGGTAACTGCCGTTGACAAAACAATTGTTGGCACAAATAATTGCCATTTAACTTATGGCAACTTGTTGTTAACTTAGCTGACGAATACGTTTCTTCTCGCGCCGCCGGAGAATAAATACAAATAAATACGAGATAAAACCTTGGGCCGTGAATAAGACTATAACCCGATCAAAGGGCCCGCCATTTGCGACTAAGGCAATTAATAAGACAATGCCGAAGATGGAAAAATGCCGGCAGCAGCAGTCCGTGGGTAATAGATATCTATGAGAATAACTTATGACGGGCCGCAAACTATCAGATACAAATGTATCTAGTATCTGTATTCGGGAGGGGGGTTGAGGCCCGAATATGCAATATGGCCACCGTCACAAGTCAGAAAGAGCAACATGTGAGCCGGTATCTGTATCTGTGCGTGTTCCGCGGACATGAAATGAAATAACTACATCCTAACATGGCCGTCCGACCGCGCAGCCGCTGCCATTTAACTTTTCAACTCCGCGAGTGTGCGACACGTTTAATAGCGGTGCCCGACCCACAGAAACCCACAGAAGCCCGCAAATACCCCTCAACCCCCCGATTTTCCCGGACGAGCCTGCGCTCTGCCATATCCCTCCTACCTTTCCTCTCCCCTCTCCACTCACCCCTCCTGTCACTTTCGTTTAACTTTTCACATTGCGCGCCCGAAAAACACAACCAACAACAAGGCCGAATATTAGTGGCAAATGGAAAGGGAAGGTGAGAGGAGGGGAGGGGGGAGAAGGGGAGCGGGGAGAAGGGAAGGTGAGAGGAGGGGTGGGGGGGAGAGCGGTAAGAGGGGTGTTTTCAGCAATTTGTTTTCCCAACGCCCGTTTTAACACACAAAAACGGAGGCTGAGACAGTGACTTGAGTGCACTCGGAAAAATAAGCCTCGCGAATTACTTTTATACTCCGGAAATCATAACACAACCAAATCCAAATTGCCTATACAAATTTTAAAAAGGACTAACAAGCTTTGACTATGTTGTATACAAAAATACAAGCCTTTAAGTCGTGCTTAATATATATTAAAAAACGTTTTCTAAACAACATTTTATTATTCCAATTTTTATTATATATACATTTTTTGATACCAAGAAAGGTAGCATATTTCAGGTTCTATTACCACCGATTCTGCATTTAAAATAAATTAAGTTTCAATAAAATATGTATTTGACTTCCAACTTTCTAAGCATTTGTGTCTTTTTTTGAAGGATTTTAATAAATACCTTTGATTTAAGTAGATTTGTTATTATCTTAAAAGTTTATGGAAAACTATACATTTAAAATAATCTTTTAATCACTTAGGCCATAAAATTCTAAAAACTAAAAATGTTAAATCGCACAGTTTATTTGTTTTGCAAAATTAAAATTGCATTATATTCGAAAGTATTTATGAAATATATTTTTAAGTGTATAGGACCCGAAATCGCACTTCGAATTCCCTGCAGCTTGTTGGTTATACACATGCAATTGCTGTTGTTGTCATGTCTATGCCCACTTTTGAAAATATGTCAGTTGTCAGAAGGACAGAAATAAGGGGAGGATATGCGGAGAGGGGAGGGGAGGAAAGGGAAGGGAAGGATGAGGGGAGGGGAGGTGTACGGGCAGAAGGACACATTTGAAGTGGCATTTTTGGCGAGCATGTCATTTGACTGTAATTTACTCGTGAGTGTCGTGAGCCTTTTGCGGTTTGTGTGTGCGTTTCAATGCGAGATGCATAAATCTAGCCATGAATTTCAAATGGGTTTCTTGTGGGCTTAGAATTCGTGGAAACTTTTCCGACTGGGTGACAGAATGAAGTGCGGAAAATGGCTTTAGTAGGCCAAAAATGGCGAGGAGATTAAGCTGATGGGAAGTTACATTTATCATTTATCACATAGTTAATTTGGTAAAAGAAGTCGACTTTGGCACAATTAATTTAATTTTATTGGCTCATCAATTTTTTAAAAATAACTATGAAGTTAAAGAACACATTATTTTATCGGGTCATCAATTTTTAAAAATAACTATGAAGTTTAAGAACACATTATTTTATTTTACATATTGGCAGATACTCAAAATCTTATTAATTCTTAACTTAAATCCAATAATGAAGATATTGAAAACCAAGTGAAGACCCTCATCTAGCCAAGCGAAAAGTATCAGAGATTTTAAGAACCGATAGAAGATGATGAATTCGCCGTCTCTCTGCGGGTCGCAATGTGCGATAAAATATCTCCATGGTTATCTGTGGGATCCCGGGGCTAGTTCTCTGCCTTTTATTGTTATTATTTGCTACGAATACTCAGTGTTATATAAGCACTCCCTATATGCCAAGCGAGGCCCTCATAAAAATTCCACAATCTAAAACTTGCACCTTGCAACTTTTGGCTCGAAATGTCGTAAATAACCCCGGCTGGCAGTCGTATAAAAGTGGGAAAAACAAAAGGCCAAGACAGAACTATAAAAGACACATGAAGAGAGTATGCAATAAAGTTTATAATCCTCCCCATTCCAAAGGGATCTAAATATCTGGATGTGGCAAGGTGCTCGAAACTGAGTTTCAAAAAGAGTGTGGAAGAAGCGGTGATGATACTGCAACCGGTAGCCGTGAGTCAAGAACTGTATCATCTTCGAGGCCCAAAAAACCAGAGAAAAGAGGGACACGCCTAGAAGATCGATTGATTATCTTTCACGTCATTGCGCAAATTGAGCGATCATCGTAGGGACTACCGAACCAATCGATACCATATCAATGGATGGATCGTTGGCTTGATGACAAAAGCCCTTGGCACTCAATCGGTTTCTCCGCTTGTGACTTGTCATCTTCCAGCCGTGAGAATGTTGTGCTCCCAAAAAAACACACAGATAGAAACTAAACAATGACTGTCGGACACAATATCTTTCGAACGATATCGAAGCTGTTATAACAACGACTTTGGGCACTTGTCACTTGAACGGATTTTGGCAAATGTTTTCCTAAGGCCTTTCGATCTTTCGATCTCTCGATTTAAGCTGCTTTTCAACAACAAATTGCAGCGAAGGCTGCTTCGGTTTATTTCCAATATTTTTGTTGTGTAAACTCTTTTTCAGCTGATTTATGCGGCATGAAAATTTTCAACGGGCGTCTGTCAAAAAAATATATAATATATTTTTTTCTGGTTTTCGGTTGCCGCTGGTGACTTTCGAAAAAGGCGTATCGCTTTTTAATTAGAGCTACTTTTTTGTGTTTGCGTGGGCCTTTTACGCTTTGTGCCTAATATATTGAATTATGCTAAAATATGACTACCAAAAAGTTTACACGTCGGCGTTTGTTTGGCGTTAAGTTTGGGATCATCGTATCTGATTGTTATTTAATGGCCGCACGAACTGCTCTTTATGAATGGAAGCGGCCAACAAACGCCCACGATCTGGGCTGAAAAAAAAGGTGGAAAAAGTGGAATAAAAGCATCCATATCCATAATACGAGCACGCTCCATAAATTGGCTAAATGTTTACAAATATTTCATCGGCAAGCGGTTAATGGTAATGTCCCCGTCCAACTCTTTCACTCCTCCTCTGTATCTATAGTATATATATATAGTCTATAGCTGTTGCTGTTGTCGCGCCCATTGATCCAATCAAATTAATGGGCTGCTATAACTGGGCAGCCAACAAAAACGGCAACAGAAATGAAAAGGGAGTGCATTTCTATGGGAATACAGGGACCACTGGATAAAAGCATCCATTACTTAAAATTAAGTGAGAAAACTGCATTGCCTATATCTCATATTTAATTTTAAGTGATAGAAAAAATATGAACTTGTTGCCTTAGTTTAGTTTTTTCTATTTTTTCGACCATTCCAAATAGTTATAGATTTATATACTTTTTAAATTTGTAAATAATTGTTTAACACATTTTTAACATTTACAAAAATATTCAGGTAACTATAAGCTACAAGTATGTATATTTTAAAGATCTATAACATTGTGAATCATTTTTAAAAAAATTCTAGGAAACTTGTTTATCAATATACTTTTTATATTTGTAAATAATTGTTTAACACATTTTTAACATTTACAAAAACTTTCAGGCAACTCTAAGCTACAAGTATGTATATTTTAATGATCTATTACATTGTGGATCATTTTTAAAAAAAATTCTAGGAAACTTGTTTATGAATATTTAAATGCCATTCATCAGTTTTCGACATTTACATAACAAAACATGTTGAAATATATACAAATTTACTTTTAGTTCTTACTTAAGTGCCCTGTATTTTTTCTATTTTTCCCATTTATCGACTCTTTACTGTACCTCTGCGATGCATATGGATCCACACTCTGGCAAACCTGTCCCACTGTGTGCGTTACTGTTGGTTTGTGCATCTCTCCGGCAAACTTAATTACCGCTTTATGTCAATGGTCCAGCGTGTTTTTGCTAAATTTATCAGCGTTATTAAATTTTATCACTGGCGACAAAATGTGCATATGCCATTCAATTTTCACAACATATTCGCACATCACACGCACACACATCTTCCCCTCCTCCTCCCCCCTTTTGCATATGGAATATCCAAAGAGGGGCTTTTCAGCCTAGGCAAATATTATGATGGCAGACAACTCGTCGGTGGTTCCATCTAGAAAAGAGGGGGACTTTCGGGAGGGGGGGACTTTCGGGGGGAGGGGGACTGCGAATCGAGTTGTGGACCTAACATTGGCGTAACATCGTAAAATATTTTACGGCCAAATGGTTGCGAGCCAAAGTCGCCAACGTTTTTATGTGGCCAAAACAAAGAGCCAATATTCTAGACAACAAAAAATTATAGAAGGAAAAGCCCTTCGATTTGCAGCTGTCAGTTTTCAATTTGAGCCGCTAAGTGGCTAATTGACAATTGCCAAAAAGTAACTTAAATGCAAATGAAATATCTATTAAAGATAATATACAGCCGATCATTAAAACGCCAAGACTTGAAATGAAAAGAGTACTGTGTTAAAAAATAAACTTTATATATGCATATATAAAAAGTTTTATTTCACTTTATATCTTTGTCTTTTATTTTGTTTTTTTTTTTTTTTCTGGGGTTTCTGGCGATGACAAAGCCTTGGTTCATCGGATGATTGGGGGTACAGGGGGATACATTAGGTGTGTAAGATACACAGGGAAAAACCCCTATTAAATTGATTTTCAAAGAGCAGTAAATTGTTTTTAGGAGTCTTTGTTTTTAACTACATCATTTTAACACTAAGTAAAATCAATATAATATAGTTATACAGAAGCAATATCAATAAAATGAACAAAAAAGCCATAACATAATAAATTATATTACTGAGTAAACTATTATTTACGGATTTTAATTGGTGTATTAAGCGATGATTCGGCGAAGCACTTAAGAGCTACTTTAGATGGCAACATAAAAGCAATTTATTGAGCTGTTTGGTGCATTTATCTCAGTGTAGGATACCCCAGTGTCCCACAATCCCAGTGTTGACAAGTTATTGCCCGAAGAGCGGCTACGACTTAAAATGTCGCACTTTATTACACTACAAAACACAAAACTGAACTCAACGCGAGATCATCTCTCCGGGTTTCGGATCGGATGGGATCGTTTTGGTTCAGAGTTCTGGGTTCTGGGTTCTGACTTCTTGGGGATCTGGACTGGTTGAGTTTTACAGCCAGTTCAGTGGATGTTGCTGTTGCTGTTGGCAAACACCGGCCTTTTTGTGTGCGCTCCCAGCCGCGTTTTATTATAACTGTTGACTGCTCGCATACGAGATAAATTTCATTTTAATACTTTCTTCGTTTTAGTTTTCGTATATTTTATTTTGTTGGGGGGAGCGCGGGGCTTTTGAGGTCTGAAAGTGATTTGCATACGGGGCATCGTTCTCACGCGCTTCCCACCGGAGTGATCATCCAGTCGAGAACGAGAATCCGAATCTCTGGAGCTCTGTTGCTCTGGAGTTTTAGAGCTCTGGATCGAGGTTGACAGATCGGCCGACTTCTGCAGCTAATACCGTTTTCGGAGCACAGATCCCAGATCCCAGCTCCCAACTTCTATGGCTGCCATTTCCCCTGGCCATAAACATAAACAGGTGGCAATGTTCATTTGCATAGACAACGTTTCGATATTAAATTTCAAAGCGAACGACCAGCGTCAACGGCATTCCGACTAAACACTAAATAAAAACAACCAAAAAAAATAAAAATACAAGAAACTAAACTCAATATTCCGAGGGGGCAGTGGCAATCTGAAAATGGCTCTTCGATTTGCTTCTGGTTCCCCGGTCTTTTGGATATTGTATCTATAAGATACTTTTTGGTCGGAGCCCAGCGATTTCCTTAACTTGTTTCGTGTTTTAATCATTTGCGGCTTTCGGCAGCTGTCTTCAAATCGAAACGAACTTGTAAATTATACATGTCGCGACAGATTCGGGCTTTGTCTTCCGAATTGATAAGCTCAAATTATATGGTAATGGGGGCGAGAAGTTAGAATAAAACACTACCAATTTCCATAGATTAATAAGCACTTTGGTATAATATTTTGCTTTAATTGGAAATAGGCTATAACTGTGCCTTGTTGCACAATTTATGCGTTCAATTTTGAGCGAGTAAGAAAGTATCTAAATAGCCTTTAAACATTTATCAAATATTTAATATTTTTCATCGTAGTATGCGTTTTGAACGAGTAAGAAAGTATCTAAATAGCCTTTAAACATTTATCAAATATTTAATATTTTCCTTCTCAATATAACAACAATACATTTCCTATTCAAATTTCAGTCATATTTTTCCCTTTTGATATCCCCAGATATATAATCTTTTGAAATCTATATTCATGGCAATACAATAGCTTGTGGCAATGTCAAATCAAATTATGCTACTACCATGTTTTCATCTTGATCTGCTCGTTTACATTTATTAGCTCTTAATTAGAGATAATCTCCACCGAATTTATTTCGACTGCATAGTGTATATAATGGAGCACCCTGTGGCTATGCAATTTGTTGGGCAATAAATTTCAATAAAACATTTGCATTAAACTGAAAAGTCCGTCTAGATGGATGTAGCCCACCCTCGCAATTGAAAGTACGGCAAACATTTAGCTTGCCATTTTTTAACTCTATTTTGTTTTTTGTATTTATAATATTTTTTTGCATAAATTTGGCGGGCGGCAGTTGTGCAAACAGAACTCAAAACTCAAAAAGTCTGGGGAGAGAAAATCAGCATGCAATAAATCGCTGATAAATCGCCAGCAAGTATCTCAAACGATTTCGACACGCGTTTTTCTTGTTCTCTTGCTTCGTTTTTTTTTTATTATTATTTTTTTCTGAGCATGTATCTTTTTTCATTCGCATTTTTGAGGCATTCATCATAAAAAGTTTGGGACGCGAGCATCGAGTGAATCCGAAACCGAAAATCCCAAATGCTTTTGTCTTTTCGTCAACATGTCACAGCCACTAAACATCAATAAGTTGGGCTTTTATTGATTTCGCGTTGTCTGCCTTTTTTACAGCTCATCTTTGTGCGGAGTTTTTAGGGGGATTTCGTGTTTGATTTCTTACTTTTTATTGAGCACTGGCCACAATTAATTAGTTAAATCTGCATTTTGCATAAATTACAAATATAATATTTTCATATTTCAGTTTCCAGCTCTTTTTTGCCTTTTGTATTTTTGTCTCCTTTTTTTTTGTGGGCCAATAAATCAAGTTCGAAGTTGTTTTTTTTTTGGGCCACCACCAAAGTTCTAGCCGATAATTTATTTAGGTGACTTTGAATGATTTTAGCGGTGGGTTTCAAACGGAGCAGACATCCGAAACTAGTTTCGCTTCCCTAAACTAATCACTTTGGCTACTGTTCGTAGATGCCATCGATAAGAGAAGGTATAGGAAATCTTTGCAATTGTCAGAGAATTAAAAATAAATATTTTATTGTGGTTTAGAACAAGACAAAAAGGTTAAATGAATTTTTAACTTGCACTTGGTAAAGGTACTCACTTTCAACCCTTCGTCATAGTAATACAAATTAATAATATTTTAAAGCAACTAATGTAATAAATGAAATCTTAGCTAATTATCTAAAAATCTGTATTTAACAAACTACAGAAATTGTTAAAGTACAAGCAAATTCTGAATACGAAAGTGATTAATTAAATATGAATATTTTATTGTGGCTGAGAATAAATATAAAGGAAAATTAATTGATAATTTTAAATTGGCATTTCGAACTCTTCTTAATGGTAATAAAAATGAACTTGGTAAAGGTACCCACTTTGAACCCTTCGTCATAGTAATACAAATTAATAATATTTTAAAGCCACTGATGTAATAAATGAAATCTTAGCTAATTATCTAAAATTCCTTATTTAAAACTACTAAAATTGTTCGAAGTACAAGCAATTTCTGAATACGAAAGTGATTCCATTCGGCCAATTTGCAATTGTCAAGCAATTAAATAGGAATATTTTCGGGCGACAAGCTGGCAAGAGAACATTTATTTTATTTATTGGCATTTTTTGCCAGAAATGCCAGAAATCGAATCGAATGGTTTGTCGTTAAGGGATGGCTCGTAAATTCCAGGGGCGGGTTTAGGGTCTCAATGTTTCTATTTCTATTTTTTGGGTGCTGCCGGCAGACAGGAGTTGCAATGATTTGTGGCATTTTACGATTTTACGGACACAAGGGCCATGCATCATTTGTAGGCCAACTAAGCGTCCTTTAAGGACTGTTTTGTGGATGCACTCGAACGAACAATGGGAAGACACTCGACTCGCCTTCTTTTGTGTGGTTTTCACTGTGCCTCCTGCATTCGATTTCCATTCGAAGGGGACTTTTCGCATTTACCTGCGGAAAATGCTGCTGGGATTTTGACACGTTTTCCGGCGATCTCGCATGCGCAACCCGAAAACTGACCATAGATCTGGGATCTTTTGTATATAGGATCTGTGTATACTTGAGGCCGAGGCCCAAAAACAAAGGTGTGATATGTGTTTCTCTTTGTCCCCGATCAGGGCAATTGGCCCAAGTCAAGATGCTATTTCTGAGTGCCCATTGTTTTTCCAAGGCGACCCGAGGCGTAGACTTCTTGTCAGCATTGACAATTAGGCATATTCGCCAGTGGCCACAGGACACTCTCGCAAATGTCCTTTGTTTGGGAATCCAATTATGAGGGGGCTTGCTGAAAAATCTGCTGACCGCTGGTCAAGCAGCTGGCTTTTGTAACATCCTTGGGTACAAAGGAAAATCTTGGCAATCGGCACGCGCTTCTTTTTTTTTTGGTTTCTTGTGATTTTGGGACAGTAGAGTTAGCCATGTAATCCACAAAAGGTGTTTTGTTAGCCACTCAAAGCTAATAAGTAGATGGAGATATGGAAAGTCAGAAAATGTATCTTCAAATAA
Source organism: Drosophila prolongata (assembly GCA_036346975.1). Classification (NCBI taxonomy): domain Eukaryota; kingdom Metazoa; phylum Arthropoda; class Insecta; order Diptera; family Drosophilidae; genus Drosophila; species Drosophila prolongata. The sequence continues at coordinate 1,591,368 of JAYMZC010000289.1, forward strand.
TGATTACAAAACAAATGGATAGCATACCATATCAACTTCAGTATGATTTTATATCCCTGATATTTAAATACTCTTTTGAGAAAACACTTTTTGTATAATAGGTAGAGAAAATATAGTAGAGATTGAAATAGAACACAATCCTTGGAGTATTTACATTTGTAATATTATTGATTGATAAGTAAGATATGGAAAGTCAGAGTATTTATCTTCAAGGAATGATTACAAAACAAATGGATAGCAATACAATATCAACTTCAGTATGATTTTATATCCCTGATATTTAAATACTCTTTTAATTAAACACTTTTTTATTTAAAAGGTAGAGAAAACATAAAACTAATTGAATAAATATAACACATTCCTTGTATTATTTACATTTGTAATATTATTGATTGATAATGCATGGTTTCATACTTTTACTTTTGTAATAACAATTTATTTGAACCTTCTCAAAAGTTAGAATTTCCTCTTAATTAAACCCCATAAAAATTAAATACCTCATTCAAACGCAGTAATGTTTAAATCCACAACAAAATCGCTGTAAATTATTATTCAAATTAAAGAGCTGAGTTCTCTAATCCCCCACTAAGCCCAAGTCAAACCCACTTCAATTCAACTCCAAAAACCTAACTCGCCAATTAAAGAAAACATTTCGAACCGCAGAAGAAGGCGTCAACGAGTTTTTACACAAAAACCTTTTGGTGTATTTATGGGAGGTTTAGTTTTTTCCAATCTTTCAATTTTCTTGTGAATTATTAATGAAAAATCATTTCAATTTATTGAAATATGTATATATGTTTTTTATAGCTGCTTCGCAGGCATTCGACATTTAAACGCTTAAATATTTATGCCTTTTTTATATCTCTTTCTCCGACTACCTAAGAAAAAGACTCTAGCCCCATACATTGTTGAATATTCATAAGGCAGCGCCTAGTGGCGTCATTTTCGGATTTGGATTTGGAAGATATAGGTGGATGGAGGTGGGGGGCAGGGCGAGGGGATCCACCAACATCTGGGCCGGGTCAAGATCGATGATGTCAAGAAAAGGTCTCCGGTGCAGAGAATCCCCCTTTGTTGACATTTGAGTTCTGGACTTATGGGATGTAATAATAATGGATCCCCGCTGATTTTCCCCCTTCGGTTGACAGTTATCCAAAAATGCTAGTCGGAGAAATCGACTGGAGCGATTAAAAGCATAACGCTGGCCAATAAGCGTCAGCACCTTGTCCAATTTGCTATGGTAATGAAAATTACACTCGGCGAACAAAGCCGTGGCAAATCGATCATCGGTGAGCATAAATCATGATCGATTCTCTGCAGACTCATGGCAAATATTTTTCAAAAATCCTGTGGGTGGTTCACACACAGCGAAAAATCAAAAAGCCCTCGCACAGCGGGTACAAAAATCGATTAAACGTTTTCAAGGGGGGATAAAATAAAATCAAAAGCCAACCAAAATGTGTTGTTGAATGAACATGGAATTGAGCAACATCATCTAGGCGACACGATCAATGCAACATCTTAAGAGAAAAATTATTTTTGGGGTTTGGTTGCAGATACATTCGAGTATTAGCCTTCATTTCACAGCCGGTATTCGAGTATTCGAGTATTCGTATATCCCAAAAAAAGAGTGGGCTGTGATGTGAGGTTTATCTTTCGAGTGTTTTCGAAGGGAACCCCACTGTGCGATTTGTGTGCTTTTCATATTCACCGCTCTGTGTCGTCTCCGTTTCTGAAACTCATCGTTTTCCAGCGGTTATTAGTGTGCTGCCTTTTTCGAATTGAATTGGAACTGTTTTGCTCTGGTTTTTGTCTCAACTCCGGCTCACTTTTTATTCCTAATGGTAAATCAGACGCCGCCTGTTGCGTTTTCAGGCCCAAAATGCTCGCAGCGGGCCTAGAAACTATACACAAAAAACTGTTTGGGGGTCACTCGGGGTCCCGGTCTTACATGTCCAGCAATTAAAAAGGAAAGCAAGTAGGTAATTTCGAGTGGGTGTGCAAACAGAGCCAACAAACGCCAAGAATACGGGTGAAGAATATGGTGCAACTGAAGTCAGAAACCATCTAAAGTAACTTTATTTACAGAAACATTAAACTGCCTTCCATTTAAAATATTAACAGACTAAAAACTTTGATCAATGCCTATTTAAAATCTAAGAGAAATATACGACAGACAACATCAACAAAATGTTTAATTTTTCCCAACTATAATTATCTTTACTTTAATCGGTTTAAAGTTAAATTTGTTTGGTAAATTTCAATGTACAATTCTTGAAATTATTAAATTAATTATTATTTTGGATGTATTTATCATTATATTTTAGAATTATTAAGAAGCCTTTCCAAAGATCACAACCAAATACTATTTTTTGATGAACACAAATACTTTTTTATATATCAAAAACTGCCGTAAAAAGAGCCAAGATGAATTAAGAAAATCCGTGGGAACTTGACCTCTCATTATATGGCCCTACTGCCAGCTTACAACAACCTCTTCTATTTACTATAATAAAACACTTAGACTCACCTTCATTTTAATTGCCTCCACAATTTTGGCGGTTTTTAATCCAAGTCTTTTGCACGAAATTCTGTCGCCAGCTTTAGCCTGGGAATCAAACCCAATCGCAGCCAGTATATATAGATATTTGGAGATGACGACGACGACTTGATCAGTTTGTCAAGCGTCCCACAAAAGCCGCCGTCTGCATACGATATTGTATTATGAAGTATGATTCTTCACCGGCTATTAATAACCAGTATAAATTCGTATATCCGAGATGTAGATCAATTTGCAAGCGTTTGCAACATTTTTCGTTTCGATTAGCACTTGCGATAACAGTTCACTTCGGCCGACGGCGAATGCTGGGTTTTTAGAGTGGAGCTGCGGCAATACCATATATAGTATATGCGTTGGGACCTTATCAATAAACACGCGATAACACGTTTCGGTATCGCGATTCTCGGGAGATTTGCTTTTTCTTATTTTTATTTTTCGTGGCGGAGCGGACGCGAGATGTTGTTACAGCTTCGAGGCCACTGCGCTAACTGCCGGCGCTCGGGGTTCGAGCTCAGGGATCTGGTGGCTCAACTGGCTCGCTTCACGCCCGGTTTCCATATGCCAGTGGCTCATAGCTGTGGCTGTGGCTGTTTCTCTGTCTGTGACTGTGACTATAGCCACCACCACCACCACCACCAGCACGCTCACAGGTAGAGCAAGCCATCGGCAGCAGCAACAACCACCGAACCACCGAACCTCCCAACCTCCCAACCTCCCGAGACTCGACTCGAGAACCCGCTCAACTGGTTTTGAGCGCACAGCTGTCGCCGGCGCAACGGGAATGGTGGTGATTGGCCCGCCTGGCCACGCCCCCTTCGGCCCGGAGAACGAGTTCCCGACTGGCGTCCCCCATTTTGAGTGGTTCTGCGACCCGGGTTATCTGTGCACCAATTGAGTGCGCCGGCGCGTGCCAACTTGGCCACTTGAAGTGAGTGGGAATCGGAGTGGAATCGCCGGTGGAAACGGGTGGGTGTTGCTCTGGGGACGATGTTGCTGTTGTCACAGGGGGCGCCACTCATGTTGCTGCTGTTTTTGGGGCCGGTGTTGCTGTTGTCACCACTGCTCTGGCTTTTCCTACTGATATTGCTGTGTCTTTTCTTATGTTGCTGCTGTTTTGGGGCTGGTGTTGCTGTTGTCACTAGTGCTGTTACTTTATCCACTGATGTTGCTGTTGTTGTTGTGACTTTTTCCCATGTTGCTGCTGTTTTGGGGTCGATGTTGCTGTTGTCACAGGGGGCGCCACTCATGTTGCTGCTGTTTTTGGGGCCGGTGTTGCTGTTGTCACCACTGCTCTGGCTTTTCCTACTGATATTGGTGTATCTTTTCTCATGTTGCTGCTGTTTTGGGGCTGGTGTTGCTGTTGTCACTAGTGCTGTTGCTTTTTCCACTGATGTTGCTGTTGTTGCTGTGTCTTTTTCCCATGTTGCTGCCGTTTTTGGGGCTGATGTTGCAGTTATCACTACTTTTGTAGTTTTATATACAGATATTGCTGTTGTTACTGGTGATTTCTAAAATTTGTTAGCTTAGTTCTACTACTTTTAATGCTGGATTTCTACGGTATTGCTGATATTTTGGAGCTTTAGTTACTTTTGCTGCAAATTCTACTGTTGCTACTGCAATTTCTTTTTAAGATTTCAGTAATGTTGCTACTGTCACTGATTTCCCTTCTGTTATGGCTCTTGCTTTCGATGCTGCCGCCTGAGTGGATCAAACTGAAGGAAAAACCAGAGGAAAACGGAACTCGAACTCCGCCGCACTTGACTTTTTTGGGGTCAAACCGCTTGATGAAGGGGATGTGAGTGCCAGTTCATGTTGACGCTGCTCTCTTTTCGGTTAAATCTTTTTTTTATTCCATTTGCCTGTTTGTGATGGCATGCCAAACATGATTGACATGATAGACATGCCCAAAGAAAAAAAGCATTTAAATTTGGGAAAATTTAATAGGATTAAAACTAGATATAAAGATATTGTAATATAATCTCCTTTATATACATTCTCTATAATTGTATTAATACAGTTTAACAATATTTAATTACTCTTTTGATATATACAATATTTTTGACGAATTAATGACTTGTTGTTAAATTACTACTCAAGTTATGATATGACAAGATTTTCCTGGATATCATTGTGCACTTTATCCTTTGATTTAAGCCCGAGTTTAAGCTTTGTGTTTAGCTTACCTCTTTCCCCAGTGATTTCCTTTGACTTTCCGAGCACTTTAGCCATTACTTTGTGCCATTTTTCATTCACTGTCTCTTTGGTCGTGGGCTGTCTTTTAAAGCCGCTTGGCATTCAATTGGCATTTGGCTGTCGCCATCATCCAGTCGCCTCCACCTCCTTTTTCTGGCCCCCTTTTTTTACCACTCTTTCTGCGCTTTTTGCTTTGCTCACGTTATTTAAGGATTAACATCATTTTATGCTGCCTCGCAATGCCTTTTTTGCAGGATTAAAAGCTGCCGTCTGCTGGCTCTCCTTCTCCTGTCAATGCACTTGCAAAATCATAGTGCACTATCAAAAGTTTTAGTTATTTAATAAGTACTTAAAAAATTACAAAAAATTATAATTTCGTATAAGAGTTTTATATCAAAAATAAATGCCGAAAATATATATTTAAAATTTAAGACAATTTAATTTTACATTACATTAAATACAACGTTTTGAAGTCTTAAATAAATTAAAATATTCTGAAGCAAATTATAAATTGTATTAAAAATAAATTGATATCTGATACTTGGATCAAAACATCTAAAAACAAATATTTAGGATATTGTGTATATTAAGTATTACTTAAATATTATTTTTCCCAAAATTACAAATCAAAAGTGGTATCCCATTTGTAATCGCCAACTTGTAATAATTTTTTGAAGTGTGAGTTTTCCCCCCTGCCACGCCCCCCGCCCACCGGGTGCTCAGCTCCCCTTTCTCCCCTTCGAATTGATTGCATTGCACTTTTTCCCGCCGTTGTTGTTGCATAGTTTGCGCTGATGCGCCGCCTCCATTCCTACAAAGTGATTTTTATGGCTTTCAGTCAGTGTGTGTGCGTGTGTGCTTTGGTGTGTGTGTGTGAATGCAAATGTTTGCCTTCCAGTGCGTGTGTGTGTGTGTGTGTGTGTGTGTGAGTGCACTTTGATGTTTCCGCATTACAAAGGCGGCACTTTAATAGCGGTGCATTTATCAAAAGGCAGCCAAAAGTCCGACAGCAGCTGGGAGCTTAAACACGCATACGCCCCGTGGGGTGCCGCAAGTAGAGCGTTCAAGGAAAGACTACAATATAAAAACTACCAGCTAGAATTCATTTCCTGTTCTGCAAATTAATAACAGCTTAATAAGTATAATCTTTGAGATCAGACAACGATAAAAAGCAAATATTGAAAATTTTTTAATACTTTAAATTGGGATGGAAAATGGTCACAATATAAAAACGAAATTTTAAAAAAATATCCAAATATCCAACTTCCCATCACTCGGGATATAAATTTTTTATTCAATTTGTAAAGTGTATTCCTAATATTTAATTTTATTTATATAATATTGGTTGTTGTGATACGTATAAAATGTAGTGAAACATATATTAAATCCATTATTTTCCGTTGTGTTCCTTATATAAGTATTTTAATAATAATAACATTTAACTCCGTTATGGGTATATATTCCGTAATACCTTTGACTATCGCCCATTAATCAGCACATCGAAGCGCAGTCTTTTGCTTATCCTGAACCCCATCTGCCTTTGAAAAAATAACCCGACCCTAGAGGCTCTAAATTGATTAACAGTAGCCCCCGACCAAAGGCATTATGGTTGGGGGATGTGAAAGAGATGCTGTCAACGCTTCGGCGTTCCCCGAATGCCTTCCATTTACATGCCATAATTCTTAAATGTCACCCGTTTACAAAAGCCTTGACCATTTGATTTAGACCGCCTTCGTTTGGCCCTCGAACAGGTTGAATCCAGGTAGATTCCATCCGCGAACCCTAAATGAACTCATCCTTTTCAGCTCGCCCTTTGTTCGACTCATAGACCAGCGATATTATATTTATTTGGATCTTTATTGAGCTGCAACCTGTCGCGGTCGTTTTGGGTTTCGGGTTTGGTTTCCCTGCCCTGTCTCCCTGTATCTTCCCATTTTGTGGCAGATTTATGTTCTGGCCTCCAAGCAGATACAGATCGATGAGATACGATCGAAGGGATGGCCAAGAGCAACTCTCTCTATAGGAAATAATACACTGAACAAACGATATATTTTTGGAATTTTGTAATTAAATACTTTATTGTTATGATTCTTAATTTGAAAGTTATAATCAAACAATTTTATAATCAATTAAGTGGAGTATATTGTTTGGAAAATATAGTTTATGAATTATTGGGATAAAAAACATTTATTTATATTAAGTGTTTTTTAAGTCCAGCAATTCCAAAATAACTGGTTTTACTATGTTACATTGGCTATACTTATACCTTTTCTGTATGCTTACATCACTCATTTCAGAACCAATTTCTCTCAGTGTCCGCTTTCTTTGATCGGTGAAAATTTCAGGGTAATTTGTTGGGTCCGTTTTCAGATGTTTTTGTTGGTCGGTAGGTTTTCAGGTTGGCTCTTTCCAAAACTGTTGGTGGCATGTTCGATTTTCTGCGGCTACCTTTCTCGACTTTGTGTCGCAGTCGCGCGTGTTATGAAGATGTTAAGATCCCCTGGTCAACCCCTGAAATACGTCTTAATTGTCTGGGGATAGAACCATGGAATGGACAACATTTTATGGGTAGTACTACATTCACCTACATTCGGTTCCCGGCTGTTTGCATAATTCCGGGCCAGCGCCTGTTTGCTCAACTTATTGTTTTATGGCTCCCGGTTGTGGTAACATGTGCCAAAGGACATCATTTTGTGGTGGTAAACGACTGTCCAATGCGTTTTCATAGCCCATAAATCATTGGCCAAGTTGAGCTGTTTGGCCAGTGAAATTTATGTTTATTGTCCGAAGGGAAAGATAAAGCCATAGAAAACACATTGAAAATGTAGGTTAAGTTGGAAATTTAAAAGTTTTTAGGGGATTATTGGCGGTCTAAAATTATTGGGAAAATGTATAAAAAATATATCAGCAAATTAATCCTTTCCCCCATTGCAAAGTCATTTTTTTTTGTTCTTTCTCCTTATACATTATGTATATAATATATTTGTAATAACTCTCTAGTGTATATATAAATTAAAATAAATAAATACATTTTTTTGGTTTGTGGATTTTGTTTGTTTTTTTGTTAATAATAATTATCATTACCATCATCATCATTATCATTAGAGTTATCCTCGTCGGTAAAAACGCCGCCCTCGTCCCATTATTTTGTGTCTTTATCTCATTTGCATGCTTGGTTGTTCGAGTTGCTGGTTTTGCTGTGGTTTTGGTTGTCGCGGTTTGGAGCTACAGTGTGTCGTTTACCAATTAGACCGAATTATCATGATGCAGTAATAATAATAATAGTATATTGTTTAACATATTCCGCGTTTGTCCTGCCACCTCTTGCACATTCCCCCACATTCCCAACTATGCCTATCTTCTTTAACCCTCTCAACATTCTTTAGTCGTCAACGATTTTGTGGTTTATTTAACAAACAGAGCAACAAACAAAGAATTGCACAACAGGAGCAAGTGTTCGATTCTCCAGGATCAGGATACCCCGGCGATCTAGCCACTCATCCTGTTTCCTTCGGGACTAGCCAACAAAGCGCTTTCCGTGTGGTTTCCGGTACAATACGATTCGGTGCTTATAGTAATAAGTATCGTTCGGTCTTTAGATGCGAATCTTGAGCAGTTTGGTTCACTAACTTATTTGGTACTGTTTGCGTTATCGGCTATAATGCTATATATATGAGTTATCAAGTATCAAGCTGAGTTCCGAGCGCACCTTATGTCGAAAGCTATTTATACTTATCGGTTAATGTCGAGTGTTCAGGATTGCGAAATGATAAATGGCCGATTGCTTTGGAGCCGTATGAGTGATGTCTTGTTTTGGCAGATCCAAAACTCTAGACTGGCCGGCCCTAACCTACTTACACGCTATATGTATGTATATCATATACTCGTAGTCGCGTTTCAGATTTGTGTAAATTATTGTTATGTACATTTAGACATGCGGTTCTAGAAGTCCGAGCGAGCGGGCGTGAGAAGTCCTGCCATTGCTTGTAAAGTTCGTTGTACAAAAGCGGAAATCAGGAAAATCATAACCAGTTGCTGTGGAAAGTCGCTAAATAAATAAACACAAAAGGCAACACAAGTTTTAACTTTAACTAATCATGTGGTTTCTCTTTTATTATACTTTTCGATTTTCGCATTTTGTTTGTTTTTTGCTTTCTTTTCACTTGCCTATATATTATTAGATGGTACATATACATATGTAGTTTATACGCTAAGCTAATTATTTTGTTTAACAATAAATGTATAGCTGCTTGACTCCGTCTTCTCCTGCTCATCATCCATCGTACTCCATTGTCTGTTTTTTATATTTTGCTTACGAGTAACAACGAAATTTAGCTGCAGCTTCTTTGCATTAAGGAACAGAAAATTATAAGGAAATTCTATTTCGAAAGAACATAAACGTAATAGGGAAATTCAAATCAAAAATCAAATTTAACAAATTTTCATTAATTAAAATTACAAAATAATAATAATTGACTCTCTAAATCATAGATGTATTTTATGTGTAGATTTCATCGGTCTTAAATAAACAGATTTAGTGGCTTTCCTCGAGACTTGTGTCACAGAGCTTTACACGAAATTTTGCTGGACAAAACTAGATATAAGACTCGCGCCAATTCTGGCAGCAGATTTTTGGGATCTTCGGGTCCAGAGGGCCAGGCTGTCCAGTCGGTCGATAGAGTTTCTGTTTCTGTTTCTGTTCTAGCTTCTGCTTTCGGTTGAGATATTTAACATAATTAAAACGCATTCAATTAAGCACACCAAAGCAAGGCGATATTTGAAATTTTGAATATACTTTTTGGTAGCAGCTTTGGAAATAATCGGTAAAAATAGTATGGAGAATTCCGGGAGATTCTCTTGCTTTAGCGTGCAAATAGGTGATTTACTTGACTTCGTCTCCGAAACTTCTCTCAGTCTATTTGCGGTCCTTTCGAGAGCCCTCTCGGAACTAAAGTCTACCTGAATATCCTATATATGCTTGAGAAAGGGAGTGGAAGTTACGTATCGGTCGAGTGTTCAGTTCGAAAGTCCGTTTTTTGGGGAGCCGTCGTTGTGTGTTAATTTATTGCTTCTTCGGGTACTCGATTTTTTGTTTATTAAAGACTATTTGTAATGGCACAAAATATACAGCATTCAATTCTTTCCTTCTGTAGCGGTTCAGTTATTGTAGCTATATCCGTACAATACTCCTTAACTTTAAAGAGGCTATATGCTATGCTTTGTCGGTTTCCCCCCCTTTCCCTTCGCTTTTCTGCGGAAGATAACAGTGATGGCTTCGCTCTGTTTCGCTCCCCGGATCTCATGTGGTGTCTATGGCGTGTGGATAGTTTGGTTTGCTTCTGGTGATTTGGATGGTGAATTTAGTCCCTGCCACGCCCCTTCCTCTCCAGCTGCTACCAATAATGTCCGACAACTCTGCGGCCAGCACTCGACGAGTTCTATGCTCTTCCTGCGCTGCTCTTCCGTTTCCATCCGTTCATCCGGTCCACTTCATCTGGTTTTTATGGTTGTCAACTACTTTATGTTCCACTAGATTAGGTTGCTATTTATATTTATCTTAGGTATGCCGTTATGTGTAAGTAGTTTTTGTTTTGCTTGGGTTTTCTATATTGATTTTCCGGTTGGCTTTACCGCGGACGCGAACCTTTGTAGTTCGGGTTCGGATGGCGACTGGGATGACGCGCTGGAAAAAGCGAAGTTAATCATTAGCTTTTCTTATTTAAATTTAAGATGAGTTAGGATATAATCAGGAGATATACTAGCTCGCATTTACATTTTGAAGGAGTTGAGCCATGATCAATGCTTAGATTTCAGTTAAATCGAATACATCTTTTACCAGATAACAAAACCGTATCTCCAGCGTTGATATCGCTAACTTACTCCTCCGATCGAAGAGGCAACCACCTTTTGGGAATACTAGCTTCGCATGCAGGGTAAGCTTCGAAAAGCTGAGCTTTTCTTACCAGCACTTCCGCTACTGTTCAAATAAATCATTTATCACTTATGCACTTGCTCACCTTGTATCATCATTGTAGGATACATGCCGGCCACCTGCGCCATTTGCGGCCGGATATCGTTCGACGGAGATCGTCGATTGTTGGGCAAGGCCACCGAGGGCTAAAGGATATGGAAAACACAAGTTACAATCTAAACAACTAGAACTAAGTAAGTGAAAACTCACATGGGCAAAGTACGTCTGGCCGTACTTGAAGTACATGCCCGACGCCCCATTTGGATTGTAGCCGCCGAGGGCGGCCGCAGCGGCCACGCCGCTCAGCACCGCCGCCGTGGCTTGTTGGCTGCCAGCAGCTGCGGCGGCGGCAGCGGCGGCACTGTGGTGCAGCTGGGCAGTGGGAATGTGCGAGCGGGCGCCTCCGCCTCCGCCACCCGGCTGAGCCGCTCCCGCAGCTCCACCTGCTCCGCCTCCTAGTCCTCCGACCGGACCGCCTCCTCCTCCTCCGCCGTAAAGCGAGGGCGGCGAGGCATTAATGGCGGCTCCAGTGGCCTGGTCCACCACCACAAATCCTCCAGAGTGGCTGACCAGCGTGGGTTGTGGCTGTGGCTGCGGTGGTGCTCCTGCGTTGGGCGTGTTGGCAGCACTGTTGCTCTGGCTGCCCACAATACTGTTGGGCGAATTGTTGCTGCTCTCGTGGCTGCCACTTCCTCCTCCATTGGCGCTGGGCGAGTTCCGCTGGGAGACACTGCGTCGGTAGTCCTGGTTCATGGACTTCTGGCTACGGAAGCTGGCGGCTCCTGCGTTCAGGCGCACTGGCGGCTTGCTTTCGTAGCTGGGGACTCCGGGACTCGAGTTCGTCGCATAGCTGGGTGGTGGTCCACTGATCAGCGGCAGCTGGTTGGGCTTGTTGTCCCGCTTAACACCCATCGTATGGGGTGGAGGGCCACGGTGTTGGTAGCTACTGGGTCCGCCGGATGAGGAGGCACCGCCCAAGCTCACGCTGCTCGGTGAGGCACGCGGCGTGGGCTCGTTGTTCGAGTTGAGCAGCGGAGTCTTGGCTCCCGAGGGGATCCCCCCTCCCAAGGGCACCGAATGCCTGGGATTGTAGCCACCTCCTGGGTGGTATGGCTTGCGCACTCCCACTGAGGCACCGCCTCCATGGTTCCTCTTCTCGTAGGGCGAGGTGTAGCCCTCGTTGCTGTTCTGGTTTTGGTAGTAGTGCGGCGTGGAGCTGTTGCTGTGGTAGCCCCCGCCTCCTCCTCCGCCACTGCTGCTTCCCGAGCTTCCGTTATTGGGAGCCGGTGGAGTGCTGAACAGCGGAGCCTGTCTTCCGGGATTGGCTGGCGTACTGGGAGCCGACTGTGAGGCGCCCTGATCCATGCTGCCCTGGCTGGCCGGGTAAAAGGGAGCCGCTGTGATCAGAGCGTGCGCGTGGGGAGCACTCTGCGGCGGTGGTGGTGGCGCCGCCTGCTGCACCACCTGAGGAGGAGCCGCTGGAGGACCTCCTCCCGGGCCGCCGGCTGCTGCAGCCGCCGCCGCTGCCGCCGCATAGGGGAAGATATTCGTTGGGATCAGTGCGGTGGCGTGTTGAGCGGGCAGCGCGTACACATGGGCACCGCCCGCACCACTGAGATCCGTGCCGGCTGGCGCACCACCGTGGGCCAGCGTCAGCGTGGGCAGCGCATGATATGTGGTTGTGCTGGCCGCCGGCGCAGCAATGATCTGGGCGGAGCCCGCCGACGGGTGATGGGCACCCCCAGCATGAGCCACCGAGCTCGGAGTGTAGCTGGGATTGTAGTGGATGGAGCCGCCGCCGGGCGTGCGCTTCACCCGGGTGCCATAGCCACTGGAGGTCACCACGGACCCGTTGCTCGAGTGCTGCTGCTGCTGATGGTGGTGCTGCTGATGCGGCTGGTGGTGCTGTTGGCCTGAGACTGAGGGGTAAATGGTTGATACAATGTAGGCTATAGGACAACATTTGATAACTCTACCTGACACCACCGTGGGTGGACCAGCGGCTGTTCCAGCTCCCGTGTGCGGCGCCTGCGGCTGCATCGGAGCCACCTGACCCACCTGCGGCTGACTGGCCACCATGGGCGCGGCGGCCACCGCCTGTTGCGGCACGTAGTACGAGATGGGGTGGTAGTACGGGTAGGAGTATTGAATCGGGTACGGCGCCATCGGAAGCTGTTGCAGCTGGGCACCTCCGCCCGGTTCGCTGGAGTAGATCAGCGGCGCCTGGTAGATGGGCCCGCCATTGGGAGCCGCTGCCGTCGCGAACTGGGCCGTGGGATAGGCGGATGCCATTGGCATCACTGTGGCGGCTCCCGGGCCACCCGGACCCGTTTGGTAGATGGCCTGTGCCGGGATGAGTCCCTCACGCGGCTGTTGGGCCGGATCGAAGACAGGTATCATGTAGGTGCCGCCGGGTATCTCTCCGCCTGCTTCTGGGGAGGCGAACAGCGTCTGGCCGGGCGGATGGCTGCTGGTGGTCAGTTGAAAGAGCGGCTGCGAGGCGCCACCGGCACTGGCCACTCCAGGTTGCGGATAGGCGGCATACACCATGCCCTGCGGCACCGCATAGATGCTCCCATCGGGCTGGAAGGATAAATTGAAGATTAGTCTAACACTTTTTAAGTCGGTAGATGTACTCACCCCCTGCTGATATGTGGTGGCGCAGTAGGGCGCCGCCCCGTTGGGCGTGGTGGTGGTGTGAAAGACGGTGGATCCGTCCGGCGCCTGGTAGCTCTGCGTGTACGTCCAGGTGGTGGTCTTGGGCTCCTCCACGGCGGCACTGGGTCCGTGGCTCTGGCTGGGAGTCTTCACCTCGCACTGGCTGTAGGGCGTGCTGCTGGGCGACACCGACTGGAGGTCGCAGTTCACCTGCGTGGCCATCGGCAGAGGGGTCTGGCTGGATGGCAGTTCGGTGATGCCCACGGAGGAGGCGGCGGAGCCGGAGGATGAGGGCCCGGCCAGTTGCTCCTCCTGTTCCTGTTCCTGTTGTCCGACAGCCTCCAGCTCCAGCTTCTCGCCCACGGCACAGCAGGCGGGTATATTTGGACTGGTGGCCTGGTTCTTGTACTTCTGCACCTCGATGCGGTCATAGTTCTTCGTCGAGGTGGAGGTGGTGATGCTCAGGCAGGCGGTGGCGCTGGTCAGGCTATCACAATCGTCGCCCTTGAGGCTCCCAGTGTCGCCGTTGCCCGACAGTTGCTGCTGCACGGGCATCGACTGCTGCTCGTAGCTCTCGTAGCCCTCGGAGCACTCCATTCCCGGCGACTGGGCCTCCTCCTCCGCATAGCTCTCGGTGGAGCTGCAGGACAGCTCAGTGTTGGCATATTGCTGCGGTGCCTGTTGATGCTGCTGCTGGGGCTGCTGCAGCTGTTGCTGGTGTTGCTGCTGCTGCTGCTGATGTGGCGACGACTTGCGGTAGTTGCTGTAGCCGCCGGAGGAGGAGTTGCCCTGGTTCTGCGACTGGTACTGATTGCCCGTGTGCTGGAGCGCCTGGTTGGGCGGCAGATTGGACGGGTCGTAGTGGTAGATGGAACTGCAAGAATCGGACACAACTCATCAGCTTTTCGTATTTATTTGATCACATTTTCACTGATAGGATTGAGTGTGTTATTCGGGTATTTTGTCTCGCTCGGCAGCATGCAACGTTCGAATAGGAAAATTATGTATAAAGAGTATAGAGCTGCGATTAGAATAATGGTTGGATTGGAATAATGGAATCCATAGCAAATGTCAAAAATATTAAATTATACGAAATTTAGGAATTAATCCAAAAAAATAAATTTTTTTATCTATTATTTTAGAAAGGTTAAAGGTGTTTAGTTGAGTTCTTTAAAAAAAGTATCTAACCGTTAAGATACAAATAATTTGTTTCTTTTATTACATGTTTTACCTACTATTATTTAAATCGCAGCTGTAAAAAATTATTAAAAAAGAAAGTACAGTCGACACAAGCGGCAGCTGACAGAGTTGCCACACATTTGCGGATATTTATTATCTTGTATGTTTTTTTCTGCAGTGTGTTAGGGACGCGACGGCAGCGACAGACATTTAGTATTATATAAAAGTAATCGAAAAAACAACAACAACAAATGGCTTGACTGATTGGATTGAAACAATGCGAAATGCAAATTGAACAAACAACAATTATGGTATGACGACAACTCTGGCAGACGTTAGACGATAACACACGATACATTCAACTCATTCATTCGATAGCTAAAAATCTTGACTTTCGATCAACGCTGGAGAGGCAAGCTTGGTGATTAATTTTTTTAGAATGGAAAGAAAGGGTGGATTTGGATTATATAGTGAAATAACGCCCATTTGTGTAGTGTTCAAAGTGTTGATGAGCGTGAAAGATAAAGGCACAGATCGATATATAGAGAAGGTGAGAGGCGAATAGTTATATTCGATAGCAGTTGGAATTGCAGTTGGTGTCGGGTAATTTAGTTCGAGTTTAGGCAGATAATTTACAAAAACAACATCAACAAGTTTTCACGAAAAATGAAAAGCTAATAATATTGCATATTTCACATATAATAACGTATTAATATTTATGGTAAATAATATGAAATAACATTGCTAAAGTTATATAAGGATATTTTAAATATGGCTAAATATTTGGTTAGGCTTCAAGCAAATAACTTTTGCGTATTGAACACAGATATTTATGTAATTATTGAACTAAGATATATACAAATAATATATGTTTTATTGTATAAAATTTGTATCTAAGCGTACAATTTTCTCATAAGTATTTTATTAATTTGTTGCCCTTTATGTTAAATAATATCAGATATTTTATTCATTCCTTTTAGTTGTCATATAATTTATATTACGTTAAGATATTCGGAGTTTGCAAAAGAGTGGAATAATATATGCATTACTACAAGTTTTTCTTGAATATTAAGTAGATAACTTTGATAAGTATAAGGTTTAACAAAAGCTGAACTATATTTTTAGAAATATACATATAAAACTGTGTCCTAAAGCCGCATTTGTCGCTCTATTTTTTGTTCGAGCTTAGATATGTGTAAATCGACGAACGAAATAAATAAACGGATATACGAAAAGCAATTGCAGTAAACAATGCGATAATTTTGCAGCGATTTCTGTATTATATTATTTTTTTTTAGTTGTTTGTGTGGTTTAATTTTCTTTGGTTTAGTTTTTGTAAATTACCCGTCTGCATTGACAATTGGTTGGAGGGTTTGCGGATCAATGAGGACGCTGCCAATTGGCACATTCGAAATGTCTGTGACGGCCCAGACGAGTCCCGACGTTCCCGACGAGGATGGCCCATTAGCCACGGTGGCTTCTGTCCCCATTTCCACGGGGGACGCGGCTGCAATGGCTGATCCTGGTCCTGCACCGCCGACAACACCACCACCCAGTGACATGGGTGGCGGGCCCCGGCTGTGGGTCACCATAGGTGGCGGCGGTGGGTGGTTCAACTCCGGCGTCTGCCTGTCGCTGCCGTAACCCGTGGGCGATGGAGTCACGGAATCGGAGCGCACGGACTGGGTGCGCGTCTTGTAGCTGGACGGGATTTCAGTTGGAGTTGGTTTATATGTTGGTTGTTGGTTGGTTCAATTGTTGTTGTTATTGTTGTTGTTGTCGGGGGATTGCATACAAAAATGTTTTTGGTTTGGTTTTGGTTTTTTTTTTCGGGGTATTTTTAAGGTTGTCAATTTAAAATTATTCATAATTTAAGAAATGGAGCGAGAGCGATTTTGAGTTTGGGTACATGGACATGGTTTTAACATAAAGTTTATTTTAATGACCGGCTTCACTAGGCTTTTTATACATAACAAAAATTAATATAACTTATTTGGCTGAGGAATAGATTCATTTGTGTGCCTTTTACTTATTGATTTTTACAAATACAATTTAAAAAAATATAAATTAAAGTTCCAATTAAAGAAAAACTTTGCAATTTAAATTATTCTTTCTAGTGGCACTTTTAATTTTTGTATATTCAGAGCAAAGAGATAAGGAAAAAAAGAAAAAGTACTATCTTTCAAAAATCGAAATTATAAAACATATAAAATTACTACAAATGTTGTATTTTACCAAACAAAATAAAATGACATATATATTCCTAGACCCAGTGAAACCGGTTGCAGATGATGTTTAAGAGACAGACTTCTGAGCTACTCACCCACTGCTGGAAGGAGACAGCCGCCATGGAGTGCTGCCAGTAGAGTCCTGCTTGACGAAGCCCCCGCGTCCGCTTTTGATCGAGTTTGTGGAATCCCCACGCGGCAGGGAATTGTTGCCAGGTCCACCTGTACTGGGAGGCCCGCCGTAGTTGCCGAAGTTGTGCGACTTGGGCACGGCTCCGCCCGATCGCATACCATCGCGTGATTCCGTGGACTGCAAGTATTGATTTGAGTAATATAATTTTTGGTCATAAATATAAACAGAGGAATTAGTCAGGTATCTGCAATATTAACTCAAATATTTGTAGACTTTAACAGGGTTATATTTGCTTTCCATACTGCTTGATTTTGACTCAAAATGTGGCTCTTATTTGTAAATTAAGGACAGAAATAATAGTATCTCAGAAAGTGAACCTAGAACAAATCATTAAATCGTGATTGAATCATTCATATTATTATTCTTTGCATAAATTCATTAAAATATTTCCAGAAACTAAGAGCTGTATCTTTGAATCTTCTGAGAGCCTTGAAACTGCTGCTTTAAATATTTTTTAAGCTATGAAAATTCTAGCTAGCTAAGATCTCGAACCCATTCAACCCCCTGCTCTAAATCAAATGGATATTAGCAATCGTACATTCTGCATCTGGAGCATCTTTCCATTGGGTCTTTTGGGCCTGGGTGGCTGGTTCTGCTTCTGCTGCTGTTGCTGCTGCTGCTCCCAGCCGCCGTAGCACTCCTCCTCGCCACCACCAGAGTAACCCTCATGGTTTCCCCCCGTTCGACTGAAGATGCGGCTGCGCGCCCTATCGTAATCCTCCTCCCGCTCCTCGAAGCTCTTGGCCTTGCGATCCATGGAAAGGGGGCACAAATAAGGCGATTGACGCACCTCGTCGAAGCTGTGCGTGTCCCGCTTCAGAATTGACTTGCGTGCATCGTCGCGCACCAGCGACTGGAAGCGGATCTGAAACAGCATTTATTAAGAAATTAGTAAATACTGTATGCGGCTGATGTGTGTCCAAGTAATTACCTCTGGAATACGCGTGTTCTTGGCCATGGCCACAATCACACACTGCTGCGTCTCCGTGTCCACGTTGTGCTCCATTCCGAAGAAGGCCGCCGTGCGATGGATCAGCATTCGATTGTATGAGGAAGCTGGCGGAAAGCGATACTCACAACCGCGACTGTAAGGGAAAAGGTAAGGAGAACCCATTAGATTTGCAGAATAACAAGGGGTATCTTAGGACAACAAATTTACAATTACTTAAACTTACTTAAAGCCTGATTTTCAATCACCCCAGAAAAATGGTAAATATTATGTATTAGTCTCCATTTTTTTTAATTTTTGTCTGGTTTTTATAAAGCATAGATCAGAACTACCCCACCCACCTGTTTTCCTGGACGAACTCCATCAGATCCTTCTCGATCTTCAAAAGGATGTTGCGATCCTTGGGGTTCTTGTTAAGGGTGTCCCGGAAGAACACCAGCAGATCGGTCCCGCCGTAGTCCGTGTACTGCTCGCTCGAGTTCTCTGATTGATGAAAGACTAGAATCAGTGAGTGATGAGCCGGGGTATTTGGCCACAGACGAAAAGCCGCCACTTACCGCGCGATATGAAGCCCGAGGTGTTGTTGCTCGAGTTGTTGGACAGTCCGTTGTTGGACATGTTGTTGCCACCATTGCCGTTTCCACCGCCGCCGCCTCCTAAATCGATACTCCCTGATGAACTGCCACCGAGATTCTTCAACCGTGGTTTGTTACCTTTGCCATTGGTGTTGGCGCGATGCTTCTTCCCACCGCCTCCACCTCTGGGCTCGTAGTGATACTGCTCGTCGTCGTGGTTGTTGCTCAGATTGCTGTTCTGGCTGGACATCTCGTGGCGCTCGTGACGGTCGTGTCGCTCCGCCGCCTTGTAGTTCATCCCCGAGTTGTAGATCACTCCCGCGGAGGAGTTGTTGTTGTGTGGCTTGTTGTCCAACCCGTTGGCCTTCAGATCCATCACGAACTTCTTGCCACTGGCGTTGTTGTTATACTCCATGCCGCTGCCATTGCTGTTGGTGCGATTGTGCTGCCCTCCGGACTTCTTTGGGGGCGAAAGCTTCGGGAACTCCGCCTCGTTGCTGAGTGGCACATTCTGCTGCGGCTTCTGGGGCACAACATTATGTTGCTGCTGTTGGGGCTGCTGACTAGTGACAATCACGGCTGGCGTCTCCATCAGTGGCGAGTTGCCCCTTCCAGTTGATTGTGCTTTGCTGTTGATATTATTGTTGTGCTCGTGGGATTCCCCCTGGAGCTGCTGCTGATCGGAGGAGGCAGCCCGGGGAGTGGGCGTGCGAGGTGGCGATGTGGACTCACGCATCGCATGGCTGCGGGTGAGATGTTTGCCCTTCATGTTGCCCTGGAAAACAGTCGAGGGTGAAGTAATTAGTTTCGAATTAGTAGCACGGGAATGCCAAAGTTTACCAGGGGTGAGTTTACGGGGGAACTTAGGAGTCAAGGTTTTTGGAGCATAAAGGTTAGATATCTAAACTGATTTTGTGCAGGCCAACTTCTGAAGTCAAAATAGATAAAATACCCTATTAAATGATATTTTATTTTGTCAGTAGTCTATCAAGTTTACTTTGATATTTGGTAATTTATTAAAAAAGCTTATAAATATGCTACTATTTTATACGTCTAACTTTATGTCGATATCAAGCAATTTCTTTTACAGAGGCTCCACTTTACCCACAACAGGCAGGCGTTCAAATTCAATCCATGATGCAATTGCTGGCTCATTGATATGTAAAATAAACTAACGGCCCACTCACACCGGAAAAACCGAAAAGGTTACCGGGGAGTTGACTCCGCCTGGTTGCCGTGCTAGGCTTACAATATATGAAATGCCTTATACACATTGTATACCCAACCTACGAGCAAGATTGCCTTTTGACATTTCTGGCGCGATGAAGGACAGGGCAGAAACCGGAGGATAAACGCAATCAGGCGTTCAGTCAGTCGGCCAATCGTTCAAGTTTAGTCATCAGCACATTAATTTCGTGCCTTAATTATTTGCTCGCCCCCATCGATTTTCTGGTATACGAAAACAAACAGAATCTGACATCATTAATCAGCTGTTGAAGTCACTTGACGTAGCCACAGGCTAAATTAACACTTGGCGAGCAAGAAAGGACTAGGTTTTTTTGAAATAGACAGCTTTGGTCTAAGTATTAGCAAATTGTTTACCACCCTGAAGTTGTAAGGGTCGATTTATTGTTTTTCTTTAAATGTTACACTCAAAAGAGCAACTTTATTGCCCTGTTTATTTATTGCTAATGGCAGATTTTGTAAACGAAAAACTTAGCTACCTATCCGCAAGGTTGGCCAATTTTCCAATTCTTCGAAGTGGGCTTTCAAAGTGATTTCCAGGAATCTGGTACGCCCATTTAACTTTCATTGTGGAAAAATCAATAAATCGACCTTGGGGCCACGCAGCAGCACCAAAATCACCAGCAGCTGCCAGTGGGTGCTCCAAAATGTTTGTGGGAGGGTGGGGAGTCGCTCTATCGCCCAGCACATAAACAATGATTGACGATAAATCCTGCATGAGCAGTTAACCAAGGCAACCGACCGAACGCCCAATCCAACCAAACCACCCACTCGACTCACACATAGACCTTGAACTCTGTTGGCAAAAAGCGCTTAGGACTGTCTGGGATTGTGGGGCAGTAACAACTGCAGCAGGAGCAATCAGAAACACGTTTACCAATTGCAACACTTTAGCCATTCGGGGTCGATTGGGGAATTTCCAGCAAATGCGATTCGCAGAACTGAAATCCCACCCCCCGCATATAACCCATAACCCCCCTGGACTGCCAGTGACCTGACCCAGTTTGTTAGACGTTTTTTGGGCGTGTATCCTTTGCTCGAGTTCAGTTCACGGCTGCACTTATGTGTGTGCATCCTGCGAGAGGCATTCGAGAGATGCGAAGGGAACTATGAGAGAGCGGACATCGAGAGCATTGCCGAGATGAAAAGTGGAGAGCATGCGACACCTGACAAGACCTGACCTATTTAGGCCACCTCCATAACATCTGCATTTTATATTAACCCATTTTACTAGACCACATATATAGCTTTTCAATATGCTTCCTATGTACATTAATTTTTAACCCCACCTTTAAGAGAAATAAAGGTTCGTATATTGAAAACCTTTCATGGAATATATTAAATTATTATTATCTCTTTTTATAAAAAAGTGAGTAATTGAACAAACTACAATTATGGTGTAGGTGAATTTTACTTGAATAATGTTGATTAAAATATAATATAGCTTTTTTGGTCGCTTCAACCATTTATGGTCTTTTATATTATGTGATTATGAACTTCCCATTTTCGGGAGCTATTCTTTTTATAAGCCTATAAGCCTTATTAAAGGATAACTACTTGTTTAAGGCTATAGGTAATACTCACTCGTCTATTGCCGAAGCTGTTCTGACGTCCCAAATTGGCAGATCCGGCCGCCTGGCACTCTTCGCCGCAGTTGTTGTTAAGGCTGCTGCTGCAGTTGCTCGAGATTGTTATAACGGAAGTGGAGGAGGTTGCCGTTACGGATGTGGCTGCTGTGACTGTTGAGCCGGATGCTCCGGAAGTCGCTCCTGGTCCTGCGACTAATGGTCCTGATACCGATCCCGATCCTGATCCTGCTCCGGCGACACCCACTCCGGATGAGTTAGTATTTGAGGCAACGGCGGCGTTGGCACTGGCAACAACAACAACGGCAGCCGCAGCAGCCGCTGTTGAGGCAGAAGCGGCAGAGGATAAATTGGTTGGAATATTCGTAGCTAGGGCTACTTGAGATTTTGTGGAACTCATAATCACAGTTTATGTCAAGTGTACTGGAACGGAACAAGAAATCATAAAAACAAGTTAGTTATGTATTCAAAACAAGCTAATCATAAGAATTAAATAAAAACCCATAAGTAAAAGAAGCAGAAAGTTGTATGGGTTGTGTAATTTGTAAGAAAAAACTAAATGAATTGGGAGTTTAACAGTTTAAAGGCAAAAGCTTCAATTTAAATATTTTTCACTTTTTTTATTGAGGGAATTTAAAAATGTAAAGGTTATTGACTGGTGTTTAATTAGCTTTTGCCAATAAACCATGTGTTTGTTGATATTTAACATTTATAAACTCATGATGATTACCTCAATATATGAGTAAGACTATTGCATTTTGTTTACACGGTTTTTATGTAGCTCCAAAAATTTGTTAACAAATTTTCGTTTATGGTTAGTTTTGTCTTTTATTTTCTTTTTGTTGTCTGCGGCTCATAAGAATGTTTGCATAGTTTTCATCAATATATTTGTACGAATATTCAAGTTTTTCTTATTATTCTTTCAGAAAAAAAATCATAGTTGTCGAAAAGTTGCGGCAGTGCAGTTGAGAGAATATTATTTTTTATAAAAAGGTTGAACCGAAAAATCTCTGACGCTGTTGTTTTCACTCGATTTGCTTTGGTTTTGTGCGACTTAGATTAGTTTACTTTTAGTTTAGTTTGTTTATAAGATGCAAGGCTTAGTATTTGTAGATAAATAGTTATTGTATTGGATTTTCGTAGCAAAAAACTTTGCGAAGGGAGGAAAAATAAAACACTATTTTTGTTTTGTTTTTTTTTTTTGTTATTGTGGTAATTGAGTTTAAAACGTTTGGTTGTTTGTTTGTTGTGTTTTTTTAGAACGTTGTTTATCACATTTACACCATATCACCGAAAATCAGAAGCTGCCCTCGCTTTTTATTTTTGGTCTATACACTTGCTTGATTTTCCCAGTTATTTTGTTTAAAAATTAATTCATTTATGCACTAAACACTTAAGTCTCTATTTCTATAATTAATTTATATATATGTATTGTATATTGTATAGTTAAAAATATTTTAGTTAAAGCTTTCTTTCTTTCTGGTTGTTTTGTGATTATTTCTCTCGCTGGTTTTTCCTTTGTTTCTTTTTGTTTATTGAGATATTCCCTTCTGGTTGTCTATATAGTTCAGGTTCTTTGAGGATTTCTTTGATTTCCTGTTGTTTCCTGTGGCACACATTTTACTATCTGCAAAAGTTGGAGGAAGTTTAGTCGAGGGTTTTTCCCCAAGAGAAAAACGCGCAGGCGAGAGAGAGAGAAGTCGAGAAATCGAGAGAATCCCTCCGCAAAACTGTGTATCCGTGTGTATCACACACTCGCAGACAATATGACCTTGTTTACGATTTATTTTGATATTCAAAACTGCACGAACCAAATGCCGAGAAAATTTCATGATGCGAATATTGCCCTCAGCACGATTAGAAGGGTGGATATTCGCCAGCTCTCTTTATCCTCAGGGCTCCCTAGCTCCTGTCGAATATCCTTATAAGGACACCCGACTGGTTCCCCTTTTCAGCGTTATTATCTAGAGTTTTGATTGCCACAATTTATGGAGTAGGTAGCTAATTTTGTTCACTTTTTTTGCGTATTAAAGGGGTTGCGTGTGTTGTGTGCCCAAAAAATGTTTCAAAATTTGATGTTTATCTGTCCGAGTTGAATGGACTTTGCATAAATAGCAGAAGTAAGTCGGTGTTTGCGATGGCAAGTAAAGGAATCTTGTGAAAGGGCACATAATTTGGGTATTTATAATTAAAAATTGTGATGAAGCGTACGGGAAACAGAAAATTCCCAAGAAATAATATAACAGACAAAAGAATCTTTGGTATTCTATTCCCAGATAAACTTAAGTCGCTGGGAGTTCTACAATTCATCTAAGGAAAATTGGTTTAAAGGACTTCTGATGATTGTAAGTTTTCGTACAAATTAGTATATTGGAAACGTCAAATAATTTTTATTTAGTTAAGAAATTAATTGATATTCCAAAAGATTTGTTAGAAATTTCCAATTGGTTTGATTTTAATAAATTGGATTTTCTCATAAAAAAAAATTGTAAATGTTTATATAAATACAAATTAATAAAGTACACTAAAAACTGGTTAATGGTCTCTGGAAAATTGTATGATTATTTACGTTAACATGATGACATTTCAAACAGCCTTTGCCTTGTTCTAAATCCCAATTATGATCAATTATGATTTTCCTATCGTTTACACAACACATTCTTTAGCAAATACTTCTAAGAAAAGCCCCTGAAAAGCAAGAAATGATAATAGAAACAAGGCAAACGGGGGAATAGATGGAGGTTTTAAAGGGCCCTCCCCTTTCCCTTTTCTGGCCAAAAACACCTGGCCAAATGCAAAATGCCATGACAGTCGCAGTGAATCTTTTATGCTGGGAAATACCCGCGAAAAAGGCGAACCGTGTGGAAGCGAGAAACGAGGTTTGGAGAATCGCAGAGGAAAAGCAGAAAATCAGAAAAGTGGGCAGGTGACAGATGACGTAGCCGCCTTAAAAAGAAACACGCATACGACGTGTGGCACACGACCAAAACGAAGGTGACGACGACGTCTTCGTTTTTCCACCGCTTTTCCCTTCCCGGCATTACTGCCTTTTGGTGGAAACGAGGCAAAGGCAAAGTTCGCCAACGAAATTTGGGACAAGAGCCGGAAAATTGCATTCGGGAGACGAATCGGAATCCCGAGAAGGGGGAGTGGAATTATGGGTTGCATGTGGCACGGTATTACGACTTGGCCTTCCTGCTGTTTAGCTGTTTACAGCTGCTCACTCACTCGCACCCCCGCCCTTTGACCCCTCTCTTTCCTCGCCTATCGGGGTCTCCTTTGCTCGACCATCCGCTCAAAGCGACAAACAAAAAGCTTCCTCGTAGTGCGAGTACTAGGAAATGTGTTGCGGTCGTCTAGTCTGCGGAGAACCAAGTTCAAAGCGCCTGCGTGGGAGAATCCGCGGACGAGAGAGAAAGAGCCTTTTGGAAAATACACTCGGAAAAGTAGTAGCTAAGTCAATAAAATGTTTCTATAGCAATACAGGTTACCCACATCAATTAACGTCTCATATAATGTAAGTAAATTTAATAAGTAAATACAATATCCAATTAAATTGTTTCTAAGTGTATTTTTGTGTGTGGAACATTTAAAAATAAATTACTGGAACTACATTTAAAAAAAAATAATATTTAAGATCAACACAAGTTCTTTAATTGTTATTAAAAATTAAATGTCATAAAGAGTAGATTTTATATTTATATATGTTGACATATTAACATATGTTTTAATTAGTTGTTGATTGTATCTAGAAAGAAATGAAACGTTTATATTTTTAAGAAACTAACCATCTATTCAAAATAGAAAAAAGTTTTGTTATTGTTTGTAAAAAATATGTTGATAATTTAATGAGGGTGTGGAAAAGGGTTTCCAATTTAGTGAGCAACCAAATTTTCTGAGTGTACCCCATTAGAGAGAGCATGGCGTGCCTGCACTTTAGAAGCTCGAGCAGGAAGTTGGCTGTGATGCACTCGCAAAGGCGGCGGAAGGGAAATGGAAAAAGGAAAATGAGGCAGCGAAAAAACCCCAACAGCGCGAAGAAGAAGAGGGCCAAATGGGGCGTGCATTTCCACCTAGAGCCAAATGATTATAATTTGTTGACAAGTCGATGAAACGTTCCAAAACATGCATTTTTCAGCCTCTCACGCGGAAAACTGTTACTAATTTGTACGCCAATACGTCACCGAATTAAAAAAAAAAAAAAGAAAAATTAAACATACGAAAAGAAAAACGAGCCCGAGGAAAAGACCCGAACCCTCATATGAGTGTGCTTGTGTGTGTGTGGGGAAAACGTGTACGACTGTGTATGTATAATACACCAAAAAGGCCACAAAAAAAATTGTCTTTAAACCAAATGAAAATTCCTCGCGACTCGAAAACATTTCTTTTTCGCACACATTTCTTTGCACTTTTTTGCATACATATATTTTTAAACACTCTGCCCGGCAAAAAGGGGCTTCCTTTCTAGCTTTACTTATATCCATTTACCACTCGCGGTGTCTACAGTTTCACTAAACCGATTTTTTATTTTATCTACGCGCGTGCCATTTGTATTTTTGTATATTTTTTGTATTTTCCACTAGCGATTCTTGTGTGTTGTATTGAAGACCGAAGAACCCCTACCAAAAACACCATTGTTCCTCTCTCTCTCGATTTTTCCTTCTCTCTCTCTCTTTTTGTTATTTTTGTATTTTTTCTTGAAAAACTAATTTTTCTCGGGCACCAATTTTGCTTGCCTCCGCTCGTTTGCTTCATTGTGAAAAATGTATTTTTAAGCTGCTGCTGCTGCTGCTGCTCCTTCGCTTTTTCTATAGATGTTGCTGCTGTGGATGTTGCTGCTAGTGTTGCTGCTGTAGATGTTGCTGCTGTGGATATTGCTGCTGCTGCTGCTGCTGCTTTTTGTACGGATGACAATGACAACTTTGGCAACGGCTGCGACAAAAGCGACGACCGCTGGCGGACATTATGGGAACACGGCCGAATGGATACTGGGCCAATTCGCTGGCGAAAAGTCTCTTTTTCTCCAATGTTCTCTCTAGAATCTCTCGGCTAAAAATCTCCTTCGTGCTTTTCCCCAGAAGGGTGGTAAAAAAAAAAACGCGAGAGAGCCCTGCGAGTGCGTAAAAGCTTCGTGGAAAACAGGTTAAAGCGTATAGGTCGCCCCCTCTCTTTTACTCTCTCTAGCCCCCTCTCGCTCGCCCTGCGTAGCCCCCTCTCTTTCTATAGCTTCCCTACTATATAGTTCGCCCGATGTCCCATGGCCCAGAGGCAAAATGCTGATTGGGGTGGCATTTGCCAGAGTCTCTCCACTCGCGATTCACTCGAAGAAATTAGGTTTTCAACGGGTTACCCACAAAAATGATGGGGATAATTAATTAAGTTATTCGCTATAAAATATTTTTACCCTAAAACACTTGTTCAAATTATAATTTGTATTAAATTATTTATAACAAATCCCTCAACAATTTTATGAAATTTTATATCAATAATTTTTACCTTAAGACTTCACAAAATAAACTTAAGTTATTCAATATTTTTGATAAACTATTATATCTGGAAATTAGCTTATAAAATAAAGTCATTATTAATATTGTAAATTGCCTATGATCGGAAACAAATTAAAACACATTTTTCTCAGTGCTCTCATCTACTCCTTCTTGTTGCTGCTACTCCTGGTAGCTATTGTTGTTGTTTTATTGTCCTTCCTTAGTGCGTTTGTATGCGTGTGCTGCGTACCAACTGCAGTTGTTGTAGTCCTTCTGGTTACTGGGCATCTCATCCTTTATGCTTTTTTCCGTGTTTTTGCCTATATATCCCTATATCCCTGAGCTTGGTTCTGTGGCTTCACTTCCTAGCAGGCCACAAAAGGACCTTGGACATGTGAACAGGAGTGCGTGAGAGGGAAAGGGAGAGAGTTCTGGAGAGAAAGAGAGAGAGAGCGAAGCAAACAGGAATGTTTACGGCACAAAAACAAAAAACTTCATAAAAGTCGATGATGTTTTTCATGCTCTACCTGGAAATCGAATTCAATTTTAATTGAATGTAAATACTAAAAGAGATTTTCCATCAAAGCAATCTAAATCTGGCTCGCAAACACTTTTAATCAAATTGTTTATTTGAAAGCCAGCACATAAACGACTGGAAATAGTTTCAATAAAGCGTAAACATACCAGAAGAGGTCCTTTAGACTGGGAAATATCCCTTTGAGGTTACATAATAATAACCAAATACGTATAATCGATATACATTAAGAAAACAAGTGCTTGGATTAAGTACTTCCTATATAAATACCTAAAATTATGTTTAAGTATCTACACACGGTGTTTAATTTCTTTTAAGCCAAGGATGAACCTTAATCTACCACTTGCAACTTTATCCCATAAATCATCATATACCCTATATCCGAACATAAAACTTTTTCCAATTCAATTACCCTCTCAAATCACTGGCAAATTGGCCAAAAAAGTGTCCATCAATTGAGCCTTTCTCCGTCTCCGTTTTATTGACTTTTTTCTTTCTCCGTTTCGCTTGCATATCTGTCAATTTAGAGCCTGAAATTGCATTTGAGTCCTGGCGGGATACGCCAGTTATTTTATTTGCCCCCGACTCGCCTCATTCCCCGATGATGAATGCATTCATCATTTGAGTGGGCAATAAAAAAGCTTTTAGAATCGCGTTTCTTAAGGGGAAAAATAAATAAACTGAGGGGAGAAATGGAGGGATAAGTAAGCGACAGGACAGTTTTGCATTGTTGTTGATAATAACGATAAAGCAGGAGTAATCACCAGTTTGCTTCTTTAATTTTAGTTTTATGAGAGAAGTTCAGGAATGCTTTTCCAGACTCTGCGGAACATATTATTAAATATAATAAAATATTTATTTGAATAGAATGAGTTAGTTGTCGGGTTTTCATTATTTCAAACTTAAGGACAATCAAAATATTTGTATTTTTTATAAATGAACAATTTGTTTATGCAAAAATCAAGAAGATAAACCAATAGAAATAGTTATAATAGAGCGAAAACATAAGAGAAGAGGTTCTTAGAACAAAATAGTTGCAAAAAATCACAAGGGTGGAAACATAAATATTTAGTTTGGTGCATTGTGGCGTGCATCGTGCAACTTTTCGGATGAAAGTCAGGTGAAGCGTGTCCTAGATTCCTCTACAAACACAAGAGTGTTTGTGGTTGTATGGGTAACCACAAACACTCATAGAGATTCCACCCCGAAGTATGCAACATAATTTTAGTGCAAACAACGCAATAAGCTCGACTTTTTTGTCTACAGAGACCTTGAATTCAATCAAAGTTTTTATCTCGTTCTGGCTTTGTATCACATCATATGCGCACCCTCTCGCTCTGGCAAATTGCAAAGTAATTTGCATCGATTAGCCAATTGAGTCCTGGGGATTCCCCTTTCTCTCACTTTCTGCTCTCAAAGGACTTTTTTGTAGTCCTCACAGCATCTGGGGGATGTCAAATGCGTTTCTCCTAATGCGCCGTAATAAGTAAGTAATTTATGTAAAATGCTGGGAATACCGGAAATGGTATTGAAATGGACCGGGGAATGGTGGCAAAGGAACAGAAAGAGAGACAGGGAGGAAACAGGACGAGACTGTTGCTCCTGTCTCTCTTTCTCTCCTTTCGTTTAACGTAATTGCATATTCGTGAATGTCGCGCCTTTCGCCTGCAATTACGAAATCTTATTTGGGTCAACATGGAGAGATAGCTTTCTAGAAAGAGAGACAGAGAGGGGGCTACAAAGGGTGAAAGAGAGGGGCTATATAGTTGGAAAAAGAGAGGTTTATACCGCTCAGAAAGAGAGAGACGAACCGAGCTTAAGCTCGTCGCACGTGTGAGCTTAAAAGCGCATCTCATTTCGAGGCCAAGTGCCGAGTACGAGGATACGAGAATACGAGGCTTCGAGGATACTCCCAGCATCCGTCTGTCACTTCCGCAGCAACTGCAGCATCCAAAAGGGGGGGTTGGGTGCCTTTCCGGGGGAGGAGGTCATAGTGGGGGTGTCCAGTGGGTGTGGCCTGCGTTGGCCCAGTTTAGTTGGCCCACAGGCCAAAGATATGCAGATGCAACTGAACTGATTTCCTGCTGGAAATTCAATTTTAGTTCGAAGATACCTGTATTCCCCCAGTAACTAAATTTCTTAGACATCTCGCAATGAAAGCGGGAAACAGGAAATTCAATTTCTTAGTTCTCATTTCAATACAGTTGAAACTGTATTATTAAAACTAACTTTTTATAAAGGTTTATTTTTGTTGTATTTAAGAATTGTTTAAAAACATAATGGAAATACTATTCTATACTATTTACTGAGACATTTTTTATAAATAAAAGGAATGTACAAATTTCAAGTTTACTTCATTCTCTATAGTGAAGAGTCCGAGCAAATTGCTGATACATGATTCAAATTAAAAAGTGTACTTGGTTGCATATTGAATGAGTATTTTCCTCAAAAGGTCAAAGAAAACGCAATCTCGGCGTTTTAAAAGCAACCCAGAGAATTGAATAATGGCTCCTAGATTACTCTTTAGTTAGTCACAGATTTTTGCACTACAGGATGTGAGGGAAGAGCAGAGAGATGGCCATTAAAGCCTTTTGTGACGATCCTGCTGGGGATATTAAGCAAGCAAATCTAATCTAATTAGCCGGCAAATGTCAAAGCAGAGTCAACTCTTGTTCGGTATCCGTCCACTTTGGACCCCCTTAACCCCCCATCGCCCACATAGTCACCTGTTTAACACCTCGACAACTGACTGTACACCGCCGCTTCGTTTTATGGCGCAATTAAAATGCTAAATGCTTTACGACATCGCCCATGGGGGGTCCTTTAATTAATTTGCCTGCGACAATGACTGTCTCGTGTCCTGACGACCATGAAAGGTGTTAACAACAAAACGCCTGGCCAAGAATGGAGGTGAAAGCAGGCTGGCAAGGACACCGTCACCTCCTTTCACTTAACCCAGACAAAAACGCAAGACAGACAGATGGAAGAGGCGCCCCAGAGAAGTCTTCATTTAAGCGCTCCTCCAACCTTTGAAATTCGCTAAAACCTAAGCCCCGCCACTTCTCTCGCATGATTATGCCAGCTTTGATGGATATAGTCACGATTAACTAGCCCTCGAAGGCTTTCTCATACTCTATCATATCTTGTGTATCTTATCTTATGTGTTTTCCACTGAATAAACATAAACACAAACCAAGCTACTTTTTAATTTAATTTAAAACAATTTTAGTCATACTGCACATTCTCCACCATTGTGTCCACTCATTTTGGTTTAATTCTTTCTGACAACTAATAAAATACATTCATTTTAGCACATTCGTTGGTAAGCAACCAATCCACAAATATTTAAGATCTCAAAATCGTTTAAATCTGCCAGCATGTGTCTCTGCTTTCCTTTTAGCTGACACACGGCTAAAACTTTTAAGGCCACGTTAAGCAACCTTTTGAGTTCTGCGACACATAGCGCAATAAGCCGAGCTAAGCAAAAAAAAAGCAAGGCAGAAGGATCCAGACTAGCAGATGTCCTGTAAACGGGTATCACCCTAACTTCTATTCGATCAGAAAAATATTAAAAGGAATAGAGAAGCCAGACTTCAAGTCTCTTTAATCATTCATTTGGCGTATGAAACATGCCCGTTGCACAAAGAAAGGGGCACCTGGGAGCCGACATTTGGGGCCATTTGATTGTTGTCTTTGGGCTTCCCCGGGTATCAGTCCGTGTAGAACCAGCCAGAGCCACCTGCGGGAATTATGAAATATGCAAAAAGCATCTGCACGGGCCTAGGGGCACCACCAACCCATCCGACCACCACCCACCACCCACCAACCACCTCCCAGGATCCGCTGGTGCGGGAATAGAATTCGCTTGGCATCTGCTTGGTACTTTGTCTGCAGAATCTAAAGAGGAAAACGGGGGAAAGGTGGGTGGAAAAGATGGGGCTGTTGAGGCCAAATCAGAATCAAAAACAAAACTGGCGTAACCGATGTGATGTGATGTGTCTGCTCTTATCACAGACTATTATTCATAAGGTGCATCAGAAGGAAATACAGAGGAGCTTCGTTTAAACTTTGTTAAATAAAAAGTATTACATTTTTCTTTTACTATTAAAAATAACTAACGTGATTTAATTTGATCTTCCCAATAAGTTACTATTTTGAAAATATTTTTTGTGCATAATCTTAGTGTCCTGATGAAATTGCTAGTACTTATAATACATTTTAAAATAAATATATATTTTACTATGCCACCACTATGCAATGGAGATTGTAATGCATTAAACTATCATTTTATTTTCCAAAAATTAATAAAATATACAACTAGCAGAAGTTCGCCTGTCACAGCAACGAAATGCTAAAATCAAAAGATGTGCGGCTGCCAGAATGTGTTTGAAAATTCAAATAAAATAGAATCCGATAGCAAGTGGCATGAGCAAAGGCAATAAATTAATTTACACAAATTCCCAACATTCTCGGATGAAAAATACTTCGGTTGCTTTATGCAGTAAGATTTGCGTTCAATCTTTTTTTTTCTTTGTGTAATGACTGCGAATCGGACGGACGAAGCGAATCGGAGCGCAACAACAATCGACTAACTAAGTAGCAACAACAACTGCACAAACAACAACTACAATATTGTGTGCCAACGACGACATTTCGTTTATAGCATCAGACAAGATATATCATCATCACCAAAGCATCGTCACCCAAAAACATCACCATCGAAAGCCTCATCGAATGCGAATATCCAAATAAAATAATAAACAGAGAAAAACACAAAACAGCGACGTTTAAGTATAAATTTATATCAATGCATACAGTTAACACATTGCATGAAGAACAAATGAGTGAAGCCAAAATTTTGAATTTATCAGTAATAACTTAAAGCTGTATTTTATTAAATATTATTATATTATCGAGTATTGCAGCTTTTTATATTAAGTTATTTAAATTCTAAACAATTTTGATAGTCAAAAAATTATCTGCATTTTAAAGCTACTAACATAATGATCCCATAGATTTAAAATTAAAGATAAGGGCTCTATATTAGGGCTCTTATATATATAAACTTAAAAGTTCAAAGGCTATTATTTCAGAATTTATTTATTTTTCAGTTCCTAAACCACCAAATATATATAAAATTACAATAAATAGTAATAAAGTAGAATACAAAATAAAGTAGAGTCATTCCTATTGCCCGGGTTCGCTTTTTGGGAGAGCAAACAAACAAACCAGACGGTGTGATAGCGACGCCACTGATGTAAGAGAATTGGAGACAAATGAGAGATATACCCAGAGAAACAGGGCAGGGGAGGGGGTGATATGGCCAGCCTAGTCGGATGATTCGCAAAATAGATTTTCAATAAAACCTACTCGAAAACGCCGACAATGGCGGACGCAGGCCAAAGAGCCATTTCGAATCTATTTTAAACCCAAACAAAAGCATTCTCTATAAATCGAGCAAATGTGAAGAGGAAGAAGCTTACAGAAACTGTCGGCTAGATTGCGATATGTCACCAGAAGTTGTGGGTTCCAATCGAACTGGAGGTGGTTTATAATGGCTTGGTAGTCTAAGATATTACAGGTTTTTGTCCAGTGGTATTAGCGAGTGTAAAGGATTGGTTAAGAGGTACAAATTAGGGTTTAAATTAATTACCGGCTTTAGTATTGCAAATACTTGTTATCGCAAGTACGGTTTTATTTTATTTTATAAGTTGAATCCGTAGAAAATTAGTTCCAATAGATAATCTTTCTGATAAACTTAATCGTCTGGTTTAGTAAAAGTAAGGCTTAACTGGGGTCAACTTCTTGACATACTCAGGGGATCCTTACTCTTGGGATACTCTTTACCTTTTCCAATTTTTGGTATAGTAAAATGCAAACGCAATCCTTTGCTTTAAGTCGGGTTTCCCCTTAGTTTAATAAGGACCAAGGCCATTAGATCCTTTTATCAGCTACATATGTTTTACCCATTTAATAAAGGATCAAAATATAAACTTTTCTCTGGTATTTTATGTCGGGTTTCCCTCATCAAGGCTCTGATATCCTGGTATAAGCAATGCTATAGATTTAACTACGCACTCCACGAACAAAGATCGCTGAAATCCCAACTAAGCAACTCCAATTAGACAAACAGCCCGAACTCAGATAACGGGGCCTTCCCGGCAGCACCACTGTATAGAGTATATGATTTACAGAGTAGGTGATATGTAAGTGTATGTGTGTATATACTGCAATCGAAAATGCAACCGCAGCCGGCGCTCCAGAATACGAAAATATTGAAATTGCGAGTTGCAGAGACAGCACTAGTTTTTAATACACATAATTTCTCACCGGTAAATGCCGAAAATTGATAATTTAAACGATTTTCCTGCAAATTTTCCTTTGAACTCACCATTTTCAGTTCTGCTGGCCATTTCTTGTCGTCGTTGTTGTTGCTTTTCCTTTGCTTCGCTCTCCTTTTGTTTTTGGTTTTTCTTCGCTTTTTCGAGTTTCCCGAGGGGGCAAGGCGATCTGAGGGGGCAGCACTGCAGTTGTTAGATGTTTTACGCGGTGTTTCCAAGTTTGTTTAGGCCTTTGTGGCACGCATTTTCACTCGCGGCCCTATAACATATATATATGTTTATTAGAGCTGGAACTAGAATCGATTTTTTCCCGATACTATCGGTGGTGCTAGAAATTTGGCAACACCGACAGTAGTACATATCGAAGCCAGCTAATATCGATATTTTTTAGCATATTTTCAAAATACTGGCAGCACTAGGGGAACGTTTGGTTTTAAACTATGTATTTTTTTGGCACCATAAAAGGGAATTCCCCAAAATAAATCAAATAGTTAAGTTAAGTTAAGAATATTTAAGTTAAGTGAAGCATATATATTGTAAAAAATAACCGCGGAAATCTTTAAAATGAATAAAAAAGTAGTGACAGTAAAAAAAAGTTAACAACTTTGTAAACTTAAAAAAATTATTTGTTTTCCAAACATTTAAATTAAAAAACGATAGCCTAATATTATCTTTTACGACCAGAAAAAATTATGAAATTGTGGTTTTTCAGCTGAATTTCTGCTAGATTTAATTCGGATATTAAAAACTAATAAAGTTTCTTCCTTAAACTCTTTTCGATTTCGCTTAAGTCCATTAGCAGCGAACCAAATTAGAAAATAAAATTAGAAAAAGCCATGTGTAATTAAAAACCTCGTCACTTTTCGCCTTTCTTTCCCGTTTTTATGCATATTTATTACACATTTAGATACAATTCGCATTGATAATTCGAGCAGGTATTTTTAAATAAGGCAAAAATCTGTTCGCAAAACTAACTTTAAGAGCCGAGTGCATTAACATCTATTCAAATGTTCGTTTGGTGCGAGTTATTTTAGTTAAACTTGGTGGTACGGCAGTAGTTAACTTAATTCTTGGAATACATGTCACATCTCAACGCTTATCGGTTCACTTTAGCGATTTTTCACAATAATTTATTTGGGTTTTCTCGAATTCCATTTCGATTTCGACACTTTTAGCTTATCTTTAGGTTTCATCATCATGAGTTTGCGTATACGCTTTGATCGGCGTACGGATTCCGTTTTGGTAATGGCCTTTATTTATTTACACTAACTCCAGACGCTTCATCTCCTTGAAGAGCTCGTGGCCCATTTTGGCAGGACTCCTGGTCACAATAACGCCAGCCTTCTCCAAGGCGGCGATCTTGTCGTTGGCACCTCCCTTTCCTCCGGAGATGATGGCTCCGGCGTGACCCATGCGACGACCGGGTGGCGCCGACACTCCGGCGATGAACGAGACCACAGGCTTGGCCTTGATGCCCTGTAAAAAAGTAAAGCAAATTGTTAAAAGTTGTCGCGAAAATACCGCCAGGAAACCACACAAATTCAAGTTTACAATGGTTTTTGCTATGGATATCTTACAATTTAAATTTTTCAATTAGTTATCAGTACTTAAGTCAAAGATTAAACAAATGTATAGAGCAAAAAAACCATGTCAACTTGAATAAAGTAAGTCAAACTCGCTAATTAAGTAACTTTTCCTACCGAATTGTATTCCGTCAGGTAGTCGGCAGCATTCTCTTCGGCCACACCGCCGATCTCGCCGATCAGGATGATGCCCTTGGTATCGGGGTCCTTGAGGAAGACCTCCAGGCAGTCGATGAAGTCCGTTCCGTTGAACGGGTCACCTCCGATGCCCACGCACAGGGTCTGACCCAAACCAACCTCCGTGGTCTGGTGCACGGCCTCGTAGGTCAGAGTTCCCGAACGGGAGACCACGCCGATCTTGCCGCGCTTGTGAATGTGACCCGGCATGATGCCGATCTTGCACTGCAATTAAATAAAGGTGAGTTATAAGGCATTAAGACTTAGCGAACACATATAAAAATCAAATTTAACATTGTTTTGTGATCAAGGATATACATTACATGAGATATGACTTAATCATACCAAAAGCAGGTATTACATTTTACTAGAAATCTTATCCATTCAAAATTACTTGATTGTGTTTAACTAGCAATTGCAATTAACACTCGGTCTAATTGTTTTTAAATAGTTATCACTTTTAAATGAATTCTAAAGCTCAAGTTCAAGGTAAAATGTATTCTTAAAAAGATTTACTTTTGCTACTGACCTAGAAATTTAATTTATTCATTTATCAAACTAGTTTTTTTGGAGACTGAAAAAACTAAATGTAGGTCGCGTTCAGAAAAGAAAGGTTGTTTTGATATCTTCTTGAAGTTTGTGACTCATAAAAAAAGAAAAGCAATAACTTATAATCGCATTTAGTGCAGGGTCACAAATTTCATTCGAGCGAATGTACAAAGTCCAATTTAAGACTTAAGTTTCACAAAACAAAACTACAAAACATTATTTAAGCATTAGATAATTCGAAAAATCAAAAAGGGAATGTCTTTAGATATAGTTATGTATTCATTTGCCATCATCTGGTGTTTATTATCTCTTTGTGTGACGCGCTCCACGAGATAAGAAATATCAGACTGAAGTGGACTTTGCATCTGAGAGGCTTATCTTGTATACCGCTCTGAAGATGTACGAACCTGTTCGGGAGCGATGATTCCCGGGCAGTTGGGCCCCACCAATCGCGACTTGCTCTGGCTGATGAGGGCGTGCTTCACCTTCACCATGTCGTGCTGCGGCACGCCCTCCGTGATGCACACGATCAGAGGGATCTCCGCCTCTAGGGCCTCGATGATCGCGGCCGCAGCTCCCGGCGGTGGCACATAGATGACGGTGGCATGTGGGTCGGTGGCCTTCTTGGCCTCCGCCACCGAGGCGAAAACGGGCAGGCCCAAATGCTCGGTGCCGCCCTTCTTGGGGGAAATGCCGCCGACCAGCTTGGTGCCGTACTCCAGAGCCTGTTGGCTGTGGAACGTGCCCTGCTTGCCGGTGAATCCCTGGCAGATCACCCGCGAGTCGCCGTTCAGCTTCAGGTTGCCTCGGGTCTTGTTGTACTGCGAATTGCAGCGCACGCCGGCAACGAAGCCATCTGTAAAGGCAAAAATCAATCAGTTATAAGTCCACATAGAACATTTAAAGGGATATGGGCAAAAGCGAACCATAAAAGGTTTCAGTTTAATGCTTTATTTTGTAATTCTTTTGTTAATCAACTTTTTTATTGGTTGCAAAACTGATCCATTTTGTTACAATAAATACCAAATGTTCCGCTTATTATTCTACTAATCTATAAAAGTCTCGTAAGACTATAATATTTACTCCACATTTCAGTATCGACTCTAAGTTTTTGAGAATATAATTAGAAATATACTAACACTGCCCTGTCTCGACAGTTACATATAACAATATTAGAAATTAAAAGTGATAGCAGTTCTTAATATCCTTTAAACTAACTCATTTAAAGAGTCATGTTTTTTCAGGATTTTTGAAATTAGAAATCGGAGAATGTCCTGAAGGTAAACCTATATATAATCTGTTTAGGAGATCAATGGATTTAATGAACAGCGATTTCTTAACAATTTACATAAAGCTTACAGCAATTTTATTTAAATAATCATCTAAATATTTATTATACAAACAATACAACAATAGAATCTTGTTATACAGATATAGTAAGAGCTTTTAAAATGTCATAAAATCAAAATAATATTTACAGGATATGAAACATAGAAGGCGATATCCCACTGTGCTTTTAACCCAAAAAACTGTTTTTATTTGATAGGTCACATAAGCTTCTTGTTATGCTGATATAGTAAAATCCCATTAAATCAAAATAATAATCACAAGATTTAGCAATATATTTGAAAAATTCTAGTGATTCTTTAAGAAAAGTCCCACTGTACTTTAAGCCGCAAAAAACGGTTGTTTGTTCGATTCGTCACAAAATTTTTTTGTTATGCTCCTATAGTAAAATCTATTAAAATGTAATTTAATCAAAATATTAATCAGATGATTGAGTAATAGATATGAAAGATGAAAGTCATCCTTTAGGCGAGGTCCCACTGTACTTTTGGCCGAAAAAACGGTTGTTTTTTCGATGGGTCTAGGTCACATGCAAACGAACCTTGAACACACCCCCTCCGCGCCCCTAAAAGGTATCTCTTCCTCTTTTTCGAAGCCACGTATCTGGGGATTGCAAATTAACCCGACTATTAATCCCAATTGAGGCTGACTAATCAGCAGATCTTTGGGAACGACAGGTGCCCTCTATTTGTTTGCCTTTTCGCTCTTTTTGTGCCATAAATCCATCGAAGTTATATAATTTATTATGCTATACCGCGCGAGTTATTCAACCGATATCGGGAGTACGCACCTCGCACTTTCAGCAGCGCCCTCATTGAAGCAGCCATGTTATCTCCGTGAGGTGGTTGTGCGACTTAAACAGCTTTACTTAATTAAAACGCGTTTAATTAATGCGAAATATGCCGAACAGAAGGTTACGCCGTGTGATCTGGCAACGCTGAGCCGCCTACAAGTTAGTGGTGGGAGTATGGAGAGGCTGCCACCTGGTGGAATGCCTCTGCAATCTTAATCGAATAATGTTAGAGAAATGAAAATGTTTAAGGGGTCCAACAATATTTGTATGTTTTGAACAGGAATTTCGTACAGTGAAAAACGTTTTTTTTAAATAGTTTGATTAACTTTTATAGTTTTTCAATACGAAACATCCCATCTTTAGCGGGTCGGTAGTGTAAATACTTAAAACCAACAATCTAAATTCTCAGTTTTGATTTAAATATGTACTCATTTTTATTGCATGTAATAAAGTTTTTCTTAAATATTACATAAAAAGTCAGCTTAATATTTAATAAATAATTTTTTATAATAAACTGTAAAATGCTTTTCATTTTTATTAAGGCCAACATTAAAATGTTTTTGTATTTAGCACAATACAAACTATTTAATGAATATTCGGACGTTTTTTTTCTTTAATTGTTAAAAAACAGAAAAATAAACGTTTGCATATTTAGGCAGATGAACTTTGTTTAAACAAGTTTATTTTTAAATTTCAATATTTTTTTTTTTTTATTTTCTAACAGTTAAATCCGTCCTTTTAAATTAAAAACAATTATTTATTCACTCAAACTGAACCTTTATTTTGAGAAATTAAAGAAAGGACAGATCAAGTGCGGTATCGTCTAAGTAAAATATATTGCCTCTTTTTAGACCTTTTAACGTCTAAATACTCAGATGGCTTACACATTATCAACTAGCACAAAGTACACAAAATGCGCCTACAAATATCAATTGTTTTCTCTGATTCTTTTCAGTTCTTTTCGCGCGACGTTTTAAAAACTTTTGCTAAGGCCAAAAATGGATACAAAATATACATTTGTATTGTTGAGTTAATATTAAGTGTGTCATTGCGTCTTGCTTCTGAACGGAGGGCTGAGGTGGTGGGTTTCGTTTTCTGTATCTCTACCATCTAGTTGAAAAGATTCTCGTTGGCCAATGGGAGATCCTCCAGAGGTGGATGGTCGTGGACATCCTGTTCCTGATCCTTTCCACGATTAAATGCATTCTCCTCGCCCTTCTTCAGGCGCTGGTACACCAAAATAGAGCGACCTGTGCGCGATTGGCGATGCTGCAATAGAGAGGCGAGATTAGGTGACTGGGCGCCCAGTGCCTGCGACCACTCGTCCACCAGAGCCTGCGAGCCCTCCAGCCGGATTACCTCTGCGTGCTCGATGCGATGGAGCAGCCGGTAGTTGCGCAGGAACACGCTGATGTTCTCGGCCAGCGGATCGAACATAACCACATGGGTGGGCAGAGCGGTGAGTGGGTGCACGGGTATATGCGAGTTGATCCAGTGGATGGGATCTTCAAAGAAGCGATCGGCCTCGTCCTTGTATTGCTCCTTCTTCTCCAGATTCGGTTCACAGGTCAGGAAGCGCATGGTCACGTTTTGGTGGATGTGACTAGGAAAGATAAGAGGCATTCATGGTTAGTTTTTAATATTTTATAATTCATCAACTCCTTACCTGTAGTAAGGCGTGGAATGACACGGCATCAGGAACATAATATTCGCCTGATGCTCTCGTTCATCCCTGTATTCCTGGGCAATCTCCCTCAACTTGGGCATTAGCTCGATGGGTCCCTTCTGGTGGACTGTGCTCAAATACCAGGCGGGCAGGACATTGCCGACCAGTATCACCAAAGCAGTGGTCCACAGCATGGTACGCGAGGCTCTATAGCTCCACCGGGACAAGGCATCCGTAATCACATACAAGCAGAGGGGCAGCAGCGAGGACACGAATCGGAACTCCTTGTGCTCCACGGCACTCAGGACAACCAGAGTCAGGAAGATGGTAATCAAAAGCTGCTTGCTAACCGGGTACTTCTCCGACTTCCTCACAGTCTCCATCACGCCGAAGATGAAGGGCAACGTGTTGATTCCCAGGACAGTGGGCAGTCCCACGGTGAAGTACCAGTGCCAAGGATGCGAGCCGTAGAAGCTGCCGATGTTGTTGAAGATGTTGTACTTGAGGAACTCGTACGGGGTGACAATCAACTGACCATGCCAGTAAGTATCAATGGCAATTCCGAGTCCAGCGACGAGCAAACTGCAATATAAAGAGGGAATTCATTAAGATAATTAAGGTTTACTTAGAAATCTTCAAAATTTAAATTACAAACTATGAACAAATCGATTTATAAATGAAAATATTATCAACGATAGCAATAAATTATAAATGTAAAGAGTATGAAATACAAAATAAACATTTAAGGGTATTATTATTATTTGTTAAATCAGTTTTAGTCTTAAATTCAATTTTATTTAGTTTATAGTATTCTGAATATGTCCTCATTAAGTAGCATCACTTGTATGGCTTGCCTACTTATTATTATAAATTACTTTTTGAATTTATTTTTTGAACTCACCCGATGAGCACAAATCGCTTGAGGATCAGTTCCAGGACATTCTGGCGACTCTTGCGCAGATGATACAGGGATAATGGAAGCCAGATAACCGCCGCCGTGGGTCTCAAAAAGCAGCAAATGGCGGCTGGCCACAAATAACCAGTGGATTCGCCATACCAGGGGAAGTAGCTCAAGGCGATCGTGGTCAGAGAGGCCTCCAAGGTATTGGCCAGAGTTCGGGAGCCCGTGTAGAACCAGAACCAGGGAACCAGGATCAGAAACAGCGCCCACTTTCGCTTGCCAGTCCACACGAAGAAGCGATAATCGGAGTAGGCCGATAGCAAAGCCTGGAGAATCCTTGGCAGCAGGACCAGAAGATGAGCACTATCCAATTGCAGGAGGGCAAGGATTTTGTACAATCCGGCAATCAGCAGGGGATACACATAGCTGCGAATGCCCTGCACCCACTCCCAAGTCAGGTAGCCATAGCTATGAAATACAGAATACATAAATATTAGGTCATAGTACAAGACTAGGTTCATGGTTCCACATTCAAAGAATTGGTTTGATTTCTATTTGATTTGTAGTGCAGTTTGGAAAAAATAGAAACTGGCTTTACTCTAGAGATATCAATTGTAAATGACTTTTTTATAAATAAAAAAATGAATTTGAAGTTATAATAATACCAAAAGTGTGTGTCTAAACTGAGCATCTAGCAACTTCCAAACGAATTCTAGCCAGTAAATCTGTTAATCCTAAACAATATCATATATGTACATTGGTTACAATAGCAAGAGAAAATATATATTCTATGGATAGCAATCGAAAAAAAGTTTTTATGAATGAAAAAGTATATGTAGACGTTTCGAAACGCCATTAAATGATGTTCTGTCAACTGTCAATCAATTTCTAACCAAAACTTTGATGGTAAACTCAGCAATTGGGCCATAATCCCGGAAATTGAACGCACCCAAAAGTCAGTTTGTGGGCCACCTCCAGACTCTGCCAATACTCATCCGGAACGTAGTAGGTCTGGACCACGAAAACGGAGGCCAATCGAACGGCCAAAATCGGTAGGAAGACGTAGAGCAGCCTCATTTTTTAGCGCTGCGTGGGTCCCAACAGTCCAGAAATTAGTCACCCGGAAAACCGGATGGCGTTGCCTAAAAAGAGCGCTGTTAATACCAGATTCTATACGTTTTTTCAGGCCGGTCCTAACCTTAAATAGTTGCGTGTGTTGCGGATTTACCAACCGGTCGGACTTGGTCGAAATTCCCGAATTTCTTACCCACAAAAACGAAGAAGTTTTCGGTTAAAAAGGCGGCCTAAAAATAACACGAAGCAGCAGAGCAAAGCAAAAATGAAATGGAGGTGGTAGCATCGATGCAAACATCGATGTACAAAGCACCGGTAATATCGATGTTTGGCAGGGCATAATCGATAATGACCTGAAGGATCTTGATATCGATATTGATAAATTCAAATTCAGTTAATAGCCAAAGCCAAAAAATATAAGTAATTTATTTAACAAAATCGGACAATTTTAATATTTATTCCATTTAAAACAAAACCCTCCCATGTAATTTATTAGTCATATCAAACACTTTAATAGAAATAATCATTGATAATTACAGAATTGATGGACCCCACGATATAACCTTGTATTTCATTAACAAGATTAATGGCTATCATTGTCATCTAAAAATCGTGCAGTTGATCGACCAACCGGGCCTTCCATTGTCAAAATGATGGTAGCAAATACAAGTTCACTTTCAACTGAACCTGGAAGGCAGGGAGATCCTTCGAGGTGTGGAATCGTATCGGATCGGATGGGATCAGGATGTACGTCTGCGGCTGCATGCGCCTGGCAAATCCGCTGAGGACGAGTTTGCAGGCCATCAGCTACTTCTCGATGAACTCCCGATCCGGGCCGAAAACAAAATTCTGGTCGAAGGCGTTCGGCAAATACCTGTTGGTGACGAACACCGTGTGCTCGGGACTCCTCCTCGCCATCGGAGATGCGGTGGCCCAGCAGTACGAGCGACTGGGTGAAAGCAAAAGAGCCTTCGACTTTAACCGCTCCGGATGCATGGTGCTCACGGGATTGGCCATTGGGCCCGTGCAGCACGGGTTCTATCTGCTGCTGGACAGGTTTGCGCCCGACAACAACCGATGGGGCATCCTGCGGAAGATCCTCGCCGACCAGCTGGTCATGTCGCCCATCTACATCCTCATGTTCTTCCACATCAGCAGTCTCCTGGAGGGCAAGAGTATCGCCGAATGCAATGCCGAACTGCATGAGAAGTTCCTCTTCACCTGGACGATGGATTGCTGCTTTTGGCCTGGTCTGCAGTATCTGAACTTTCGCTACTTCAAGGCACTCCACCGCGTGGTATTCGTCAATCTGGCCAATTGTCTGTACATCGTTGTTTTATCGCACATAAAACACGGGTTTGCATAAGCAGGGATTACAGCCCACGGTGTGGTGGCACAAT
Source organism: Drosophila prolongata (assembly GCA_036346975.1). Classification (NCBI taxonomy): domain Eukaryota; kingdom Metazoa; phylum Arthropoda; class Insecta; order Diptera; family Drosophilidae; genus Drosophila; species Drosophila prolongata. Next base: position 1,634,557 of record JAYMZC010000289.1, read on the forward strand.
CTTTGGGTAATTTTCCATTCCATAATCTAGGATTTTTACTGAGCTATTAACAATTTACAAAATAAAAAAAATATATACATTGGTAACGGGTTTTTTTAAATGATGTATTTTGGTTGATTTGAGAAGTTAAAAAATTTAAATTTCAAAGTTTAACGAGAACGAAAGCTAACTTAGGCAAGCCGAATTTTTTCATCTGATTGTTCAAGATTGTTCAAGATTGTTCAAGATTGTTCAAGAATATATGTATATATACATTTTTATTGTTTATATTAAAAAAAAAGTTAAAAACTATGCATTTAAATGGTATATAATACCTGCCGTTTTTCAAGCTAAAAGGCAAAAAGCAGAGCCAAAAGAAATATACTTAACTTATAGATCTATTCCCATTTTTAAAAGAGTAGATTCTTTTTGAAAGGGAAAAAGACTTACAATGTTTATGGTAAACCGAATATGAACTCAAAAATTGGTTTAAAATCAAAATCAAAGTAAAACCTAATGTAAGCGATACATTTGAAATTCAACTATCGATTTACCGCCTCCGATATGTAAGTGAGCAATCGAAAAGTTGGCATCCCTAATCAGCTGTTAGTTTAACGTCAAAACAATCTGGTCTTTCGTAACGTCATTTCAAAACACACGGGATTACAGTAGACCTCAAATATTGAGGCTGCGGAAGATGTTAAGCATTCCCTGCCTGCGCCTCGGCCTCCGGCATGCACTGACCCAGAAGATCCCTGGATCCCTAGGCTCCCGGCGAGATTTCACGGTCCTTTGCCGGGCGAAAACCCACAAAGTGGAGCCACCAAAGTATGGATTCCGCTTGGCCCATGGAAAAGGAGAAACGGAGGCCCTTAGTTTCCTACTCCTCCGGTGGACGAAACTGGCCTGGAGCAATATGTTCGGGAAGTACCTGATCGTAACGAACGTGGTGGGTTCCGGTCTTCTGATGGTCGTCGGCGATGCGATAGCCCAGGAATACGAGTACAGGCGGGGATTGCGGCACCAGGATCGCTTCGATACGGATCGCATGTACAGGATGTTTGTGGCGGGTGCTCTGCAAGGACCTCTCCATCACTTCGTCTACAACTGGATGGACAGGATAATGCCAGCGCGTACATTCCAGAATATACTCAAGAAGATCCTGATTGACCAGCTATTCATGTCACCCGCCTGCATCTTCATTTTCTTCTACTCCATCTGCTACCTGGAGCGCCAGACTCTGGAGGCCACCAACAAGGAGCTGATCAGCAAGTTCCCGTATGTCTATTTACTGGACTGGATGACCTGGCCGGCGGCCCAGTACCTGAACTTTCGTTATCTGGACACCAAATACCGGGTCTCCTTCGTCAATGTGTGCACGGCCGTTTATAATGTTTTAATGTCCTATATGAAGCACGATTTTGGGATTCATTTGCCTCTGGAAGGTGAGGTGGTGGAGTCCTCCGAGGTGTCCCACGTAGCACCGAATCCACCGAACAGTCCGGAAGCCCAGAAGTCGGCTTAAAACTTGACTTGTGTAATACTTGTGATACTGATAACCAAACTAAATTACCCAGTCATCGTGGACACGAGTGCTATTATGTAAAATGAAGAGGCTCTTAGTATGAATATATATGTGTTTAGTACAAAAGTGAACCGGAACGCTGTCTATTTTGTAATCCCTGGGATAAAAGCCCTTATCTTTACGGTGCTATGTCTATGAAGTTCTTAAAACCTATGCTAAACCATAATTAAAAGCTTTACACACTTTTATTTACCTTTCGAAATGGTTCAAATATCATTTAAATAATAGTTGAATATTCTGTTTAAAAATGTTAGAAGGTTAAATATAGAACAGCTTAAATGTTGTCTGTTGAATACATTTGTAAACAAGTGTTGCATTGTTGATTATTTCAAAACAAAAATTGACTGTATTTTAAAGAATTTGAAACGAAAACATATCAAATCGTAACCTAAAACTAGTTTACCAGCTGCAGAAACAAATATTTGTGTAAAATATTGATAAGCAAAAAATATCTAGTCGTTGTAGGCTTAATTTTTAATATAGTGAATAAATCACCGTCTGAAAATTAAAATTATCTTTTGATTACTTCCTTATCTTCTTAAATATTTACATTAGCTATCTCCCATAACAAATTTTCAAATTCTTAATTATAATATAATTATCTTTATTCAATGTAATAAGAGAATGTGTTTAAGAAGTCCAATGCTCTATCTCCTTAAAGACCCAAATGTGCGCTGTTATCTTATACAAAAACCCCCCCCTACTCGCTAAACATCTCAGGAGGATCCCTTCCTCACTTGATCACAATCGTCTCCACGGGCTGGCTGATCCCGAAGATGTGCTGGGCCAGCATTAAATGCTCCTGACTGATGAAATTCGCCAGCAACGTGATCACATTCTCATTGCAGCGGGCAATTTGCTGGCGAGTAATCGCCTTAAATTCATCCCTGGCTCCTTTATCCGCTCCGCGCGTTCCAATTCTTCGGTTTTGGGAACCTACAGCTCCACTTGCTGCGCTTGGTGTGCCACTGGAAATGGGTGAGCTGGTCAACTCGAAATTATCCTCCAGCTGTGTGTTCCAAATGTGCGAGAGTTCCTCAATCAAGTCGATGGCAATTATATAGGTCGATAAGGTGCGCAAATTGAACGATTTGCGTTGCTTAATCAAGCTGAAAATTTGTTGGGTGAGCAGCACATCATTTAGGAGATTCAGTTGCTGCAGCACCAGCAGATCCCCGAGCAATCGATCTGGGCAGTTCGGTTCGTAAACCTTTCGACTCAGTCTGCTGATAATAGCACCTACGCAATACTGAACCAAAGCGGATCGAGTGAGGGGCAGGAAAACCATGTGACGATGACCTTTGAGCGACATGTTCTCTAGAAGTTGACCCTGAGTAGCAGGCAGTTCGGTAAGGATCTTCAGGATGCACTGGAAGCCCTGGAGCTGTGGAGTAAAAAGGTTAAGGTTTGCCTATTTAAATAAACAATTTGCTTACAGTCATGCTGCCCTGCATCAGATTAAGACTGAGAATCTGAAGACTCTGCACCAGGCTGCTCTGGGTGGTCATGTCGGCCATGAGCTTGTTGGCCTCATCGCGGTGCCCGAAATATATGGCCAAATCGAAGAGGAACCTGGAGATCCAAGGCGCCAAAGGAAGAGCCAGCATTAGTTGACTGAAATCCCTTTGAAACTGATCCGTATTGAGCAACTGCCAGCATTGGGCGGCGTGCAAAAAGGCCTTGGATAACTCAGGACTTATGGCGGTGGTAAGGGAGAATTTTGGGGGCTCCATGCTGGGCACTTCAGAGCCATCTCCTTCCGGCGACCACTCCATGAATCCCTCCACCAAAACGTGGCTTACTTCCGCATCTTCGATTCTCAGTTTGCAATTCCGTATATAACCGTGCAGGGAGTAAATAAACAAGGTGGTGGCGTAGAATAAAACCTGGGAACTGCCCGCAGGACTGCCAGAAAGTATGTCCACCAACTTTTCCCAGTAGACATTCTGGTTCACATTCTTACTGAAGGGTAAAAACGGTTCCCAGCCCATCATCTGTCCACAGATCATCAGGACCTTGAAGATATTCTTCCAGGCATCCGCCGTATCCGATTCATCCATGATCTGGCGAAGATAAAACTCCAGGGAACTGGTGTATAGCCTGCAGGCAAGATTTGGTGATAGTTCCGGGGGCTTATTTTGGATCATGGGCAGCACCTCTTCCACTAGGATTCTCTGGTAAAGATCCGGATCCGTTTTCATGCCCTCGGCAAGCATTTCCAATAACCTGGGCGCTTGAGTAATGGCCGACTTGGGAAACTTGTTGAACATCAGTATGTAGATGTAGACGCACTGCTCCAGGTTATCGCCACTGTGATTGATCGTGTGCATGAATATATTGTGCTGCACTTCGGGTGTTAGATGTTTGTACATTTTCACATAGAACTCCTGTTCCGGAGTGTTTTCATTTTCATTTCTCAGGGCATTCGTTAGGGCATTGATCTCCTGCCACAGTTCTGTATGTTGATTGGGGAAATTGGTGGCTCTATAAGTGTAATACATATATTTAATAACTGAATAATTATTATATTAGCAACTCACATGACGCTGAAACACTTCGCAGCCTCTTCATAGTTTTTACCATCGCGTTCCAATAGGTAGGCTTCATACTGCAAGTTAAACGAATTTGGATACATGGTTTTCGCAGTGATTATCCAAGCCATCGCCGCACATGGGTCGGTTTTTCGAAGACTTTGCGCCTCCTTGACCATGTACAACTCATTTTCCTCGCTGTTAGCCATATTTCTATATTATTTTCAACCGTGTTTTTATGTTTTTCTCAAGTTCAGCAAAACCAAAACATTTAGCCGGCAATAACTATGTTTGCCAACACTGTTTTAGGTCTAGTGCTGGCAGCTATCGGGGAAAAAAGCGAAATTTAGCTTTTGTTAAATACAATTTTATTTTAATTTTAATTTGTTTGTTTAATTGGGTTATGTATTCGGAGTTATATACTAAATAATCTATTTTTTATTTAAATTCAGGCCAATTTTGATTAATTTATTTGAAATATTTACATTTGGCTTGAAAAAAGCTAGTTTGAAACACTACACATTCTATCGATAGTTCTGCTGTCGACAAGTGGTGACAGTAGTGTTGCACAGCGGCAGCTTGCCAGCTGATTTTTCGCGAACAAAAACTTTTGCATTGTAAATTAAATTAATTTCTGTGATTTTTGAGCCTCCAAAAAGGAAAACTATAACTACATAATGATATATGGAAGTGGTTTTTGCATCTGAATATGTAATAGTGTGACTAAGCGGGTTTTCTAGAAATTGTATGCCGACGCGGCGTATGATTGTTTTTGTTGCGTGATTAATGCGGTGATCTTATTTAGAAATTCGCAAAATAAGTTGTAAATAAGATATACAAACACAAGTGCCACATCTGCTGCGGTTTTACGATAAAGTAAGATGAAATTGCAATTTGCCCTCTAGGTGCTCACTATAAATTGTGGTGCACCAACGCAGTATGCCCCATTTTTCTATTGTCATCGCAAGCTCCACGATAAAAAAAACATGACAGTCAAAAAAATATATTAATTCAAAACACTCCAGACAAAATTCATACGTAAAAAATACAAAATGTCAGAGCCGAAATCCGAAATCGAGGATATAGCCGGTGCCTCGACATCGGGCGAGCAACCACAACAGAATGATCAACAAGTGGTTGCCACAAAGGATACAAAAACTACCGATTTGGGTAAGTAATGGAAAAATATTTAAGAAGCATATCAAAAATACAAGATAGATAAGGCTTGCTGCCCCGATTTCCCACTTGTGTACTCGTAATCTACACTATTTACTTATGACTTGGCACTTATCACAAGTTGGACACTGCCCTATAAATCATAAAAAACCAAACGAAAACTAAATATTTAGTAATCTATTTAAGTAAGATGCAAATAACACTCGTTCATTTTGGTTGTTAAGTATTACAAAACATAGTATCAAATATCTTAGATTATATTTTATCGTAAAATAAATGTTGGGATCGTAATATATGCCAAAAAAAACATACTAACTAAAAAATATCTTCGATTTAAAGAATGTATTAGAAAAAGAAAAAATATTTAAATCTTTTTGAATACCTGTTTGTTTGAAAAACATTTTCCCATAAATCATAAAAAGAAACAAACAAAAATACAACAACTGTTATTTATGCAATATGCTAATATCACTGTTGAGTTAGCATAACTTTGCTAAAACATTTATTAAGACCTGTTCCTATTGTAAATGTGTTTAAATTTATACTGGGAGCCTTTATCGATACCAATGACTCACTATTTATTTTAATTCTGTTTCATAATAACTTTATCCATTCCCTTTTTCAAAAGAAATTCCCAATTTAATTCCTTGATGAATCATTTAAACCTTCGATAACCTTTACGAATGTATTCAGTATTTAGAAAAACCTGTTTTAAATGTGGAGTAAATTATGTACCGCATCGGGAATCTCCTTAAATAATGGAATACGATGTTAATAAAATATAATTTACCACACACTACAAACATATTAATTTTAACTGTATATTAGTTGGTAAAATTTTAGTATTAAGGATTTAACTTGAACAACAATAACAATAAGTTCATTATTAAGCATTCCATTTGGCCTTCATTTAATTTTATTGGCGGTAATTTTAAAAACCCCTTTTAAGTCGGTTGTTTGTAACTTTAAGGCTGTTTATTACATTTTTCGCACATGCACTTAATTTTAATGGCAATGGATCATAAAAAACTTTTAAAAGACAACAATTGTGATTTAAATTTTTACAAAATCTTTAATGTAGATTAATTATTAATTTAATTTAATTTTTTTGTATGTTGGTTCCTCCAAAATGACTATTAGTTCAACTTATTGTTTGTAATAATAACAACTTTGAAAGCATATTTTAGAGTAAAGATTTTAATTAGCTTGTAACCAAATAATTCTAATTTAAATTAACCATGGACTTAATTTTATTTATGTAACTTCTCGATCCCTCTATTTTCGAGTTTCGTTTTTAGTTGAAAGTTTTTAGTTGATGTAAACAACGTTTAAGTTCTATATTTGCACAAAAGTAAACGCGAGTTTTGAGTTGATTTCTGTGTTCTATATTCGTAGTGTACAAAATGTATTGTATATAACCACCAGTTTGAGTTTTTGCATCCCAAACCGCACACAGCAGGTTAGTTGCTGCCTTTTTTGAATCTTTGAATTTTCACCTTAAACCAAAGCACACACAATTTGACTAATGACTTCGTTATTTTCTATAAAAAAAAACTGTATTAAAAAACCTCATTACAGTGCCGAAAAAGCATCGACAGCGTTTGACAGAAGAGAAGAAGAAAAGCAGCCTGGATGCGAATCCTTTGATCCTGGAGCATGCCAATCTGGAGTTGGTGCCCCAGCATTTGGAAAAACTGATGAAGCAGTACCAGGAAAATCGGAAAATGCCGGCTGCCGAATGGCTCACCTTGCTGATTTACCTGCTGGCCCTGGAGTGCGGATTTGTGGAGGAGGAGATTTATGCCCAGAAACGACACCTTCTGCAGCCGGTGCCCTCCTTCAGCAGTTTCCATGCCCGTAATGTGCGACTCCTGAGCGAACAGCCGGCCAAATATGAAGTGCTATTTAATGACACCGCCTACTCGATGCGATTGAGGACCCTGCTGGATAAGCATTCACCGGGGGAGGCTTCTCTGGTGGCCGCCCTTCAGTCCCGACTAATGGCCATCACGCTGGGGGACCAGCTGATGGTCACCTTGTCGCCGGCACCGCCTTCCAAGCAACCGGGCTACAGCATCAGCCTGTCCATCGGCCGCTATGTACTGAGTGTTCAGGCGAAGAACAAACCCATTTACCATCGCTTTCGGAAGCTGGACGAGCTCTCCTTCGAACTCAAACAGAACGTTTTCCAGCCCATGCGATCGCAACAACTCATGCAGATGGAGCACAAGCTGCAGCCATCGTTGTTGGGACTCCCTGACGAACTCTATCACGAGATCTTCAGGTATCTCAACAAGAGCCAGCTGAATGTGGTGGCCAAAGTCAATAGGCAGCTGCAGTTCTACAGCAAAGAAGCCGAGCGAAAAAGGTTGTCGGGCGGCAGGAGTTAGCCTCGAAACGATTTAATTTCCATGAAATTTATTAGGTGTTTGTTTTGGCTCTAACTAATCGTCAAGTGTCGCTTTCGGCTATGATTTTTGCGTATAATAACTCTTTAATATATTAAGAAATCAAAAATGTATGTTAAGCTTTTTATTAATGGCTGGTAATCTTGTTGAAAAGAATTTGAAATGAATTAAATTACAGAAATTAAATCTGTTCATTATGATTTTTCTGTATGGCAAACTATGTCTTATGAAATTGTGTCTCACACAAAACTGACTTACATAACTCAAAATAATCTCTATTGAAAACTACAAAGTTTTTTAAATATAGGATGTGCAAAAACTTGCATTATTTTTATAAAATGTAAATAGCTTTTTATATGACTGGCTATAATAAATTATCTGATAATGATAATTTTAATTATACGTGTTTTATTTGGGATTTAAATGGATTTTAAGTTGTTTTAAGGTAAATTAGCAACCAGCAAAATAAGGGACAATTCATTGGCCAAAAAAACACAAATGTTTAAAAAAAATAAAGATTTTCTGAAAAGTATATTATATAAAATTGTCTTAGTTTCTTTCCTTGGTTTAGTTATAATTTTACTTTACATTTACTTGACTAAGTTTCGAAATAAAACATTTTCATTTATATATTTCTGGTTTTCTTTTTGTACTACGCATACCATTAATAAATTGGTTGCAGCGGTATCTAGGATAATTGTGGCACCACCGACTCCTTCGGCTGAATCCTGCAACTCCTATGATATTTTTGAGCCGCCATCCACGCCTCTGGATTCCATCAGCATAAAGAGCAGTGCCAGCAGCTACTTCTACGATCGTGATACTACAGGTGAGTCCTTGCGAGTCCTTGCGAGTCCTGCCAGCCCCCTTTTTACCCCATTTCCGCCGAAAAGAGGGGTACACGCCCCTAAACGAGTCGGCCCTCAACCACAGAAGTGCAGAATGCGAAACAAGCGGCTCCAGCAGCCAAAAACACGCGCCGAGATTGTCGCATCCACAATCCCAAGTGCCCCCCGAAAAACCCACACCCAATCCCCAATCCCCAATTCCCCACCTCGTCGGCTCCGAATCTCCAACCTCCCGTGCCCACTTCGATTTTTTATGCGCACGCAAAATCAACAAAACCCACGCGAGCAAAACGGCACCCCTGTAACCCCTATATATGCCAAAGCTTCATACACTGGGAGAAAAAATCATAAAGTTTTAGTAAACAAAGAACTTGTCAAAAAGGAGATGCTTACAATTTTGCTTGGAGGCCATAGATTTTATTGGTTTTAAAAAGCCCACATCAACAATAGCTATTATTATTTTCTAACAATATATATTATTATATCCTTGCGAAGGGTAAATTAAAATTATTTTTAATAACTTGGTTTTCCAGTTTACTTTTATTTGATTTGAAAAGCCCACATCAACAATAGCTATTATTATTTTCTAACAATATATATTTTTAAATCATTGCAAAGGGTATTATAATTAAATATATTTTTTTAATAACTTGGGGATCCAGTTTACTTTGATAAGTACATATATTTTATTAAAATAATTATACCCTTTTAAAATATATATTTTATTTTGAGACTTGAAATTCATTATAATTTATTTAGGTATTCCTAATATATAACAAATTTCTAAATATCAAACTAACTTTTTATGAAGCTAGTTTATGTCCAAATACATTGACCCACAATGAAATAATTTCTCTCTGTGTATACCCCTTGGTCTCCTCGCCTTTTTTGTTTTCCTGGCGGATGGCATCCACAATTTGGTTTTTCTCCCTCAACTGCGGGATGCTTGCTGCTCGGTGCTGGGCTCCTATTTCGTGTTTATATTACGATATCGACTTTCTCGAGCCGAGCCTTATCACTAAAATAAAATAGAATAAAAAAGTAGGGATGCAGGGAGCTTGACATCCCCACTGTCCCCTCTGGAAACCTTATGTTTTCGGGCTCCCGTGGGTCCTGTCCAAATTATCTGGCTACAACTTTATCAAAATAACGAAAAACAGTGACAAATGCATAAATAAATTATGGCAAAGGCAAACAAAGCAAAACATATTCTTTTGGGCTGGCGCTCTCGCATCTATTATTAAATTCGAGTCGTGTCTCCTGAAAAGCTCCGGAAAATGAGAGGAGCTTTCTTTCGAGCTGCTCTTGAAGAGTTGCTCTGCATTTCCCAGGAGCAGCTGTTTTCCCCAGACCCGCCCCCTTTTCTAGCCGCCCACAATCTGGTCGGATGGTTGGGTGAATGAACCTACAGATGTGGACGACAGTGGGCTACAATTTTCTTCTCTATGATCGATTTGAATTATAATTAGTCAAGAAAAACCATATCGGAATATCCAATGTCGAAATATGGGTCAATTAATAAATTTATTGATTGCATCGATTGCTCTGTCATTTTATTACATAAACGCTGATAACATTTTTTTCAAAAGCCGGTTGGGTTTGGATTTTTATAAGCCTTCTCCCACTGCAATAAAGTCTCAATTGCTTCTTATAATTTCTTGGCAATGTTGTATTGTTTAATCATGGACTATCTTATCGTAAATAAGAGTTTCCATTTCTAGAACTTATTACTAGTGAGCTATATTTGTATTTATAATATAGGTGAACATTTCTTAGCAATGAGTCATTTATGGAAATTTTTCATTCTATTTAGTTTGTTAATTTTTGAGTACCTAACAAAGTAGTGAAGACATTTGTTTGTAAGTTCATAACATCTTAGAATTTAAATCAAACTTACGTAACATACATTGTTTGTAATAATTGGAATATAATTATTTTTGAAAAATTTGTCAACCTTGAACTTACTTGCTGTATATTTGGCGTTGGTCACACTGTGCGCACATCTGGTATGGTAAACTGTGCCAAACTTTTCATTCTGCTTCTCGTTTTAGTGGCTGTTGTTGCTTATCCTTTTCTCCTCCTCTTTCTCCTCCCTTGTGGGTGGACTGGAAACGGTAAACAGCAAAGAGGAATCAAAAGAGTTGGCAAAACATACGGTGCTCCTCTTCTTTCTCCCTTTCTCCTCTTTTTCTCTTTTGTGATGCAAGCGAAAGCAAAGGCCAATTTTCTAAACAGTCCATCTCTCTCTTGCTCTCGTATGCACTGAGAAAATTATCAGTACTGTGGTGTACTGAAAATTATCTAAACTTTAAAGATAATCAACTTACAACTTTTAAATAAATCAAATATTTGTACTTAAAACTGATTAACAAAATCATAAATGCCCGCTGTAGACACAAAATAAATATTCGTTTTTTAAACATGTATTTAAAAATGTAATTTTAATATTCTGAAAAACATAGCTTTAACTTTTCATAATATTTCGATTAGTTTGAAATAAAATAAAGAAAAACGTTTAGTATCCCGTCAAAATTTGGTACTAGTGTGCAGATGGACCCATTTGTTTGTTATCTGTGCTTTTTGGCACTCGCAGAATCCCGAATTTCTCTCCAACTTTCTCTCGCTTTCGTCCACTCTCTCGGCCGATTGCGCTTTTGTCCTTTCGCTTCTTGGACGGCCAGCTTTTCCGCAGGATAACAAAGCTCGGCGCAATCAGTCGTCGTACTTTGGCCCAGCGTCTCTGGTCGGAAAAGCGGAAAAGCGGGACTTTTCACGTTTCACGGGAGAGAGTGTCGCGAGTCCTCGCTCTCGCCCAGATACCGTTAGAACCTGTTCGAACTAGGTCCTTTCAGTCCTTTGACATACATATGCATCGCGTCCTCCGCGTCCGTGTGTGCCCCGTGTTTTTATAAATATAAATAAATAATTCCTGGCTGGTCCAGAATTAAATGCCAAACAACAGCTGTTTTTTTGGAAGCACCGCTGCAGATTTTTGTAAAAAATTTCAAGTGGGTTTAAGCAGCAGCCAAACGGCCTTGACATCGCTGTCATTGGTCTAGTTACCGATTGTATTATCTTTGACATGCACAAATCAAAGCTGCAATCAGCTGGATTGTTTTAAAACATTTCATGTGCTTTTATTGAGGGAAAAAATGATGAGCATTTTTGAAGAAATTTTGATTTGAATTTACAATTACAAAAGTCATTACTTCTAAAAGGAAATTTCAATCGATTGTATATTTTTAGCACAGGGGTTTTTTTAGTAATCTGTAGAGAATATGTTTTGTTTCTAAAACTATTGATGTCGTTTTTCAGTGAATATACTTTCTTAAAATCTTCGTGAAAATTGTTTCATAAATGTGGGGTTTGTTTTAAACTATTGCAAAACTGTAAAAAAGATAGATTAAATAAATAAATTTACATCTTTTAAAATTTTCAAGGAATGTTTTAAATACATTTGCCAGAACTAGATTTGAAAAAGTTAAATTGTTTTGCAGAGATCTTAAAGGACTAAAAATAGTCTAGTTTAAATTTATACGACAAATCAGACTAGACTATTTATTTTGACTTTTATATTCAGAGATATTACCATTTTAAAACTGGAAAATTACATAAAACATACAGAGTAAATATACAGGGACCTAACCGCAATGGTCTAGCTGAAATTTGTATTATCATAAACTAAAGAAGAGCAGCCTCAAGCTGGATTACAGCAGCGATAGCAACGGACCCTGGGAGAAGCAGAACCCGCATCCGCCGAACCCGAATCCGGAAAAGGACACCAATGGCAGGACCAACGAGCAACTGCAGCACGATCTGTTGCAGCAGTTGCAGCAGCAATTCCAGCTGGCAGCGGTGCAGCAGCAGCAACAGCAGCGGCAGTTGTTGCAACACCAGCACTCGCATCCGCCCTTCCAAGCCCCGCAGCAACATCAGCCAGCACAGCAGCAACATCCGAGTGCCCAGCTGCAACACTTGCACCACTCGCACCACCCACCGCTGCAACACCACCTATCGCTAGGCGGCTACCAGCAATTGCAGTTGCAGTCGAATAGGAACCAGTACTCCACGCCGCAACATCATTATCGAAATGCAACGCCCAATGCCACAGGGACATCCAATGCCAATGCAGCCACTATCAGACGACGCACCTTGAGTCATGTCTCGCGATCTTACTCCCTTGGCACATCGGCAGCAGCAGCAGCAGCAGCAGCAGCAGCAGCAGCAGCTGCAGCAACAGCAACTGCAACACCCACACCAGCAACATCTTCGGCCAGCAGCAACAACCAACTCAGCATCCACAAAACTGGCATCATGGTTGCCGCCTCGCGTTGTCGCAGTCCCATCATGTTGTGCCACAGCCACAGCGACGGCGAGTTTCCACTGTACAGAGGTGAGTGGCTAAGAAGAACCACTTAAATTTCATTAAACCAAAAAAAAAAAAAAGAATTTCATAAGAAAACACAGACATTATTTGTTTTCTAATGGGTCTGTACTTGATTTCCTTGCAATTATTAATACTTCTCTCGTTTATAAAATGTCGTAACCAAACCTACAGAAACAAAACAAATTTGTTGGCGTTTATTGAGTGCAAAAGTATCTTATATTTTAAAAATTTTATCAGCGAAGTTCTTATGTGTCATCACCTCGAACTTAAGCCAGATTTTTTACTAAATGTAAAGCACTATCTATACTCCATTAAAACATTTATTTTGGTTAGAGGTTCAAACCTTTTAAGGGTTGTAAAATATATACCAAAATTGCCGTTGGGACTGTTTGTACAATTAAGCTTTTGCAACCTGGCTGAACACGTTTAATATAGATTCTATTTTTAGGTTTTAATACTTTTAACAAATTAAGTTTCTATAAATAAGTTTTGGGGGTGTGTAATTTGAGAAGGCAGAACAGAACTGTTTTATTTTATGAGTCTTAATACATCCTGAAGTGGATTTTTTCCTCAAAAACCAACTGCTTGTTTCTTTTATTAAACCAGCATGTTGCTTTATCGTTTTTATCAAAAGGTTTTCCACTGTACAGGAGTGTACTGACGGACATTTTGATAGCTTAATTAGCTGCTGTCATTGTGTGTCACTCGCATGTGCAGTGTGCAACAGTTGACGGCATCGGAAAATGAGATGAAAATGGGCTGGATGGGGGAAATTGATGGGCGGTCTCACGGAAATTGCGGTGTGTTTGGGCATTTTGCAGGACTCCATTGTGTGTCCTGTAATGCTAACTGGTCAATTGTTATGTGCGGTTCTTTAGGGCTGCACCGCTTTTTGATTGATTACTTGGCAATGATTTATTAATTGGCTTACATTCGTGCGGGCTCCCTTTCATTTTCGCAATTAACTTTTTAATTAAATATTGCTGCAACTCAGCCTTTATGTCTATTTTTATGAAAATATTCTTGTTACAAAAAGAAAATAATATAATTATGGGCTTTACTCATGCAGTGTTATTTGTTTTAATAACGTAACGTAATACTAAAAGCAAAATTATACTGATTACATTTAGATTACCGTAATTTTCTTAATATTTGATACTTAAACAGATCCCTTTGCACAATTAGCAACGTTTAATTTTATGTTTGTATAGGTGTAGCAAAAACGATTTCTATTTAACGCTAATCACTCAATTACTTTATAACCCGGATTCGATTTAACCAGCCATCATTTCCTAATCCGCAACCTTAACAAGCTCTGCAATATCGCAATTAATGTTCATATTTATGACGCCAATTTGCCATAACTAGTAAATTTCATTGAAATTGCACAGAATTTCGCGGAAAAGTTGCCTTTCTCCGCAGTAATCAATGTCCTCTTGTCTGTTCTTTATCCCTCCCTTCTCTTATGCAATTTTCCTGGTAATTATTATACTTTTTCCTAGCCTTTTCCTCCTTTATATCCACTTTTGTTTTGCTTGTTTTTTGGTGCGAAACTTAATTAAATTACGACACTTCGCAAGGGCTATTTTTTCAGGCTTTTCCTGAGAAGTTCAAAGCGCCGAGTGTCGCACATCCTGCCAAGGATTTCCCCCTGCTCCCTCTTTCTATTTTTATCACTTTCTCTCTTTCTCCTACGCACACATGTGTTGACTGGTCTAATATGCTTTAAATGGTGGAATCGATTTGGAAACATTTGATGAGCTTGTCTCAACGGCGACAGCTGGGAAATCATTTTCATCGCAGCCTGCACGGCAAAAGATAAATAGAAAAATAATCTAAGAAAAAAATAAGACATCAACCAGATACAACGTGATATAGCCATTGATAAAACAAAAACGCTTAAGCATATTTGTATCCTAAAATACGGATATAAACTATCTATGCTTAATCCTTTTTTTTATTATTTTTTCATTTTCCTTAAGAAGGATTTATTTTTAACATTATTTTTATAAACAGTTCTAACAATTAGAATTCTAGTATTATTTGAGTACTAAACATATTATTTTGTCAATTTAAAAAGTTTATCTATAAATTTAAAAATGATAAAACTCCATATTAGGACTGACAAGTATTTAGATGTATTTTTTGTTGCAGTGTAAAAATATTGTGGGTGTTCGTACGAAATGAAATTAGCAGACTGATGATGAGAGGGGATCGAGGGGGTAGACAAACTTTTCTTTGTCGTAAAATGTTGTGTGCAATGTTTTAGCCAAAAAAGGTTGCTTCAAAAATGTGACTCAAGTGGAAATCCATGAACATTCTATGCCAAACTGATGTTGTTCATATAAAATTTATCTTTGAAATGTTTTATATTCCGACTTAAAAAGTTATTGATTTCATATTTATTGGGAGCTGGATTCTTCGGTGATATAAAAGCTGAATCGAATGGTTGGTTAATTATTCAGGCGGAATTTTTGTTTTGAATTTGACAAGCATTCATTTCATGGCAAGGAATTTTGTGTTGAATTTTTTAAAGTTTTTTTTATTGAATTATTCATACATTTTTAATGTTTAATGCTGACTTTTTAAAATGAAACCCATTGAACTAAGAAATGTAAAGTTATTTATCGTTTTTTGTTCAATGCTGAAAGGGATTCCACTTCTTATGTGACATATTCATTGATTAAAATGGAAAAGTTAACAAAAACGGCGTCACAGAAGGATTTATTTATCATCTGTAATTCGCTTTTTTCGTTATAGTTTTTAATTTTCCTCTGAACTTTCTGGTTGAGTAAATATTGACAAATATTGATAATATTTCATTACCATCTCCTGTGGTTATTTCTTGTCCTCTTTTTCTCCCTTTATCCATGTCAACAATTTTTGCAGTTTTGTGTTGCCCTTTTTCAATTTTTTTGCTGTCAATATGGCGCCGTTTATGACAAACTGTTCGATGATGGCGGCGACAGCCTCCTCCGCTTTAATCACACCAGAGCAGAAACCCTCGTTCTTGCAGTGTGTGTGGGTGCAGACACTTAGAAAAAATATTTTAAAATATCTATCTACGATATGGAGGGCATTTTAAAAAGAAAAATTACAAAATGTTGGTCCATACTTATTATATTATTTATATAATACCATTTCTACTTCTATATATATCGTCAAAACATAATATTGATATTATTGATTATATTTTCTTCTAGCAAGTAAAACTTTTTGTATATAATGTTTAAATTAGAGATTTGTAGTCAAAAGCTAATATTAAAGTCATTTTAAATTCACAAAAGTAAAATTAATTAAAAATATTGTTTTGAAAAAATAGGAGTTTATTTAATAAATCACAAAGTTGTTTGTATTAAAATGTCAAAAAACATTATTGTTTAAAATGAATTGATAACGGTATGATATTAAATATAAAATCTTGAATACTTATATTTTTTCTCTGTGTTGGCATGGTGGAAACTTAATGACTCCATGGCGTGTCTTTAGTGCTCGAGTTAATGTTTCGCGTATTGATTTCGCTCCCTTCTCCTGCAGCCGCAACTCTGTCCCCTTTCTCTCAAATGCTTCTTGGCATTTCTCCCACCGAGAAATAGGGCGGGGGGTTGATGTAAGAAGGGGGCGTGGATGGGGACAGCATCCGCAGCAAGTTGGCCAAGTAATTAAGGTCTTGTAGCGTTGCTGCCTCAATGGCTCCCCAAAGTTACGTGCATGAAATCTAAATTTAATTTGCAACTTGTGCCAAAAACTAGAAGCAAAAGAAAAATTAAATAAAATGTTTCGATGCTGCATGAGCTTTGCTTATAGGCCTATTGACGTCATCAGCTATATAGTATAGAAATCAATAATGAAATAGATGTAAAGATTGATAGTTAGGAGAAATTAGGGTAATTAATGGGTAGAGAAAGAGATAAATGCATAGTGGAATAAAACCCTGTAAATTAATGGGTTTTGGTTTCGTTATACTTACTAAAAATGTTGCATAAACTTTTTCTTGTGTAACATTTTTTTCATTCATCGTCATTTTGAGTTCAATAAGTACAATATTACTAACATGAAACTGGGTCAAAAATTTGACCAACGTTAAAATGAAAATTTTGAATGCAGTTTTTTTGAGAATCAAACCACGAGTGTTTAGAGGTATGCCACTTTGAAATCGGATAAGATTTGATAAAGTTATGGACTCTAGAAGTCCAATTTTGGGTCACCCTTTTACAAATCGTCGGAAACTTGGAAATAACCAACATGAAAATGGGTCAAAATTTTGACCAACGTTAAAATGAAAATTTTGAATGCAGTTTTTTTGAGAATCAAACCACGAGTGTTTAGAGGTATGCCACTTTGAAATCGGATAAGATTTGATAAAGTTATGGACTCTAGAAGTCCAATTTTGGGTCACCCTTTTACAAATCGTCGGAAACTTGGAAATAACCAACATGAAAATGGGTCAAAAATTTGACCAACGTTAAAATGAAAATTTTGAATGCAGTTTTTTTGAGAATCAAACCACGAGTGTTTAGAGGTATGCCACTTTGAAATCGGATAAGATTTGATAAAGTTATGGACTCTAAAAGTCCAATTTTGGGTCACCCTTTTACAAATCGTCGGAAACTTGGAAATAACCAACATGAAAATGGGTCACAAATTTGACCATCGTTAAAATGAAAATTTTGAATGCAGTTCTTTTGAGAATCAAACCACGAGTGTTTAGAGGTATGCCACTTTGAAATCGGATAAGATTTGATAAAGTTATGGACTCTAGAAGTCCAATTTTGGGTCACCCTTTTACAAATCGTCGGAAACTTGGAAATAACCAACATGAAAATGGGTCAAAATTTTGACCAACGTTAAAATGAAAATTTTGAATGCAGTTTTTTTGAGAATCAAACCACGAGTGTTTAGAGGTATGCCACTTTGAAATCGGATAAGATTTGATAAAGTTATGGACTCTAGAAGTCCAATTTTGGGTCACCCTTTTACAAATCGTCGGAAACTTGGAAATAACCAACATGAAAATGGGTCAAAAATTTGACCAACGTTAAAATGAAAATTTTGAATGCAGTTTTTTTGAGAATCAAACCACGAGTGTTTAGAGGTATGCCACTTTGAAATCCGATTAGATTTGATAAAGTTATGGACTCTAGAAGTCCAATTTTGGGTCACCCTTTCACAAATCGTCGGAAACTTGGAAATAACCAACATGAAAATGGGTCAAAAATTTGACCAACGTTAAAATGAAAATTTTGAATGCAGTTTTTTTGAGAATCAAACCACGAGTGTTTAGAGGAATGCCACTTTGAAATCGGATAAGATTTGATAAAGTTATGGACTCTAGAAGTCCAATTTTGGGTCACCCTTTTACAAATCGTCGGAAACTTGGAAATAACCAACATGAAAATGGGTCAAAAATTTGACCATCGTTAAAATGAAAATTTTGAATGCAGTTTTTTTGAGAATCAAACCACGAGTGTTTAGAGGTGTGCCACTTTGAAATCGGATAAGATTTGATAAAGTTATGGACTCTAGAAATCCAATGTTGGGTCACCCTTTTACAAATCGTCGGAAACTTGGAAATAACCAACATGAAAATGGGTCAAAAATTTGACCAACGTTAAAATGAAAATTTTGAATGCAGTTTTTTTGAGAATCAAACCACGAGTGTTTAGAGGAATGCCACTTTGAAATCGGATAAGATTTGATAAAGTTATGGACTCTAGAAGTCCAATTTTGGGTCACCCTTTTACAAATCGTCGGAAACTTGGAAATAACCAACATGAAAATGGGTCAAAAATTTGACCATCGTTAAAATGAAAATTTTGAATGCAGTTTTTTTGAGAATCAAACCACGAGTGTTTAGAGGTGTGCCACTTTGAAATCGGATAAGATTTGATAAAGTTATGGACTCTAGAAATCCAATGTTGGGTCACCCTTTTACAAATCGTCGGAAACTTGGAAATAACCAACATGAAAATGGGTCAAAAATTTGACCATCGTTAAAATGAAAATTTTGAATGCAGTTTTTTTGAGAATCAAACCACGAGTGTTTAGAGGTATGCCACTTTGAAATCGGATAAGATTTGATAAAGTTATGGACTCTAGAAGTCCAATTTTGGGTCACCCTTTTACAAATCGTCGGAAACTTGGAAATAACCAACATGAAAATGGGTCAAAAATTTGATCAACGTTAAAATGAAAATTTTGAATGCAGTTTTTTTGAGAATCAAACCACGAGTGTTTAGAGGTATGCCACTTTGAAATCGGATAAGATTTGATAAAGTTATGGACTCTAGAAGTCCAATTTTGGGTCACCCTTTTACAAATCGTCGGAAACTTGGAAATAACCAACATGAAAATGGGTCAAAAATTTGACCAACGTTAAAATGAAAATTTTGAATGCAGTTTTTTTGAGAATCAAACCACGAGTGTTTAGAGGTATGGCACTTTGAAATCGGATAAGATTTGATAAAGTTATGGACTCTAGAAGTCCAATTTTGGGTCACCCTTTTACAAATCGTCGGAAACTTGGAAATAACCAACATGAAAATGGGTCAAAAATTTGACCATCGTTAAAATGAAAATTTTGAATGCAGTTTTTTTGAGAATCAAACCACGAGTGTTTAGAGGTATGCCACTTTGAAATCGGTTAAGATTTGATAAAGTTATGGACTGTAGAAGTCCAATTTTGGGTCACCCTTTTACAAATCGTCGGAAACTTGGAAATAACCAACATGAAAATGGGTCAAAATTTTGAATGCAGTTTTTTTGAGAATCAAACCACGAGTGTTTAGAGGTATGCCACTTTGAAATCCGATTAGATTTGATAAAGTTATGGACTCTAGAAGTCCAATTTTGGGTCACCCTTTCACAAATCGTCGGAAACTTGGAAATAACCAACATGAAAATGGGTCAAAAATTTGACCAACGTTAAAATGAAAATTTTGAATGCAGTTTTTTTGAGAATCAAACCACGAGTGTTTAGAGGAATGCCACTTTGAAATCGGATAAGATTTGATAAAGTTATGGACTCTAGAAGTCCAATTTTGGGTCACCCTTTTACAAATCGTCGGAAACTTGGAAATAACCAACATGAAAATGGGTCAAAAATTTGACCATCGTTAAAATTAAAATTTTGAATGCAGTTTTTTTGAGAATCAAACCACGAGTGTTTAGAGGTATGCCACTTTGAAATCGGATAAGATTTGATAAAGTTATGGACTCTAGAAATCCAATGTTGGGTCACCCTTTTACAAATCGTCGGAAACTTGGAAATAACCAACATGAAAATGGGTCAAAAATTTGACCAACGTT
Organism: Drosophila prolongata; assembly: GCA_036346975.1. Lineage (NCBI taxonomy): Eukaryota > Metazoa > Arthropoda > Insecta > Diptera > Drosophilidae > Drosophila > Drosophila prolongata. The sequence goes on from JAYMZC010000289.1 coordinate 1,654,779, forward strand.
AAAATGAAAATTTTGAATGCAGTTTTTTTGAGAATCAAACCACGAGTGTTTAGAGGTATGGCACTTTGAAATCGGATAAGATTTGATAAAGTTATGGACTCTAGAAGTCCAATTTTGGGTCACCCTTTTACAAATCGTCGGAAACTTGGAAATAACCAACATGAAAATGGGTCAAAATTTTGACCAACGTTAAAATGAAAATTTTGAATGCAGTTTTTTTGAGAATCAAACCACGAGTGTTTAGAGGTATGCCACTTTGAAATCGGATAAGATTTGATAAAGTTATGGACTCTAGAAGTCCAATGTTGGGTCACCCTTTTACAAATCGTCGGAAACTTGGAAATAACCAACATGAAAATGGGTCAAAAATTTGACCAACGTTAAAATGAAAATTTTGAATGCAGTTTTTTTGAGAATCAAAGCACGAGTGTTTAGAGGTATGCCACTTTTAAATCGGATTAGATTTGATAAAGTTATGGACTCTGGAAGTCCAATTTTGGGTCACCCTTTTACAAGTCATCGGAAACTTAGAAATAATTAACATGAAAATGGGTCGAAAATTTAGATCAACGTTAAATAGACAAAATTTTTAGAGAATCAAAAGTTTTCGAAATGAAATTCCGAGAAATCATACAACATTTAACTTGCTGTTAAATTGTGTTATGTACATTTCCAAATGAAGTTTAAATTTGCCCCCAATTTATTTTTACTTACAGAAATCCTTACAAAATCAATTTCGCAGCCAAACTTTTTCTCTCAAAAATTGAGTTGCAAATTTCCCCAGTTTCTGCTTGTTTTTCTTTTGTGGCAACTTCTAGGCACTGGAGTTGGCCAAGAAACAACTCAATTTGAGTTTGAATGCGGCTGCCTTACACTTGGCACTTGCTCAAACAATTTGACATTGAATTAGGGTCTTCCCCCCGCCAATTCTCTTTTTTATTTGGTTTCACTTTTTGGCGAAAAAAACGAAGGCCTGGGAAATTACCATAAAAATGCGCAGCTCTGGAAAGATTATCTTTATTTGCAGAACGAGACACAGACGAACAAATCAAATGTGAGTCCTTGAACCTTTCCCGCCACCCCCCTCCCCCCGAAAAACCACTTGAGTTTTCCCAACAGTCACATCAGACTTAACAAAGGCCGGGGGAAAACCTAAAAGAAAACACACAAGAAAAGAAAACAAGTCAAAGGTAACCAACAACAACGGAGACAACGTCGACCGCAAATGACCAACTTAAGCCTCAATTTGGGTTTGGTCAAAAAGGAAAACTTGGAAAAGCTGGGAAAATGGTGGGGGTGGGAAAAACTGTGACCACCTGCTGGCAAATTACCTTGCCTTAAAATTTAATACTCCTCGCTTATTTAAAAACAATCAAAGTTCCAATTTCGTTGTTGATTTTCCAACTGCACAGAAATAACTTTTGTACTTTGTTTTGATTTCTAGTTTTATATCCCAAATAATATTTTACTAATGTTTATTTAATTTTAATCTAATATTTAAATATTGATTCTTTTAATTTGCACTTCAGAAATAATTATTTATTACGACGAGGGTGTTTTTAAACCACTTTTTATATAGTGTAGGAAAATATGATTTTTTTTTCTGTGTCCATGTTTACTGTTGTCTTGTTTGACTCGTTCGCTGTTATTTATTTATATTTTATTTGCTTGCCCCACTTACCTGACATCCACGCCGCATCCTTCCGACTTCCTTCCTGCGTCCTTCCGGTGGTTGTCCACCTGTATTTCCCTACATTTCCCCCGCTCCCATCGTCATTTCCAGTGACAGGATTCTGGTCATGTGCTGCACATAATTGCATTCAAAGCTCTGCAAACCAGCCCCCCGTGATTTTCCTCGCCACGCCCCCTTATTGAGTAGCGCGGCAAATGACAATAAAAGCGGTTACTCATACGCCATGTTGTCCCTGCGGAAAGTTGCTCATGTAATTACGGCCCAGTTTGTTGTTGCGGGCGGTCAGTTCCCCGTTGAAAAGAGAATTCCTTATGCAAACTTTTGGGTCATGCAGTTCGGACATGGATCTGGCCAGATGAAAAGTTGAAAATGGGAAAGTTTTGCGAAAATTTTAAGTTCCTTTAACAGAAGGAAAGGTTGTCTTTCTGTGAAAGACCAGGGTAACTTTGTGATGGAGGTTTTTCTGACTGTCACGAAAAGTTTAATTTGATTACCATGGTAAATGTATTATTAATTTAGATTTTACATAAGTTTGGTGTAAATAAGATGTGAGTGAAAAAATAAAATAAAATATTTAAAAAAATATTTTAAATATTTAACTAGCTATGAATATTGAATATAACTTGCAGTTTCATTTAAATAAGTTTTTTGCTAGGTTGTTAGAATAACTATTAAAAAATTAACTTCAAAATATAAGTTTATTTTGTAAAGCAGTAAAAAATCTTTCTTAATGTTGCAAGTAATGGTTGGTTCATGTCATTCGAAGTTGTTTTTAACTAAAAATTGGCTACTATCTTTAATTTATTTGCATTGGCAACCATTTCTAATTTGTGCTCATCTCATGACATTTTTTTTTTGCTTGCCTTTTCCACTATTGATTTATGTGTGTTTTATGTTTTGTGTTCCATTCTTTTTGACGACCTTTCTAAGCTTCATTCCACGTTGACTGAATGACTGACCAAATCACTTGAAGAAATTACTGGTTTCAATGCTTTGTTTTTTCTCTAAGAAAGTAGTAAAATTCAACCTAAAAAAAAACATAATTTATGATATGTAATTGCTTAGATTAATTATTTAAAAAGGTTAATTTACCTTAAAGAAACGCCCGAACTATTTAGGAAATTACTAATCTAATCAAATTGAAACATAAGTTTTAAATTTAATAAAACCCATTTTTATTTTTCTCCGTGTACTATTTAAGTACCATTGGTCATTGTGACAGTTTTTTTTTTTTATTTTGACCGCGTTTGCGATTGATTTTGGTTTAGTTGAACGCGAGCCTTCACCAGCGACGGCTGAGGAAATTTACAAGTCACAAAAAAATATAAAAACCATATACATATGAGTGCGGGGATAAGCCGAATAAAAATCGATTATACGCCACGTTGAACGCAGTGAAAAGTTCAGAAAAAATTGTGCCGCGGATTCAATTTAACGCCAGACTTGACTTTATCTTGCGTTTGTGTGTAATCAGAGAAAACGGCGATATACAGAGGCAAAAAAAAAGGATATATAGACAGGGAAGCGATATTCAAAGAGGAGGAGCTGTATAGACAGAATAAGTGAAGTGCCAATTGAGATGTCCTGTCAGCGCCAAACGATTTCCAGCCCATCAGGACTTTGATTTGGACCCTGTCGGCATTATCCTTTTTTGGTTTTGTATAACATTTTGGGCTGCAGGATGTTCCGCAAGAGAAAGCAACAGCAGTTGAGACTGAAACATCGTCCCGGCGACAGGAAACGGAAATTGTTGTCCTGCATTTTTAACAGAGGTTGGCTGCAAAACTGTTGTTCATTTCCACACTCACACTTGAGCAATGAATTTTTAATATCCCCGGGAAAAAGAACAAAAAAGCAGAGTCGGAAAATCCTTATCCTTACCGTTGCGGGGTTAAATATGTTTCCCAGAAAAACAAAAAGAAGCAGCTCGAGAAAGGATAGCGTGGTGTAATCACTTGTTGAGTGCTTTGTTGTATCCTTTTGTTCGTCCTGTTAATAGTCCGGCAATTAATTGTGTCTGTCTAAGGTCCTCCCTTCTGGCCATCATTAATCAGGGAAGAAAATTGATAGGCGCAATGATTTAATAATAAATTATGGCCATAGAAACGCTTTACTTAAAATTTAATATGCCTAACGGTGGGCTATTTCCTAAAGCTTTTAAATTAAAAGTTGGTTTTAAGTTTGATGAAAGGCTTTATTTTATTAATAATATCTTTGTTGGTCAATTTTGTAAATGATTTCAATCCTTTTGCAACAAGAATGACTCTTTTACATTAGAAATTATGTTTGTAAGGGTCACCTAAATGCAGTTCACTTTAACTAAATATACATTCTTTATAACCCTGACTAAATATATTTCTTTGTCACCGCTGGTAAATGTAATTATCTACATTTCGCCAGACAAACGCTGACATTTATTTTAATTTGATTTGACGTGCCATTCACTTAGTGCGATGGCTCACAAACAAAACATTTCAAGAACAAACATTGTGTGGGCAGCTTAAAAGGCCAATGAAGTGACAATGTGGCGTACTCTTGAATTTTTGGAAAAACCTTATAATGACAATGGGATACTATAAGTCTTCTGCTTACTTAAAAGTTTTTACTTTTTAGTAACAAGAATATAGATCAATTTAATGTCCTTTGATAAGGTATCTTAAAGCAAAAAATAAAATAGGTTTTTGTGTTAAAGGAATTAAAAGCAATTTCTAAAAAAAACATTCACAAATATTAAAATTTGCACTTTATTTCCTTTCTATAATTCTTATCTTTAAGTTTTTTAATAAGTTAAACATTCACAAATATTAAAATTTGCATTTTATTTCCTTCCTATAATTCTTATCTTTAAGTTTTTTAATAAGTTAAATATTCACAAATATTAAAATTTTTCCTTTAATTCCTTCCTATAATTCTTATCTTTAAGTTTTTTCTATACCAACAAACTTTTCCTTGATTTCCTCGCAATTTCCTTGCGAGTGTACGCATTTTCCCCGAGTTTGATGGCTCATTTGGTATTGTTATTTACCTGGGGGGCGCATACAAACACTTAGCTTTATTTAACCTGAATTATTCCAGCCATTCCTCAGACCTCGAAATTCCTTTTATCTCATCCCCGTTTTGCTCTTTTCTTTTCTTACAGGTAAGTTTGACATTGATGGACTACGCAGCCTGGAAAGTCGGAGGATGTGTGTGTGGGAGGATAAGCAGCCCCGAAAAATATGCAATGACTTCTGACATTCCCTTGTGTGTGCGTATGTGAAAAATATATATTTGGAGGGGGGAAATTTTGGAAAAGCGTGGCGCGTGGGATTTTTCTTTCCACGTCGCCGCCTCCTGTGGCTCACCATTATCCACCCCACGATGTAAATTAGATTTAGATTTTGCCAAATTTCCCTCCTTCCCCTTTTTTTTATACATATACATATACATATTCTTAAAGTTTGTGCTAAGCTCAAAGAGAAAATAAAAAGAAAACAAGTTTTGAGGTGGGCTCCCTGCTGATGACAGATTTTTCCCGGTTTTCCCTCTTTGTAAATACAGTGGTATGGCTGCCTGGGAAAACAGTTTCTGTTTGTTCTTTGGGCGACAAAGTCCTAAGAAAACAATGGAAAATTAATGGCAAGTTAAGTGGAAAGTTGATTGCCATTTTATTTCTACTTTGTGAACATTAAAGGCGGCAAATTAAGTGGTTAGCATCAGGGGGTAAAGGTTAATGCTGTTATTTTATATTTTTATACCCTTGCAGAGGGTATTATAATTTTGGTCAAAAGTGTGCAACGCAGTGAAGGAGACATCTCCGACCCTATAAAGTATATATATTCTTGATCAGGATCACCTCCTGAGTTGATATAGCCATGTCCGTCTGTCCGTCTGTCCGTCTGTCTGTCCGTCTGTCCGTCTGTCCGTCTGTCTGTTTCTACGCAAACTAGTCTCTCAGTTTTAAAGCTATCGAATTGAAACTTTGCACACACCCTTCTTTCCTTTGCACGCAGTATATATGTCGGAACGGCCGGGATCGGCCGACTATATCCTATAGCTGCTATATAACTGATTGATCAGAAATGCCATAACTTTGGTGTTTGTTAAGTTAGGAAGCTGGAATTTTCTATGGGTTTTATATTTGGCCAATCAATCCGACCTACCAAATTTCATAAGGATCGGCTGACTATATCCTATTGCCGCCATATAACTGATTGATAGGAAATGCCATAACTTTGGTGTTTGTAAAGTTAGGAAGTTGGGATTTTCTATGGGTTTTATTTTTAGCCAATTAATCCGACCTACCAAACTTCATAAGGATCGGCCGACTATATCCTATAGCTGCCATATAACTGAACGATTGGAAATGCCATAACTTTGGTCTTTTTAAAGTTAGACAGTTGGGATTTTTTATGAGTATTAAGTTGCATCATATGAATAATTTTGGAGAATATAATTTACAGAGTATTCTGCAAGGGTATATCAACTTCGGCTCCGCCCGAAGTTAGCTTTCTTTTCTTGTTATATTTGGCAGTGGACCGTCAATTTAAATACAGTCGTAATTACGAGCTAGTTCAATAATATGTAATCGATAAGGAATAAATAAAACGTATATTTAAACATTGGTTTTTAATTTAAATTTGTCACTTTTGTTTTGCACACATTTTTATTTCTCAATTTTCTTTACAAAGTTTAAATTTCATACTTATTTTGATTGTTTCTGCTTTAGCAAACTCAGTCAACAAAGTCACTTATTTTTAAGAGGCTTGAACAATATTTTTTCAGTTCCTTCTTTTTTAATTTAAAAACCATCTAGTACTAAACGAATTCTTAATAATATTTATTTTGTATTAGTATTTTTTTAAACCATTTTAAAGAGACTCCTTTGATTTTATTCAGTATTCAACATAATTTGGTTCGGGCTTATATGCTTATAAATAATGTGAGGTACCTTTTCTTTCTGCATAACTTATTCCACATATCCTTATTTAAGTTGATTTACCGGCTCCTAATTTTATTTCCATTATTTATTTTTCACCACATTATTCTGCCCCAAATGCCTTCTCCTTTTGGCCAATCAACTAGAAAACAACATTTACATGAACATTATTCAACATTTAACCACGTTTGCCTTATCTAAATGCATTTATTCAGGATGTTGGACATATTTTTCATTTCGGGCCAATTTCCATGTGCATTTTGATGCTCTTTTTTCGCAGGACCACGGTGCACAATTGCGCCTGAAAGGATGCTGCACACACTAGCACACTAACACACATGCATTATGCAAATGGCGACACTGAAGCTGACGTCTGAAAATGAGAAATAGGAACAAAACGGAGAAAGGGAAAGGAGGGAAAGTGTGGGCAGGAAATGGAGGGGTGTGTGTGAAGGCGGCAGCGGGGAAAGTGAAACAGAAGCTCAAAGAAAGTCCCTTACACTCCCTACACTCTAAAGAATTTTCTATATTTTTTAAAAGTCTTTTTTTACTCCAAATCTGAAATCTAATTAGAGAGCCTATGAATTATCATCTTATCCATATGCATTCCTTAAATGCAATTGCTTATTAAATTATTTTCACTAAAATTAATAGCTTCTGCCGAACACGACACATTTGTGAACTTAAGGGTTAAGACTTAAAAATATATATATCTCCAATCTAAATGAATTTTTATTTTTTCCAAATTGAAAGCCTCTTGAATTTATTTTCTAGCTATGCAAAATAGTAATATTTTGATAGTTTCTTGTCTGTATAGTATAAGAATTTCACAGAGTTTTTTTCAGTGCACCCCACTTAACCCGTTGCGTGCTTTGGACAACATAAGGCAACTTAGTTGCCATAATTTGCACATTTTAGCAGCGATGCAAATGCACGCCGACGCATGCCTGCGACAGTTGGGCCACCCCCCCACCCCCCTTTTGGCAGCCCCCTTAACCCCTTGAAGCCCACCCCTTAACCCCCCTGTTGCCACATGAAACATGATATACGAGCGATGCGAATGTTTTTGATAGCCAACGGAAATTGCCAAGCAAACCAGCAACAGCAACAAATTCGTAAATATTTTAAAATACGCCTTTTTCACTCACAGAAACACTATGCACTGCGAGAAAAATAATATAAGGTTTTATATTTCAATACTCAGTGGAGTAGAAAAACGTATAATAATAATCTTTAATAATGAATTATATAAAAATTGGGATTATGATAAAGAATATTGTGGATTTCAAACATTATTTTATTGCCATATTACAATTAAAAAACACATATTATTTGACTCTTATTTCAAGTTTCATAACTATGAAACTTAACCTTAAAACTTAATTGAAATCTTTTTAAATTATTGAAAACTTTCAAAAGAGCATCGTGGTTTTTCAAGACATCGATATTTTTATTAAAATAAACAAAAGGAATATAACAATAAAAAAAGTTTAGTTTTAATTTTTTCTTTTTTTTACAATGTTTTTAAAAGCTGTTAACCGTGCAATATTATTTAATAAGTGCTTTCTTTAAGTGCATTCTTGTGGCCCGCCCATTTTGCAGCCCCTTTTAATCTGCAGTTGCTCAAAGCAAATGACAGCAAATAGCTGGCTTTGGTATGCGAATCTTTATCTGTTTTATCAGGTTTATTTGTTCATTAGGTCGTCGTCGTCATCAGCAATTATCGTGGTACAGTGTGGCCTCGTTTTGGGGGAAGCTTAACGCCTCAGGTACACCGAGCCGTAGGGGTAAGTTCCGTAGGTGTAGGGCGAGGCGTAGACTCCGCTGGTGTAGGCTGCACTGTACGGCGAAGCGTAGAGTCCGCCCGAGTAGGCGTAGGGCGTGGCAGCCACCACAGGCGAGGCCGCACTGTAGGCGGTCAGGAACTGCGGCTTTCCAAAGGCGACGGCCAAAAGAGCGAACAGGCAGACAGCGAACTGTTGGAAAAGTTGGGGAAAAGGAAGAGCTTGATTAGCCAAGAAAAATAAATATAGTTTGGGACTAAACTAATAATGGTTCTCCTTAAAAAATAAAGTAAAAAGGTGACCCCAAAATTGTACTAATAGATTGCATAAGTAAATTATATGGATTTTAGGTTTGTCTTCTGATTCTTAAATAAATTTAATTATATTATTGTGAATTTATTTTTCAATTAAATGGTAGTTTCCATAACTTCTCAAATTAGTTTTTAAATATTAATAGTAGCTATTGAATTTACAAAAATTTACTTTATTTATATAGACTAGACTAATAATGGTTCTCCTTAAAAAATAAAGTAAAAAGGTGACCCCAAAACTGCACTACTACATTCCTTAAGAATATTAATCGAATTTTAGGTTTTTTCTTTTGATTCTTTAATAAATGTATTTATTTTATTTTAAATTTATTTTTAAATTAAATGGTAGTGGCCGTAACTTTTCAAATTAGTTTTTAAACTTGAACAGTAGCTATTGAATTTGAAAGAATTAACTTTTTTTTATATATTTATATCCTTTAGAAAAAGTTTCCTTAGGACCCCGCAGATACTCACAAACTTGAACATCTTGGATTGATTGTTTTTTGGTTGTGTATCCGCTGATTGAACAGAAACTGATATGATTAAACAGTGGCAAAAGCCCTGGCTTTTATAGTAAAACTTTAGTTGACTTTTGGCTTAACTATCGGGAGTGGGTGGCCCACGAAAGGGGGAGGTGGGCGGTGGGCGGTGGGTTAGAGGTCACTTTTGACCGTGGCACGTCTGCTCATTTTCTGTTGTTGTTTTTTTCCTGGTCCGTTTTAATTTGGCTGCTGCTTTTGGCCCAAACGTCTTTATGGCCGCTTTGTGTTGCGTGCATTGCATTCCTAATAAAGGTTTGTTTACCTATTTTTGGGGCAGGGGTTTTCGGAAAAAACAATAACAATGGGCAAACAAAAAAAAAAAACGGAAGCAATCAGAAATTCCCCGAGCAAATGCAATTTGACCTCTGGCAATGTTAATTTGTCTTGGCCAGATTGTCAATTATCGTTTTGACTGCCAGAGATTCCTCGATTCGGAAAGGGAATTCCGAGAGAATTCCGAAGAAAAGGCCTTGCAAACGGGTTGTCTTGGTTACCCTTTGTTGGCCCCATTTTTCCGCCCCCTTTTTGCATTTCTATTGTTTAAATGCAACTGATTGAACACTGTGAGAAATCATTAAAAGCTATGCGATTAGGAGAACAAAACTTACAGCCTATCTAATTTTCAAAACATATTCAAAGGCAAAAAATATTTACAATCAAACTTTGAATATATCAAAACAAATTAGATTAAAAATTTTGGTCAAGACAAAATAATAATAGATATTTTTGATATTTTTTCTAAATAAAATAAATACATTTAAAATATTAATACATTTTTTTTTCAGTTTAAATAGCTCCCTTTTATCGTTACGCTTTTCCCACTCCGCAAACATTCAATTTGTCAAGTTGTAAAATTAAAGCAGCTTTTCAGCTGCGCCCCTCCCACTTTCCCACACTCGCCCACTTTTCTTTGCCTTTCTCCTATTGTTGAATGTTGTGCATTTTGCATTTTAAATACAATATAAATTAAGTTGGCAGCTTTTGGCATTGAGAACAGTTTTCGGCAAAGCAGCTGAATGAATGAATGGCAGCCCTTTTATCAAGCTTCTCAAGTTAATTTTGCTGAAGGATAAGAAGGTTGTGTGAAAATGCGGAAGGGGCCGGGAAATGGGGCGAAAAAGTCGGGGAAACTCTGACATTGAAGACGAATTGTTCGCCCGGAATGAAGTGGAATTTTCTGGGGTGGGTGGGAATCTCGCCTTGACGTTTGAATAAAAAGCTGAACTATTTGCTGATTTAATCAGTGTATTACTATTTTGAATTCAAGTAACATTTAAAGCTATCTTTTGAGATGATTGGAAAAACTGTAGTTGTTTTCAAAGCAGTGCAGACAACTAATTAGACTTTTAAAACAATTCAAAAATAAAATGACTTGCACACTAATAAAAAATGTATTTCAATAGTTTACAGACCACATTTTGGTTAGTGATTTCTCTCAAAATACTTTCGAAATGTTAAGTGAATTGATAAAAAAAACCTTAAACGAACCTCTGCTTATATTGCACAACAAGAATTTAATTTTCTTAAAAATTAAAAAAAAAAAATGTTTAATTAGGAAATTTTTTTGTTTTAAGAAGGGCAAAACATTTAGATTTTAATAATATTTTAAAAAGTGAAATTAATTATTTGGATCATATTTGCTTCGAATATACGATTTTAGAGTGTCTAGATCCTGTTTAAAAATCCACTTTTTATTTGTTGTTAAATAATACCTACAATTTATTTTTACTTATTTTTTATTTTATCGAAGTTAATGTGTTGCTTTTATTATCGAACAGTTTTAAGTCCCACAAAATCAAAACAAATTTCTCGCATGCTAGATTTTATGCACTGCTTGAAACAGTGCCTCCAAAACCTTCAGTTTTTCTCAAACTGTTTTTGTTTTGCTCTCTCAGCGAAAAAGTGTCTCCCTTTGGATTTTCCTCTCTATTTATACCCGTTACTCGTAGAGTAAAAGGGTATATTGTATTCGTGCAAAAGTATGTAACAGCTAGAAGGAAGCGTTTCCGACCCTATAAAGTATATATATTCTTGATCAGGGTCACTAGCCGAGTCGATATAGCCATGTCCGTCTGTCCGTCTGTCCGTCTGTCCGTCTGTCCGTCTGTCTGTCCGTCTGTCTGTCTGTCTGTCCGTATGAACGCTGAGATCTCGGAAACTATAAAAGCTAGAAGATTGGCATTTTGCATGCAGATTCTAGGAGTTCCTACGCAGCGCAAGTTTGTTTCAAAAAGGTGCCACGCCCCCTTTAACGCCCACAATCGCTTATATACGATTTTAAAAATTTAAATATTTCGGAAAAGTAAAAATGCAGTTTTATTGTGTTTATGAATACCTATCGAAATGTAGAAGAAATTTTTCAAATCGGACCATTCGTTAAAAAGTTATGCGTGATCAAAATTTCTATCTCCATCTCCCTCGCACCTGAGTAACGGGTATCTGATAGTCAGGGCACCCGACTATAGCGTTCTCTCTTGTTTTAATTTGTGGACCTGCGCTTTTCGTTTGCCGGCTTTTTGGTGCAATCAAATTCCTGCGCTGAGTTTTCCTCTGATTTTTCCCTCTTTTCTCCCATTTTCCTACCTTTTCTCCTCCCTTTCCATTCCATCTCTCATAACAAATATCCAACTAGAGCAAATGATGCTTCCGTTTCCTGTTATATATACGAGATATATACATAGTATTTACCATATATAAAGATCGTATATAAGTATGAAACTATTTGTGAGGTTTTGTTGTTCGTTTTAAATTAAAACAAAAATAAATGAGTTCTGTAGAGTGGTTGTTGGTTTCAGTGCACAGTGTAAACTCAATTAAAATGATTACAAATATAGTTTTTTGACTATTTGGGGATATTATTATATTACAAAAATATAAGCGTTTACTTTACTGTAAGATATCGTTAACAGTTTTCTTTACAATTACAATTTATTATAAATTTTTTTCATTGAAGACAATTTATTTTTAAAATGTTTTTTAATATAATCTTATCTTGGTTTTTGTGATATTCTTAAACAGTGTTCTTTATATTGAGTACGCACTGCTTGGTGTTTTTATAGTGGGCCTAAAAATAGGAGACGCCACCACTCGTGAAAATTCTTGAAGAGCAGTTTGGGAAATTCCTTACCGAAAAGTTATATATGACCAAAAGTAGAGATTTGCCTCGCGCCATTGTTTATCCACTATTTTTGTTGTTTTGTGTGTTTGGAAAAACAAGGTGAAATTGCTTTTGAAGTGGGGTTCTTGTTTTTCTTTCGCTTCCCCCGAAAAGATTTTCATTTGCCGATTGCTTCATTGGGCTTTGTGGGATTTAGGATTTTCGAGGGGGAATTAGCATTTGGATATTTTTGATGTGGAATGTAAATTGATTTTCAATAGTTTTCCGACATTTTCCAGACTCTTTTGTCCGCCTGTTCTTGTTTTCCATTTAAATTGGCAATTATCATTGGGTGGTGGCTTTTGTGTGGGTGTGAATTGCAAATCAATAGGCAAATCTAATTCAATTCGAGTTCTCATAATTAACAGCGAAGCATGTGAAATGAGAGGCAGTCCAAGTTAATTCTAGTGTAAATGTTTGCCTGTATAAATACACTAAATACACTAAATACACTACATTGGTGTTTATTAACTAGTGAAAATATATATGTGAGACTTAAACCGTTTTTAAATTAACTTCAAATCAAGCAAAAATTTAAAACAGAAAAAAACTTAACCAATATATTGTTTCTTTAAATTTCTTGTCCAAAACAGGTATATATATTTTGTTAATCGAGGTTTTAATGCTTTTGGCTGATCACAAAAATATATATTTTTGATTATTAAACAACATAATATCATTAGTATAAATATGTTTGGCGCCAAAATAAATTTTAAATTTAAAGCCCCACTAGCTGCACTCTTCTGACTCACGTTTATGTGTGTTGTTTTCTGTTGTTTTTCTCTCGCAAATATCGAAAGAGAGAATTCGAACTCGAAAAATTACAAACAGAGCTGCCAACAAAAAAGAGATGAATAAAGAAGTGTTTTTTTATAAAACAAAGTTGTGTTTTTGAACGAATTATAAACTTTTCTTTTACTAATTGTGTTCGAAATAAAATTAAGTTTTGAATTATATGGCACATTAACTAACCAAATGTCATATTTAGCGGGAAAATATCCAAAACCTTATATCTTTTAGCTGACTCTCCGACAAAAAAACCAAATTGCCAGCACTGCTGTTCGAATTTGTCTCTCGATGAAAATCGAAAATCGGCCGGCGGCGGCATTTCGAAATTCGACGTCGAGGGGAAAACAACGTCGTCGCGGTCGCTTCGCAAAAGAAAAAACACAATAAACATAAACAAAAACTCGGATCATCAACGATATTAGTTCCAATTTAGTTTAATTTCACGGTGAAAAGCCAAATATTATTATAAAAGATTGCTTTTGTTTTTTCGCCGCTCTTCTCGTTGTTTTTTGTTGTTTTAGCGGCGCGTCGTTTGACGTTTTATGTGTGTGTGTGTGTGCGTGCGAGTAAGTGTATGTACGTGCCATAGTGTGCGTGTGTCAGTTTGATTTAAATAAATTATAAGTAAAGGCAGAAAAAGTAAAAGAAAACGCAAGTAAAAAGCAATACAAATATATTAAATTAAATAATCAACAAGTGTAAGTGTAAACTAAAGAAGAAAATAAAACGAAAAGCAAACTAAACAAAATGCAAACAAAAAGGCAAAACAAGAAAATTGTTTTAACATTTTAACATACCAATATCAAAATACAAATGGGTTTTTCAAAATCGAAGATCGAGACAAAGTGCAAAAGGCAACAAAAACTACGAAAGCGCCCAAAAGGAAAATCCGGTTTTACAACTTCTCTCTTCACACGCAAAACACAAAAACACATACAAACAATCGAATTCTCTCTGAGAAACTCAAACTAAAATTCCTTTGCTTATTTTTAATGGTTTTTCTATAGGAATTTCACTCACGAATGTCCAGCTAAAAAAATAACTAAGAAAAATAAATATTGTGAATGAAAAATCAGCTGCGACAGGTGTTCAAAAGCCAATGAATAAATATTTTATTGTGAATTTGATTACAGTGAACTCTCAAAAGAGTGAAATCATTTTGAATAAAAAAATCTATATTATTATATATATTATATATATATTATTATATATTGTTAAATTAAATATTCTCATTAAATTTGTTTTTGGTTTTCTAACCAACACCAAAAACATTCCTAAATGATACACATGATATTGTGTCAAAAAATAACTATATTTTGATAGAAACTGTGAAATCCAATTGTTTAAATGTTTAGGATCATTCACAATAAATTTGAATGACAATTTTTAAAAACAAAGTTCATGAAAATATCTTCAAAAAATATTTTATTTGGACTTTAATACCTTGATTAAATATTCCATAAAAAACAGATGTTCAGATCATTTAAAGTGTTATCCCTCGTAAAAAATATATTTTTTTAACATATTGTCTAAAGAAATTATTATTTTGCTAATTGTATTACATCTTGAGTGTATCTCTAGTATTTGAAAAACCATCTAGAAATCCCTAGTAAAAAGTGAAATCAATAACACAAAAGAATGTAAAAACAGCAAAAAGTGGGGGCCATAAAAATAGCATAAACAAAAAATAACAAAAAACAACATTTAAACAGTTACCTCTCTCACTCTCTCTTTTTTCTTTTAACCATTTGAATAAACAAAAAATGCTTTTCAGTAATTTCTGGCAGCTGTTTTTTGTTTATATGCAGAAATATGTTAAATATGCATAATAAATAAATTACCAACAGCACACTCTTGTTCGCTAAATTGAATTTTCACACGAAAAATGTGGAAAATAAGCGCTGTCGTGTGTTATCTTATCCGTAAACACGATTTTAATGATGGTGCAATTGAAAAAAAAAACGGAGAATTGCTTCCTTATCAAAAATAGTATTACCGCAGGAAAGAGATAGTAATAGAAGAGGAAAAAGAGACGGGTAGATTGGGTAGGAAATTACATTTTTTATTATTTCCTTGGGTGATTTTTCCAACCAAATATTTTTATCTACTTACAATGTTGTCTAGACAGATTCCTTTGCTTTTCTTCTTTTTTCCACCCAAAGATATATGTACATATATATGGAGGAAAAGTCTGGTAGTTGTGTGTATACTGCGGGATTTTTCACCCTCTCCTAGGCATTTTCTTCTGCTGCCTCCTTTAATACTTTTGTTGTGCTCCAGACTTCAGTTTACTCCACTTTGCGCCCGACTTTCGACCCCCCCACACCCACATAGTGCCACCCCCTTTTCGGAAAAGCCCCCTTTGCAGCATCCAGCAACCCCCAAAAAAACGCATTCTCGTACTTCCTTTTATTGCCTTTCCTTGTTGTGGCCGAACAGTGGAACTACATTAATTGAAATTTAATAGGTCGAAAGAAAACTGGTTCATAAAAATCATCATTTGCCTTATATTGTCTTTATTTAAATTATATTTTTATTTATAGCAGGCGTTCCAAATAGTTTAAATGCTAAGTTGAATATGATTTGATTTTGGTGTTACTTTGCTCATCATCAACTGTTTTATACAACATCTGCAGCATAGCCAAACAAATTAGCACAGTTTATTTGAACATAATTGTATTTAAATTTTTATTTCTTAACAATTTATTTAGTTACAGTTTTATGAATCGTTTGTCCACTGTTGTTGCTTACAATTTTTTGTTTGGCTTTGTGGGCGCCGTTTGCGACCAAATTTAAATTTATGCGAACTTTCTGTGGAACACACTAACTGCCGGCAACTTCTCCCCCATTTCCCTTACCACCTACCCCCCATATATACCCATCTCTTTCTCTTCTCCAGGGAGTAGAAGTTTTTACCGCAACAACAACAACAACAACTGGGGATGACGACTCTTGGTCCACCGTTTTGTTGTTGTTTTTCCCTTGGTTTTTGCTGTCTGCCGCTGTTTTGCTTTTGTTGCCATTGTCGTTGCAACGACAAAAAGAGATGGGGAGACTGTGGAGCGAAAGAGAGGGGTGAGAGATAGAGACAGCGAATTCCCAGTGAATTGTGAATTGTGTTCCATTAGCAGCAACCCCGAACACTTGTACTTATGGATTGTGCAGCATGGGCACAGTGGTATGGAATTATATGCAATTGGGTTTATTATTTGGGTTTTATTGAAGTAATTAGCTCCAATTACAAGTTTTTGTTATATAGTTTATAGTTTAATATCCCTAAAATGATACATAAAGCTTAAGCTAGCATTTCACTGTTTTATTTTAGGTAAGGTTTTATGATTTTGCACCTGTGATCCATCACCAATTGCCCACTGTGCAGCCCACTGTGCGACAGCTGCTGGTCAAAAGAGTTGATTGTTGTTGGTTTTGCTACTTGCTGCTGTTTCGCTTTTTGTTGTTTTTTCTGTTTGTTGCTGCCTCCGTTTTTCATCCACCTCTGCCTCTTGCCCATCTTGCCATATTTTCCTTATGGACTTTGGCAAATTTGTTGAATAAAAGTCGCGTGCGCTGGAAGTTGTTATTATTTTACTTTTGTTATTTTCGTTGCTCCTTTTACATAAGCAATATTTTTTGTTAAACACAACAAAATTCTGCCCCTACCGTTTTATCTGATTTTTTTTTATTTTTTTCTTGCTCTTAATTGGATTTGATTGCTTTTGGCTGGCGGCGCCTCTCAAAACAAAAAACGAAAAATCCATGAATCTCTGCAGTTTTTTTCTTTTTGCTGATGTTGCTGCCGCAAATCGCATTAGTTTTTGTTACTATTTGGTTCCCAACGCTTTCCTTTCTTGTCTCACATTTATTTGGATTTTTTCGCAGACCATTGTTTGGTTTACAGGCGAAATTCCCCAAAGTGGATATTCTTATAAGATGAACTATATTTACTTCTTAAAACTATTAAACAAAAAATTTTAATAGAATTTTTATAATAATCATAAAATAATTTCTAAACTTTCCTAAGAAAATATTGTTTGTTATTAGTAATTTAAAATTGCCATTAGATTTTACTTGTTATATAAAATCGATTACTGTTTTCTTGAATACTACATGATGTCATAGGCGACTATGTCATGATATACTTAATTTTTTCTAGTTTGGAGTATTGAAAGATTTATTTTATAGAAGTCGGACTGTGTTTAATTTATTTTTTTGCAAAGCCAGAGTTGCCCCAAAAAATAAAAGTCGGGCCTCCCTCTCAGTCTGTCCTTGTCTCTCGCTCGCCCGCCCGCTATTCCGTCTCTTTCCCATGAGAATAAAATCGCTAAACTACTGAACTGTAAATGAGGTTCAATGAACTTGCCACAAGGCAAGTGCGAAAGAGACGGGAGTCTGCGAGAGAGCGAGAGGGGGATAGCCACTCTTTGTTGAAGCTTTTTTCCTCATATTTTTTTTTTAATATGCGCCTGCTGACTGTGCAAGTTGCTCGCGTCGTTCCACATGTGCAATGTGCAATATGCAATATGTTGCACCCTACCCACCATCCCCACTTAACCCCCTTAAGCCCCCTTTTCCCCACCCCGCCGCTCAACGCATTTGCTAATTTAATCGCCTCTCTTTCTTTCGGCGCCGTCTCTTTCGCACCGCGTTTCAATGGACGTTCATTAAAAGAAATGTCGACATAAAAAATGTTTTATGTTGCAATTGTTACTGTGACGAAAAATAAATATAAAACATTTTGTTTCTAAAAACCGAACAAATAAATGATTAGTTCCTCGATTTTTTTCTTAACTTTCTAGGTTGATAGTGCTGTAAATTTAATGATTACAATATTATTTTGTTTGATTTTGAAGGATTACAATATTGTAAGACTAGTCCAAAAGAACGCGATTGTGCTATAATTTTTTGTGTGTGTACTTTTTGTATTGCCTTTAGCAACAAATGCTCCACATTCACTCTTCTTCCCCGTTTCCCTCCACTTCCTGAGCTCTCTTCAAATTCTCGCCTGGCCGCCTTTTTAATGTGAGTCGCGCGCCAAATCCACAAAACTGGTAAAAAAAAAAAAAATAGTTAACTAACTGCCGACTCAAAACAGAATCGAAGCTAACGAGCCAAAAGTCAGTGCACTGGAACAACTAAAAGCAAACAACCACAAAACATCGGACAGCAGACCACAAAAGCCTAGTTACTGTTACTCTTAGCCAAGATTTCGCCCAACGCTGTTCTGGTTACCAATTCTCTTTTTTTTTATCGACTTTGTAGGACAGCAAACCGAGCAAGAAATAAAAAAAATATACATAGACAAACTTTTATAATGGGCGGTCATTAAAAGTAGGCTTAAAAAGGTCTTAAATTAAAAATTTGGTTTTGGAAAGGGTGCTTTCTAAATATAAAAGCTCTTGATTGTTATATTACATTTCTTAATCTCTTCTTAAACTGTTCTTAAATGTTTGATAGGAAATGTTGTCATTCAAAGATCAAGTAAAAGTGAAAACAAGTTCAACAAAAAAGCAGAACCAGTCAATTTAAAGGAAAGAACGCACCTTGAATTTTAATTTGCCGCAGTTATAATCTTCTCTGGGCTGCCTCTTATTTTTCCAGTTCCTCTGGAATCCCTTTATATCTTGCGTTTTCAGCTGTCGTGCAAGGTTTATTATTTTTTCTTCGATTTTTTTCGACGGTTCCCTTTTTGTGTATCCTGTCATCATCATCATCTTGCCGTAATTCCGCTTACCTGTGCACTTTGCGTGTCTCCAGTTCTCCATTTCTCCCTTTTTCCTCTGCCATATCTTTTGTCTGAACCTTTCAGCTGAACTGAAGTTTTCTACCTGCGTTCCGATATGAATTCTAATAAGATTTTCTCCAACTCGAGCTGCCTCAACGCGGTGCCCTTTGACCTTCCCATGAGTGTTCAAATGGGGGGAAAAGTGGAAGGGGAGATTTTAAATTCTGTGGGGAAACTTTTTGGCTTTCCATTTGAGTTTGGATTTCAGTTTGTCTGAGCTGCAAAAAGGATTTGTTTTACCAGCTGGACTAAAATGCATTTTCACACTTTGCTTTGCGGTGAAGTTTTTTCTTCTTTTTCGTATTTGGTTAGGGATTTATTTTTCAACTTATTCACAATACATAGATCTAATTTTCTTGAATTAACAATAGATAGGACAACGGAGTCAAATTTAAAATGGTAGTATCTTATTTTCACTTAAGGTAATGATCATTTTCTTTGGTGTTAATTTAGATCTGGATTTTATCAGCTTTTTATCGCAGATCCATAGGTTTTTTAAGTACTAATCATTTTTGTATTAGCTTTCTTCAACTTTTTTCTTCAACCCTTTGGATTATCGCAACAATTTAACCCCTTTGCTTATCTTAAAGAGCTGGCAACTGGCTCGGAAAGTAGCTCCCCTCGTGTGTTTAACCCTTTCCTTAACCCTCCCGGCTTGGTTACACTCGATTTCCCCACGGACACTTCAATTTGGAGAGCTTTCCCTTTGGTTCCCTTACTCTTTTTCCATTTCCTTTGTTGCCTTTGGCCATCCTCCAGAAATCCTTTTCGTTTTGGCTTCTTTTGTTTCAGTTCAAGTGGTGCAGTGGTGCAGTGCACATGATGATGCTCCATTTCCTTGGATGGATTTCCATCAACTCCATCAGTGTGTTTCTCACTCTATTTTCCCCCCGCTTTTTCCCCATCTTTTGTGGATGGAAAATCTTCACCAGCTGTCGGCAATTGCAGCGTTTTTGATGATGACAACGACAAGTGGTTGAGTTTGTGTGTTTTTACTGTGGCTTTTGTGGAAATAGTAGCTGCATTTGCAGTTAATTTTCTCGAAGGGAAAAACCATGTGGGAAATATTGTTGTTGATTGTGTTATTTTATAACGGATGGCAAAGTGATTCTGAAAATGGACCAGTAAATCCTTAAAAAGGATGTTAAATGTGTTAAAATTTACTTTAATAATTGTAAGTGGATAACTTATATTTAAACATTTAAAGTTAGCCTTTAAAAATGTTTTCTAAATGATCTGAACATACTATAAGTCTCATGTCAACATAGAAAATTTGAGATAATGAAGAAGGCATTTGCTTATAATTATTTTTACATTTGTAAGATTTGTTATTCTCAAGAACACAGTTATAGTGAACTGAAGTGCAAAACTGTGGTTTTTGTTGCCTTTTGCTAAACTATGGTTACGACAATTAAAGCGATATAAATACAAAACATTAACACAGAAATGTCTAGAATATCTGACATTAAAATCAAGTGTCAAGTGGTTTTTGTTGCCTGCTGCCCCAGAACACACCGGCAACATGCAACATACAACCGCCAGCAACCAACAACCACATTTTAATTGCAGCAATTAAGGCGCCGAAACAAAAGTGAAACCCTTGAAAAAGTGACACAAGAAAAGTGAAGTGCGGGTGAGAAAAAAAAAACAGGAGAAGCGTGTTAACCACCAATTAGCTGAACCACCAAAGTCACGTGACAATGAAGGAGTAAGAGTCTATTGCTCGACAATCATGTCGCTGCGGAGCAACAAGTTGCAGAGCCAACAGTCGACGGCCAGCAGCAACAGCAACGGGAGCAGCAACAGCAACGGCAGCAGCAACACCAACGCACAGCAGCAGCAGCAACATCCGCCGATGGCGTACCAGCAGCAGCAGCAACAGTTGCTGCAACAGTTGCAGCAGCAGCACAAATTCCAGGCGCAGCAAAGGGGCAACACGAGTCGGAATAACCTGGCCACTTTGGTGGCGGCCATCAATGGTCATGATGGTCAAAATTCCCCCGGCAGTGGTGGCTATCAGTTGTCACCTGCTGCGGCTTCTAGGGTGGCCCATGCTCCACCCCATTCACCCTTGGGTCCACCCTCGTATTCTGCGGCCACTGCTCAGTCCGCATTTACATACTACGGACAACACCAGCAACATCAGTTGCAAATGAACCACACTTACCAGCAACAACAACAGCAGCAACAATTGCAGTTGCAACAGCAACAGCAGCAGCAACAGCAGCAACTTCCACCGCCCGATCTCACCGATGGCATCGATCATCCCTCCGCCCAGGCTGCCACGCCCCCGGACTCGCCAAACGCCCAGTCTGCCGGCCAATCGGAACTGGAGCAACAACTCTGTGTCGTGGCCAAAATGCAGAAATCGGTGACTATAACTGTCACGCCGCAACGCAGCAATTCCATGGATTTCCTCAACTTCGAGGAGAAGCGACAGCTCATCGCCTCGTCGTTGTCGCTATCGGATATATTGCACAGCAGCAACGCCCAACAGCAACAGCAAGCGGTCAAGGATGGACTAGCTCTTAATGGAGGGCAGTGCGGTAAGTTGGGTAATTACCAGGGGGGAAACTAGGAGAATTCAAAATATATTACGAATAAAAGATGAGCATTTTCTCACTTGAAGTTTATAATGGTCATGAAACTTTTTAAATACCAGTATAATCAGTTTTACTCATTAGGATTATTCTGTTGCAGAATCAGAGTAAATATAAAAAATTAATATATAAATCCAGAGATATATGTAGGTCGATAGGTTAAAAAATCGATTGAAGAGTGTTTGTTGATAGCTTCGTGGGCACTTGCCAAAATGTCTTAATATTTATCTGTGTAAATAAGGATTCTTATTTGTATGACCATCATGAGTATACGGATAATATAAATGTTACGCTTAGTTAATACACTTCTTATACTCTATCAATTTTTAAATAATTAACCGTGTCCTTATAAAACCTAAAAACAATATGTAAAAATATATTTAGGTCCAACCATCTACCATCTGTCTATAAACAAAGTATATAGATATTATAGAAATATAGATGTTTTATATAGAGATAAAGATCTTACATATAAAGATAGAGAGGTAATTTAACAATTTAAAAGGAAAACCGACATTAAAATCTTTGTAAATTGTAAATAAATTCCTTCTCAAACTCCCTTCTTTAATGTTCTGCAATTTAAAAGTTGGACGACAATCCATGTGAGCTACACCCTTTGAACCGCACCCACGAATTCCGTTTTCCTCTCTATGTTGTTATATGTCACACCTGAAATGTGTGTAGTCCCCACAAAAGAATTAAAGCTGTACCCTGCCACATGTTTCCCCTTTCGTTCAGCATATTGTTTCGCTTTGGGCATCAGATAAAAGCGTTGACAAACCCAGTCCCCGACCATTCGCAGCCCCTCCCCCTTTTCCCCATCCGCCCACAATCGCAGAGTCAAGTGCAGTGAACCATTTTGGGGCAAACAGAAATGGAAAACGAAAAACGAAAATGAAAAACGATGGAAAAAATCACATTTCCGTTCTGCATTGAAGTGTAAAAAACAAGTTTTGAAAAAATAGGGGGGAGTTTTTTGCAGTCTGTGAAGTTTGAAATACGGTTGCTTACTTAAAACTTCTTTAATAGATGTTTAAATAAGTTGTATTTAAAAATAAAAATATTTTATTTAAATAAAGGGAACATGTTTTATATGTTATTCAAAAAACCTGTATAAAAAGCTTTTCAATGCTATTTGTATTTATATTTATTCCCCTGGTTCCTTCAACAATCAGATAAGTTATGTAATTCTCATTAGTTTTCTGTATGTTTTGTATAAAAAACTATAAAATGGTTATTTATCTCCCTTTGAAATGAATAATAATGAATGTGTATTTGAATTTCTTTATCAATGGGGACAGTTTGATTTATGCTCTGTATTTATTGTGCGTATTTTTATGTGCCTTTTTTATTTGCCACAGTTTATTAGTCTCATTTTATGGCGTTCAACAAGTCATCGTCGCAATGATTTCTGCCCTATATCCGATTACCGTGACATGTCAATACAAATATCTTAACCCACTTACCCACTGAGCAAATCACATCTGCAGCTTAGTTTTTCTCCATTTCTCTATAATATATTTCGAGTTGAGTGACTCATAATCGGACATCATCAATCAAAGTAAACTTAATTCGAGGCGAGAGAAATGCCGATGAAAGCAAAAAAAAAAAAAAAACAGCCGTATAGTGAGCTTATTTTCTATTTTTAGCAAAGTTAACAAAGATTCGAGGGAGATTCTCAGATTATTGGCATTTAAAGATGCAATTAAAATGCTTTGCGTTTGCCTTTGTCTTAGTTTTTAGTATTTTTTCTGTCGATTTCAAGTTCAAGTGGAGAGGATTGAAATGGCTTCATAATGTGTCTGTCTATGAGGGCACGTGTCTGGAAAAAATAAAATAAAACCAGATACGAGATGGAGTGTGGGCTAATTCAGTGTGTCAAACGAGAGTCGATGATTCACTTCAGTTATGTGAGGAGCTTGTACGCATAAACAGGTGTTCGCCAGTCAATACACCGCAAGAAATTGAGAGAAATATAAATTTATAATTGACAGGTTTGGGTGTTTTTCAAGATAATTTTCTTACTCATTGATGATTTTGATCATGATTGATATAATATTTATTTGACAGTTTGACAGTCACAAATGTCAAATGAATTTGTGTTCATTTTTCATGTCTGATTGTGTGAAGTTATAATTTTTTTGATTTTACACAGTTTGTTAGTCAAATATATTGTTTTGAATAATAAATTTATAATATTTTACCTTTAAATTTAGAAGTCGCCAGTAATAAACAAATCTTTAATATGAAATAACCAATAATTTACGAATATTTATTGCCACATTGTGGTTAACCACAAAGTGAAATACCATTTTTTTCTGTTCATGTGTCGAAGTCAACGTCTTTGTATCTGTTTTTCTTTTTGTTATTGCTGTTTGACTGCTTTTGGCTTAGCCGCATTCCTTGAATATTTTTGCAATTATTTTATTTTAAATTGCTATCGATTTAATCGGGCTATTGGTTACTTGTTACTTTCATTGCTGCCGATGTGAT
The DNA here is from genome assembly GCA_036346975.1 of Drosophila prolongata. NCBI lineage: Eukaryota > Metazoa > Arthropoda > Insecta > Diptera > Drosophilidae > Drosophila > Drosophila prolongata. Next base: position 1,678,848 of record JAYMZC010000289.1, read on the forward strand.
GTGTTAAGTTGTCAAAACATTTATATAATAATAGCTTATATAGTCTGGTCATCATCTGATCTCCGAATTAAAAGTTCCCCCTAAATGACTTGTGTATTCTTTCCCATGACTATTTGCTCGAAATTGTAAAATCAATAGCAAAAAAACGGGGGAAAAAATGGCGTAGGCAATTTACGATGTTCAATTACTGGCTCGAAAAAAAGGCAAACAACAAATTGCCTTCAATAAAGCATAAATCGAACTAACCATCGATCCCCTTGCACTTTTGCCACCTGAAACCGTTTTTCAATTTCGTTTCAATTCATCAAAAAATGTTGATTCATTTCCCCTGGCGGTTAAGAATTTTTCTGGACAAATTATTTTGCCCCGTTCTTCAATACATTTTGTTGTCCGCCCAGCTGTGTAAATCAATAATTTCTTGTTCAATAAAGTTTTTTTGTTTCCATTTATTCAAGCGACTGTCTATAATCCGGCTATAAAAGAATAGAATATAGAATTTCGAAGCTCCACCTAAAATTTCATTGAAGCCAGTTCAATTTTGTGTTTTTTTTTTATCTTTTTGCGTTTTTCTATTTTCAATTTGCACGCCAATTTCGCTGTCAGTTCTACAGTTACTGCCCATTAGCCGTAAAAAATACAGTAGCTATAAAAGTGGAGTGCTGAAATGGGGAGGCAAGTTGAGTTGAGAGCCGACAGACGGCTAAAAACACACACAAAGTAGTCAAATCGGTAGCAGGAATAATAATAACAAAGTCAGGCGAGCACATATGCGAGCTATAATCATTTTTAACCCGTTGGGTGACGTTTTAATATTTATTTATTTAAAAACTATTAAGGTTTCTGGATTAAAAAAATGACACGTATTTTGTGAATACGGTCCAAATAAGTTCATTAATTATATTATTATTCTCTATTCTTTTCTAATGGACCCCCTAAAATTAATTTTAATATTTATTTAAAATCTATTTTAGTTTCTCGATTATAAATATGCGACGTATTTTGTAAATACGGTCTAAATAAGTTCATTTATTATATTATTCTTCTTTATTCTTTTCTAATTGACCCCCTAAAATTAATTTTTAAGCACATAAAGTTTAATTGTTTGCCAAAAAAAACAAGGGGTTAATGCTGAACTTGAAACTTGACACTTAAAGTGGGCAAATGGGGTATAAAGAGAAGTCTCGAGCTTTTGTCAGGGCATCATTTTTGAAGAGGGGTGTGTCCTCTGTTCGGTTATTTATACTTCACAAGAGACAAGAGACAGGTAAATTTGTATACACAATACCTGCTGGAATCTGCGTGTCCTGAGTTCTTTTACTCTTTTACCCTCTCGATTTTGGCTGCCAAAATTAGTTTCTTCGATGGGCAAAAAATTGGTCATGGTTCTGTCTCTTTTTTTATGAATTTATGAGGCCCTAATCGAACGGCATTAATCAATATGTTGGCGTCGAAATGTTTGGCTGATTAAAATTCTGCTATTTTTGGCTTGTCTACCAGAAGGGAAGTGGGCGTAGAATTACACAATCTGTAGATTCTTACGTAAGCCTCGTTGCGTGTTTACAATTATTTTGCCGTCTTGAGTGTGGGTTCAATCGGAGGTGCTAATTGGTCTTGGGTAGAAATGATTACTGGATGATTACTGTAGATGATTATCAACTCCATCAGCAAAGTGTGAAATATTTCCCACTTTTAATTTGATTTTTTTTGTCGTCTTTGGTTTCCATGTGCGATAAAATATCGTGTTATTTAATTTATTCGGCATTCTTAGTCATCAAGTGATATTTTTGCTTTGCTTTTGCTTGACTTTTGTTTTGGAAATGTGGCTTTAGCTGTGGCAAGATAACAATTGTTTGCATAAAACGTGAGTTTACCCATGATTGATAAGTATTTATTTGCAGCTCGATTGGGAAACCAAAAGATTGCTCACCGGGGTTCTACTTTGACTTATCAATTGCCAAGAATTTGGTAAAACTTAAAATTATAATAGTAATACCTTTAAATCTATATCTAATTTATGGTAAAATTTAATACAAAAAGTTAATATTCTAACACTCTTATTCAAAAAACTAGCTTTTATAATTAATTCGTTTTAAAAACTTAAATCCTCACTGCCATAACTTGACACTATCTTGCAACTCTTTTAATTTCGGAATCAAAGTTCAAGTTAGCCCCCAGCTCAAACTTCATTTAACTAGTTTTGAAAGAGTTTTAACACATTAACCTGACAGCTTCTTGAACAAAAAGCTCCGACAATAAAGTTAGAAACCCGGCCACAAATCGAAGCCATGACCCATTGATGATCCGCGGAGTATGATTAATGGACGATGGTCCGTAATGACGCTTAGTGCCACTAACTTGGCCCAGAGTGCGATGAATACCATGGGTTTACGACTATATATATGTATTTGTCTCATAGTTCCATCGAACAATAATGATCGATCAAAGTGATGGACCGCACCCAGACCAAATAAACAAAACATAAAGCCAACACGACGGCCATTAATCAGGAAAATGTTTATGGTAATCGGCCAATCGACAGGGTTCAATGTAAAAAGTTCTGCAGTCAAAAGAACTCAATTTCATTCAACAAAGGTTGCAATTTACTTGTTGTTAATGGCTGAATATGTATGAGGCAATGTAAAGGAATATGTACGGGATACACTAACAAAAAAGCTATAAAAAAAATAAATATATGAATATATGTACGGGTTGCACTAACAAAAATGGTTATAAAATAAAATAAATAAAATATATCAATACCCATTTGAGGTTACAGGTTACAGGTTAAAAACATTTTAATAAGCAAAACAAAACTTAAAAAAAAGAATGAGTAAAAATATATTTGTAATTTTGCTCTTAAACCTTTGATAGTTTTCTCTGTAAAGAAATGGAATATTTCTCGTTCAGTGCATTTATGTATTCAGATTTGTATCTGTCAGTTTTCATTTGGCTGCTGCGCTTAATTAATGAGTAAGAACTGAAAATGATGGCCAGACGGAGGAAGTTGCATTGCGGGTCAAGGGTTTTTGGGGCCCAGAATCATTTCAAAATTGATATCAATTCGCTGTCTCTTGCTTAGTTACACTGTCCGTCTCTTTCTGGCTGAACAAATAGCTCTGCTGGTACAGTCTCGACAAAACGTGTCAAAGTTTTGTTGCTCATTTCCGCCGCCTGTCATCATCGTCAACGTCGTTATTATCTTCCTGTGCAGACATCCTACCAGACATTGTCCAGGTGTCGGATTCTGTTTGAGTTGCCATTTCCCCCCCCGTCCACTTTTTCCTCAGATTTTCCCCCGATTTTTCCTCAGATTTTCCCCCGATTTTTCCTTATCTGTCTGGCTGTTGGCCAATTTGACAGTTGGAAAGTTTGCCACTCAAAAGAGGACAAAGTTTTCGCCATGCGAAAAACTGTTTGCAGCAATTGCAGGAATTATCAATTAACTTTAGTTAAAGTTTGCCTTTCCAGTTATAAATTTACATTCAACAAGATTCAGATATTGATATTTAAGATTCATTTAGTTGGCTCAAAGTTTGGAAGCTAATTGAAGATGAGCCGTACACAATTTAAGTGGCTTTACTGTGACGCTTTTTACGAAGAAACGGAGGAATGATTTTGATCTTGACTGTTTAAAGTAATATATTCTGATTGCCAACTTGTTATTCATGTCCCACATGTAGAATAATTTGTATGCAAATTTCTGGGTAACTTTTAAACACTAATCGTTGTGACACAGACAAACAAAATAATAATAACAAAATACAACTACTATATACTTTTTATCTCTTCAAAGAAGCGCTAGTCTGCTAAAACTTTCAAGGCTCGCATTATAATTTAATTTTAAAAGTTCTCTTCAATTAAAATTGTAATATCTTTAAAGAATAAAATAAATAGCAATTCCAGCAATGAACAAATTATCTGTTGTTAGCCAGCCAAAAAAAAATCCAACAAGTAAATCAAATATTTTGCATAGAATAACCCTGACATACATTTGTGCAAATTATTTTGCGAGCTGATTACACAAATGCAAAATAACAGCGAAAAATTGTTCAAGGATTTTTATTAAAAAACGTTGTGTGTCCAAGTTGAAGTTCAGTTTTTTTTGCCTAAGCCTGATGAAATTACACAAAATGTTATGCTAATACAGAAAAACAACTTTTATTTGTCTTGCTCGAGGGCTTTATTTACATTTTCAACTCTGCCTGGAAGTTGTGGGCAAATATTTTCCTTAAATCTGATTCGGCTTTGTAGACAAAGGGCCATTGAACCTTGTTTTAAAAAAGAAATAAAAGAACACCAAACTATAATTCAATTAGTATTAAAATGTGGAAACTAGAGCTGGGACACTTGAGATTTTTCCCTCTTTTATTCCGCTATACAAGTCAATTAAGTCGATGACGATGTGCATTTCTATTTATAAAACCCTTCGGAAGAAGGGTCAAATGTCAGAGCAATTAGCCGTGTGGCAACAGGGCGTATGAGGGATTTTAACAGAGATGAGAAAAAAAGAAGGAGCAGCTGCAAAGTCTTCAACGATTTATGGCCAAGCTTTTAATATGCATTTTGTTATTGTTCATTCGTTCGATCGTTGCATGATTCATTGCCATTCCATTATTCATAAAGTCTCTTTCTCCGTTTAATTTGAGCAATTGTTAGCCACACGAATTTCGACCAATTACGTGCCGTCGTATAGGGAGAAACATAGAGGAGCTGAGAAGTCGGGAATCATTTCTGAAATTGGTTTCATAATTGACTTTGACACAGACGCCGGCAATTTGCTTTTGCCGGGAAATAATGGGAATTGCGCCTGCAATGGGATACAATTAGTTGCAACCGAGGAATGTGTTCGGTGTAGAACTTAGATTGCCTGGGTGCCGGTGAATAAGTTGGCTTGAAATGATAGCTATTTATGGGAACATTGAATTGGAATTTGATGACAATAGATATAAAAGATATAATTAAATACCCACAAAAAGTTATTCAAGTGAATGGCTTAGATATTAATAAATATTTAAACATTTTTAAGTTAATGCGCATAATTAAATAATCACAAGTTAGCGATGAAAAAATCTCTATCAAATCAAATATTGAAAGTAAATTTCATTACCTTAAAATAATAAAAGCGTTTAATTCATTCAGTCTTGGTTAACAACACTTTCAAACTTATGTAAATGCTTCATTATGTTATATTATTTTTATTAGACTTATTCATAAAAGAATTTAATTTTAACAAGAAAGGAAGCAACCTTTGTCAAGTCCAAGTCTACATTTAAAATTAAATAATCCATATTTCGTTGCTTAAAAACAATGGACTAAAATTATAGCATCACTTTTAAACACAATTTCGTAAGCTAATAGCACAAACTGTATATTATATACAATTTTTTTATCTCTTCAAATCAAAAAGTCTCTATTATTTTTAGCTTTTAATAATCAGAAACTCTATAAATTGTTCATAGTCATTGCTGTCACTCTGCCCAATGTCAACAACTATCGATGGGCGATGTAAACTGAATCGGATTTTGTCATTGGCTATGACTACGTTATGCTTCAATGCTTCGGTTCGTACACGAAAACACACGAAAAATAAACAAATCCCCCGCCCAGTTTTCCCTTTGCTGCGCAACGTTGCGTATACGTAATGCGATTTTAAAATTTTGTGCATGTGCATTTGACGCCGCCTTGTGTTTCGATGCCTTTTCGATGCTTTTCGGGTGCTGTTTTCGATGCCTGGCTGAACTACGTGCCACGAGGCGTGACCTATCCCCACTTTGCAACCCCTTTCACTTGCCAATTCGATTTCACACGATTACATTTAATTTCAGTCTTCATATTGCAATCGAATCGACATTAGACCGAGCCCACAAATTCGTTTGTAATTGCCATTGCCTGGCATCAATTAGCGCAACGAATAACCTTCAAAAAAAATGCCACATAAAATCTATTTTATAAAAATTAGCATGAGCTGCAACTTAGAGAAAAATCCAATTTATTTTCAGACAATTTGTTACACTTTTTCTTTTCTTTCGCAAGTGTTTCACTTTTCGCCGAAGGCTTCAACCCGCCTGACATTTGGCTATGCTTTTTCTCACTGTCAGTGGATTAAGCCTAGAGATGAGAAACTGTTTTGAATTAAATCTCAACGATATATTTCTTTCATAACAAATATGATGTGCAAAATTTATGAATTTTTTATGAAAGAAAAATTAGGGATGTGCGCTCTAAATGAATTTGAATAATTATAAGTATTAAATATATATACTTGCATTAAATTACTTTATTTTAAAAGCAAGGTAGGTGAATAATAAATTAAATCCAAAGTGAAAATTGTCTCATCTCCAGTAAATCGGATTTTTCATTGTAATTAACTTTTGGTTTGTTTTTGTGGGATTTCAGCTTTGGCTTGTTGTGTCAACCTCTGTCTTCGTTTTATCACCTCACTTTTGCTTTTGCTTAATTCATTCGCCAACCCAAAATATATATTTTGTTGCATGCAATAAGTCGTAGAAATAATTTTATATACAAATCTTTGACTTTGTTAGGTGCTCAAAATCCCCCAGTTTTAAGTTTATTTCTCAGCTCTTTTTTTTTGTGTTATTTTAACAAATTGTTGAGCACATCACGTTGCGCAAATAAATTCCCCCTTGTTATTGTTAGCTGTCCGGTTTTGTTGTTATAGTTATCAACGACGATTTTTGTTTATTTATAAGCGAGTAGTGCGCTCTAAAGTGGAACACGCCAATTGACATTTTACACAGAACGGAATTCGCATATCTGCATTAGAAATCCTATAGATAATGTTGACATAGTCAGTAAGTGTTAATACAAAAGATAGAATGGAATTTATATAATTAAATATACAGAAATTATAAATGAAATATTTAAAAATCGATACGAATTTAAACAAAAAACTTGAAAATTGTTTTCTTACTTTTAGCGTATTTGCTTTACTTTTTTTTTCGCTTGTAAATGGAAATTCATAGGAAAATCCCACCCTTCTTAAACCCTTTGGCATAAATCGGGCTTGAACATTCATAATTCTTGTTCGTAATAATTTATCCGCGCACATCGAATGGATGTTTTCATACTTTTACTCCTTGACTCCAATCCGCTGTCAGTTTTTGGCTTGTTTTTGCCCAAGTACCGTGTATTTTCCCTTGTTCCCCCTTTTATGAGCCTCACATCGTGTAACATACCTACAACAATGAGAAGAAAACATTTTTCCAGCAAGAGTCAGCCATATTTCTTGGTTTTCTCTCTGTCTCGGTTTTGGCCTCAAGCGAATCTGGCGGGCGCCCCGAAAAATTCGAAACCAAATACAGTGAAACATCCGAAAATAAAATTATTGAAATGTATTACAAAATTTACGAAAATATTTTAACAAAAACATGAATCATGAATTGGAATTAACTGAAAGCAACTTATGGATTTTTAACAACTGATGTACGATTTAAAATAAAAATTAAATATATATTTAGTATGTCAAGTATTTAAATTACAAAACTTATGCACATAACATTCAAATTAAAATTTAAAAAAATATGTTTTCCAGTTATATAAAATGTAACTTAGGCATGTTTTACTGTCACAGTAACAAATAAATGGCGCTGAAGCGAGAATAGCAGCAAAAACAATAATAGCAACAACGAACGAACAATGACAACAACTTTCGCGAAAACCCGTTTTCCACGCGTTCGCATAGCATTACTTTTCTTGATTTTTTTTTTATTTTTGTTATTGTTGTTGCTTTTACCGCGCCCTTCACTCGGTTTTGTTGTAGTATTTGCTGACGCTTTTTATAAGCCAAAATCTTGGAAGCTGCATTCATTCAAACGTCGACTTTTGAAGCTCCGAAAAACCGGTTTTTCCTATAGAAAAAAGTTTAGAGAAAAATGAAAAAAAAATTATTATAATGACGACAACGACAACTGCGCTGTTGTATTTTGTGCTTTTGCATATAGTACGTTTTATTTGTTTGATTTTGTTTTTGGTTTTCCCTTCGGGCCATAAAAAAATGGGGAAACAGCCGCGGAAATTGGGGAAGACGCAACCGAAATTGCCATTTCGCCTTAACAATTTCTGGTCTCGTGCTGAGATTCTGATGACGTGTAATTTGTTTGCTCAGAGTGTGGGTATGCCGGTTTTATGGGCCTTTGGATGGGAAAGATATTAATTCAAATATATCAAATATTTTTTCTCAGCCCCATGAATAATTGAGTCGAAAACAAATAATAAACTAAATGAAAATCACTCGAATAAATTTATTTGTTTGCATTGGATGTGAACTAAACCAATTAAAATGTTGTTTGTATTACGGTTTTTTATTAAGAGGCTGTTCTGTGATTCTATTTCGAGAACATAATGATTCAATTTAATGATTTTAAATAAATAAAATATATTTTAGTTAGGAAATTGTAAATAATACAAATAAATGTTTGTCACATTGTGTTTTTCTTAAAAAAAAATTAATTAAAATTATAAACAATTGAAAAACTCTTCATACTAAAAATCTTATGTAAACAATTTATAAATTTTAAAAGTGGAAAGCATGGGTAAATGGCTTTAATTTTAATTTAAAGTTTGAATTTGAAGATGATATGTTAGATAACCATTTCTTATAAATGTTTTTAATAATCTTAAACAAATCCATAACCTTGGCATTTCACACAGCAAAACTAAATAGTTTTTGCTACAATTTTTTTCTCAAATAAATATGTTTACCCCGAAAATTTGTCACCCAATTTCCCGGGCGTTTTCCGCATTTTCCCAGCCTCTCAACGATTTTCTTTGTTGGCGCCATTCGAAATGAGTCAAAGATTTTCCTCGCTGTTATTCTTTGTGGGGCGTCTGTTGTTGGCAAAAGTAATTCCCTCAATGTGACACACATCTACGCGATACACAAGACCAGAAGTAAACTTAAAGATGCTGGATATGAGTCCCCCCTCCCTCCCCTCCCCGCTTTTATTATGTAACTGGCTGCTGTTGACCAACAATTGACCACAATTGGAGCAGTCTGCCAGCGAGAAGCCCAGTTATGGTAAGAAGATCACGAAGCCAAATAGTTGTTAGCCCATTTGCAGTAGTTTACAGTTGGCCCCTCTTATTTTTTCCGCCTCAAAGTCCCCCTTTTTCTCCACCTCAAAGTCCCTCTTTTTCTCCACCCCCTTTTTCTCCCATTCTCAGGTAGCCTAATTTCAACGCTTCAATGCAGGCAGCACTTCAAAGTTTTTCAGCATGTAGGCGTAGTCTTTTTTATGGTCCACTATGTATGCCAAAGGCTTATCTGAAAAGCATCATCAACAGCAGAGGGAAAAGTGGGCGGATTGGTCCGTTCAACTTTGGAATGAGACGACATATCTCGAGCTGTTTTTGTTGACTCTTCTTTACCTTATCGCCATCCTCCACTTGAGATTCCCCGTATTTCTCCCATTTCCCCGCATCAATTGTTTGGCCAAGAGATTTTCCAATGCAAACTGACATGGAGCTTCAAATGGCAGAAAATAAATTTAAATATTTGTCCAGTTTGAGACAAATAAAGAGGTTCGTTCCCCTGGGAAACTTCTTTCGCTTGAGTGACGAAAATGGCTTTGGATAAAAGATAAACCTTTTCTGTTCAATCGAACTTCAACCTTTTTTTGGGTGTTTTTAAAGAACTGAACTAAAGTTGGTAAAATATAAAAGCTAAAAGTTTCCTTTGCATTTTTAATCAAATATATTTATATTCATATTTATATTATAGGTAATAAAAATCATATTTTGTATCCAAATATATTTATATTCATATTCATATTATAGGTAATAAAAATCATCAATGCCTAACTTCAACGGCTTTAAATAATTATTTTTAATAACCTGTATAATAGCATTTTACCTACCATTAAAAGAGCATTTTGTTTCTGGTTGTCGTGAATAAAAGCCATTACTAAATTTCTAATTTCAAAAGCAGTTCGTTAATGATTGCATAATCGTATAAAAGTGCAACAAGAGGCTTAATAGTTTACCTGGCAGTTTGCACATTTTTCTTCAACGGTATAAACAAAACAAAAAAAAAAAAAAACAAAATGAAAAACAACATTCCGCCACAATAGCGGTAAAAGTGGGCGTGGAATGCGGCCATTTAATAACCGGTGGCCCAAAATGGGGGAACGCCTGCTTCCGTTTCCGCAGAGCATTTTCATTGAAATGTTTGCGATGTATGCTAATTGCTAATTGCCCCTCTTCGCTTTAATTCTTGATTGCAGATGAGATAGCTTTTTGGCCTTAGAAACAGTCCATACTCTTAAATCATATTCAAAGTCTTGAATTCGTAAAGATTTAAAGATAACTTTAACTTTTTGGCCTTAGAAACAGTCTATCTCATCAAACCATACTCTTAATCACATTCAAAGTCTTGAATTCTCAAAGATTTAATGATGCTTAAGAATATTGGATATGTTTTATTGAATGTATGCTAATTTTGAATTTATTATTTTTATTTTGCAGCTAAGAAACAGAATGGAGCTGCCATACGCACAAATAGTTTGGGTTCGGGCACTAGGACTCCGCCCTTGGAAAGAAAAAGCAAACTCAGCGCATTGGGCAGATTCTTTAAGCCCTGGAAATGGAGGCGGAAAAAGAAGAGCGAGAAGTTCGAGGCGGCCTCCAAATGTAAGCTTGTAAAATATACTGTATAATTTAAAATATTAATAAATATTTATTTAAATTGAAACAGCTCTGGAGCGAAAGATTTCTGTGCGTGCCAATCGTGATGAGCTAGTGCAAAAGGGGATTCTGATGCCAGAGAGTCCCCTGGGCAATATTCCAGAACCAGGTGAGTTTTCCAGCATAAGATTATTATAAGAAATTATAAAGATTTAATTTAAAGTCAAGCCAAGAAATGAATATCCATTTAATGCCAGAAAATACAAGTCAAGTTGCAAATTGTAAACAAAACTTCCGCCGAAATACGAGCAAATACATATGTTGAATCTTTTAATGCGTGCCAAGCGCACAAATTAACTTGCTGATTATTCCTACAACTTTTGGAGGCACCCCCCTCCCCCCTCTTCCCTTGTTATATATTTTGCTTTGTTTATATTTCTTCTTTTTTCATTCGTCATGTGCAACAAAACTTTTTGTTGCCTGCCAATTGTTGGCAAGTTTTGCTTACGGCTTAACCAGAAGAGCAACAAAAGCAAGCGCAAGCATAACGGAAATTGGCCATAAGCCACGCACGAAATAGCCATGGCTTATAGTGTGATATGCCCCCCTCTCCCCCTCGATCTGCGTAACTAGACAGGTTAGCACTCTGCTAAATTGTTTGTCAGCCAAAGAAGAAGCGTCTTCCTTCCGCTTGAGCTGCGTAGTTGAGCTGTGACAGGCAGAAAGACATCTCGTCAATTGGCCAGGTTGTGGTGAAAGAGAAAAGCTAATGGGGCTACAGAGGGAAAAACCAAAAAGTTGGTGAACTGGCATCTCAAAAAAAATATTTTTAATATTTAAAAAAAAACATTAATAGTTTAGATAGTAAAAGGTTAAAAAAAAGAATTAAATTGAACCTTGTGTAAGGTATTTCTTATAAAGTGCCGATGTACAAGGGAAATGTATCAAGCATTCTAAAGAATTCGCGTTCTTTGCTTTATCAATCCTTAGAGAATTCATAATCTCCCATAAGTAGTAATTTTTTTTCTCAGTGTAAAAGGCGAAGGAGGCAAATAAGTGGACAATGGGGGCGTGGCATCTCAAGGAGGCGCCTTGTCAACGGACTTTACGAGTCGATGTCGTCGCCGAGTCGCGACTTTTCCGCTAAATGCCAATTAATCAGTGGCGACTAATTGTCCATGCCCATGGAATCCAAGGGGAATCAAGACAGGGAGAATGCCTTCCACACTAAAAACGCGAAATGCATTCAAATGAGATTGTGGAAAGGGGGTTTTCAAGAGGAGAAGGGCTCTTTTTTATAGCGAAATTGAAATGAACCTACCTCAATTTTAAACTGCTTGCGGCAGACAAAGCAAGCAGTTTTGCGTAGCTACTTGACCACAGATGGCGCCACCCAGGGAAAGACTTTCGCCGAAAGAAAGCTGTTTCTATATGTAACTAAATGAAAGCTTTTATGAATGGATTGTTATTGACCGGCGTTTCGTTAACTATTTCCTGGAATTTTATATTTTTAAGGGGTTATTCTCGTAAAGCCTGGGATATTTTTTAAATATATTTTTGAAGAAATATTCATAATTTTTGTATCATTACACATTAACAGACATTTTATTAATCGTGGTTATTTTTTTTTTTTTGGTTATTTAAATTTAATAATCCCTAAGTTATAAAATAAATACGATAGCCGATACTCTATTAACGAAGATTTAATCACTTGTTGTCACTGATAACTTCAGAAAAGTTAATAAGAATAAGAGAATACAACTGAATTTCTGAATTCTGTAGTGAACGTCTGGCCACTTCGTTGTATTAATTCCCATAGGAATATAGTTACTTTTTCTTACAAAGTGCATAAAGAATAGTCTAGTAGCTCTTTCCGAAGATTCAATTACAAATGGTCATTGATTATCCCCTTGATTTGCAGGCGAGGAGTCGTATTACAGCAGCAGCAACAGCGGAGCCACCGCCAATGGATCCCTGCTCAACTCAGCCGTCCACAATAATTCCATGAGCCAGGCCAACAATTCCATAAACGCCACCACCTACGGCACCGCCGGCAATCCGCTCATCTCCGCCGCGAATCAGGGACTGCCCAACTCGATCTCCGTGCAGCAGTTCAACGGACAGAATCCACAGAATTCCATGGCCAATGGCCTTGTGGGTGGTGGTGGAGTGGGTGGTGGAGTGGGTGGAGGAGGCGACGGCTCCTCGGACACATCATCCCTGAGTGGAGGAGTGCCGCACTCGCAGTCGGCGCCCCAGCAGTTGGGCGTGGGTCAGCCCCCACCGCCCCTCACCCCGCTCGCCCAACACCACCAGGCGTTGGCCCAGCAGCTGCAGCAGCGATTCGCCATCAGCAACAATAACGGTGAGCTCTTAGGATTTAGAAATAGGATTAGGACTATTATGAATGAACCAGCAAAATGAATGAATGAACCAGCAAAATGCTGGGTTTTGAGTGGTTTGGTGGGTTTTATGTGATATATCTTTAGTGTCTCATCTAAAATTTCCCAAGAGATCTTACAGAAATATCTAAAAGAAAGTCTGTAGCATACACTGATTTGGAATCTATAATGATTTTAAGGATACTAAGAATGACTGAGAATAATGCAGAAGAATGAACCAGCAAAATGCTGGGTTTCGAGAGGTTTGGTGGGTTTTATATGATATACATATCTTTAGTGTCTCATCTGATATTTCTCAAGAGATCTTACAGAAATATCTAAAAGAAAGTGACTTGGAATCTATAATGATTTTAAGGAAACTATGAATGACTGAGAATAATGCAGAAGAAATCTTTTCGAAAAATTTTTAGTAGTTTTTATCTAGACATTATCGTATCTCAAGGGTTTCATCCGAACCATTAATAAATCTAAGTGACTTGGAATCTCTAATGATTTGAATGATATTATGAATGATTCAAGAAAACCATATTTTTTTCATCATTAAGGTTAAATAATTTCTTATCAAATATATGTAGGATGCACTTAAAATACTTTTAAACCAAAAACTTTAATTTTTGTTTAACAAATTAAATATTTATTTTGATTTGAATTGCCTTCTACATGTTGTTTACATGAAAAAGAGACAAAATACAGACAAAAAGTATGCAATAAAATTTGAATATACACTAGCCACCAGCAGTTTATTCAATATAATTTCCAAATTATTAAATAAAAACAGACTCTTTGAAATAACGACTCAATGTTTTACTTTACCCTCTGAGTTCGTTTGGGCTAAAAATATGTATATTAACCATAACTTTTAAGTGACCATCGCACTTGTCTGTTCCTCTTGTTTTTGTCATGAACATAAGCCATAAATTAGAGACACTTAAAGCCCATTTAAACTCAGTTAACGCCTAGTTAAGGGTCACCCACGCACACACGTTGGTACTTGTATATATACATATATATATATATACATATGTATGTCTGTAATCTTGTTTGCTTTTTCACTTTTCAAATCTTCTCAGCACTTGCGGCAGTTTGCTAAAAGTTTATCGCATGTTAAAGTAACCAAATGGGATTCTCAGACGGGGTACAGTGGAACCTTGATTTGACTTGTTTGATTTAAAAATAAATTTATAAATATTGTATATGTATGTAAATAAATTCATTTACATTTAGTTGTTTTTTTGCTGTCTCAAAATCTTAAATAACATTAACAGTTTTTTTAACGAGAAAAACAAGTTTACAATTTAGTTTCCTTGAGTCAATATTTATTGTGATGCAGTTTGTTTGTCCTAGGAAAGTAGGACTGTGGCTGAACAATTTGGGGATGCCTGGTGTACTGGACTCGCCATGACATTTAAATGAACATAAAGCAGAGCTTCCGAGGAATCTCCAGAATTTTCAACATCGTTTTCTCATCTTCATCTTTATGTTCTTTTGATAATTAGCACAGCTACGTATATTTATCGTCCAGTTTGTTTTCTTTTTTGATGACTATTAAATTTTCATGGCGGTGCCTTGTTGACTTAACTTTGAAGCTTTTTATTGTCGTTTGCATTTGGATGGGGCCCTCTCTTTCTGGCCGCATCTACCCCTTTCTTTCACTCCCATTGAGAAGCTGCAACCGGCATACGGTTACATCTCGCTTGCCCTCTCTTTCGCACAGTCTGCGCACGTTTTGCGCTTTTGTTTATTTTATATTTCGATTTTAAGAGCGAGCTCCCCGCTTTTATCGCCAGTTCCTCCATTCCCTCTCTTCGTCGCTTTTTTTCTCTCTTTTTGTCGTGGAGCATTTTATAGGAAACCCGATTCCGTTCTCATTCAGTACTTTAACATTTGTGATAGGAAATTCAGTTCTCATCCAGTAGTTAACATTATAACGCGTTCTCGTCGCGTCCGTCAAACAAAAAAAAAAATTATATTGAAAATAATAACACCAAAAAACCTCCCGAAATATCAAGAAAATCGGTATAGGAAATCGTAGATATTACTGCAGAATTATGCGAGCAAAGTGCTTTATAAATAATACGTAATTTACCCCGTGTACATAACATAATGCATAATAATAGTGTTAGTGGTTAAACAACAGTATGCAAAACTAATTGCAGTTGAATATTTCGACCCCCTGTTTACCTTTCGCTTTTTGTGCTTTTATTATCGGAGTCACATGGGTGATACGCCGGTTCTCTCAGGTTCTGGCTTCCCCACTCGAGGGTAAACAAACGCCGACGAGGAAGTAATCGCAAACTACCGCTCATAAAGTACTGCAGCTATTAATCAGTCGCATATTGGAATGTCTAGGAGTGAAAATCAAGTGCCCATTCAAAGCGAGGCGACTTATGAATGCCATTAGCCACAAAGTTTTGAAGGTGTTAAACAAATTTTAGATGTGGAGCTGGGGAGTGGAAAATATTGTGAAAGGGTTTCAATTGTTACTATTTATTTATGGTATTGCATTTTTTTTTTTTTTTTTTTTTGTTAAAGTTTATTTTTATTTGTTTTATATGTTTTACACCTCTATAAAAATGTATCTTCAAAGTTTGTCTCAAAAGTCTGATTATGAAATTATTGAAAGGCGATATATTAACTCTAAAAACGTTTCTTGGGCAACAGCATTTTATTTAACCAATCCAAATATTATGTGTCACAATTAGTCATATTTCGAAAGACCGAAACCGGTTCATATAAGAATTTCCATATTTCCACAGTTAAACTCGAGGAGATCTGGTTATGGAAAGTCAGCTTAAAAGTATTTAATGTCTTTTTGAGCAAGCAAAACTATGTTTTATTATCGCTTAAAACTAAAGCCCATAATAAGTCAGCATTTCCAAAGTTATAATCAAAACAAACACTAAATGTTTTTAAAATATAATCTTCCAGTTGCTCATTTTTTTTAATTGTTTCAAGAGAAACTTTCAGACCTTGCAAAGTAATTTTGTAAAAGGGATCTGATAAACTTTTTGGAAACTTCCTATAAAAGTACCCTGGAAAGTCATTGCATTCTTTTCAAACCGCAAGCCTTGTCACAGAAATTTGAATAAATGCAATTTAAATTGACTGGGCAAAGCAACAAAAATAAAAGGAAATTCGGGGAGAGGGCGAAACGCTTCGTCAGCGCCATCCACAAAATCATAAAACAAACAACACACCAAATGAACCAGCAAAAAAAAAAAAAAACACAAAAAGGAAAACATTCGCCTCTTGTATTTTACTTCGTTTCGCCGACGAACAAAGCCCACAAAAGCGAAACAAAAATATTTTTGTTCCGAAAAGGAAAAACAAAAAAGTAAATTTTTGTGTAAATGCAACATGCGAGTGCATTAAGGTTAAGAGAGGAAAAGTGAAGAAGGCAAATTAAACATGGTTGAACTTCTGCCGCCCACTTTTCCCCCATTTTCCACACGCCAAACGTACTGTCTAATTTATGTATGTCGTTAAAAATAGGGTGGTACTATTGTTTCTCAATCAATGATTTAGGTACAAAATGAAAAGAGAAAAAAAAAATTCAATAAGACATTTAAAAAATGTTTATTACTCATACGTAGTGTTGCTTACCTCTCAGTTTTTCACTGCTTTTAACTTAAGTTTAATATTATAATGAGTACTCGTTATTATTTTTAAATCATAGAAATTGAAAATCAATGAAAAGTATTAAAAAAAATTTAATAAATGAAAAAATACATTTTTTGAAATCTTTTTGAGTAATTTACTTGTTTTAAGGAGTTCCAAAAATTCCAAAAAGTTTTTGGAATAATCAGATACAACACGAAGAATACTCTTTTATAATGATTATATTATTAATGTTTTTATGGTCTAGTTTGTAGATAGACACCCTAGTGTCCATTAGCAGGGTGTTGCCGTATGGAAACCCCCCTTAGGAGGCACCCCTGCTCCATTTTGAACCCCCTTTCCTCAGCCATACGCATTGCCACGCCATAAATTGCGCTCGCCTGCACGTCAGGAAGTCGTTGGAGCTGTCGAAAAAAAGGGGGGCAAAGGGGGTTGGGAGACACCCCCCTCCCCCCGAAAAAAGGGGGTGTAAAAAGGGGGAGGCAGACAGGGGCGTGCAGTAAACTTTAATTTTCCGCCATTCCACTTTCGGTTGACTGTTCGCTCACATTACGCATACGCAGCGTTGACGGCTGGGAAAAGTGTTGCCTGCCATTGGGCGGCTCTCTCTCGCTCTTTCTCTGTTTCTCTGCATTTCTCTCTATTTTTTCTCTGCATTCTCTCCCTTTGTTTTCCTTTCCAACCGCTCTCTGGGTATATCCTTTTTATTTTCCTCCTCCCTGTTCATTGTTTTGCATTGTTTTTTATGCCTTGCATTTTGAAACCCTTAAAAATGTGTTTCTAAAATTCAAACCAAAAAAATCCTAACAATAGTTCTTAGTTATAAATATTTAATAAGTTTAAATATATATATTTGTTTGAATCATTTTTTTATGGGGATTTCCTGTTCTAATAAATTCTGCATTTTTTTTTCTATTGCGAGGTCGATCACCTTTTTCCTGTTTGTTTTCCCATTGCATCCCTGCTGTGCATCTGTGTGTGTCTGTGTGAAGAGTCTGTGTGCAAGTGTATGAGTATTTCTATTTCAAAATCATTTGACTAACAAATTGCCTTTCCTCGATTATTTTTTTATTTTTCCTCCCTGTTTCTTTACACTTATCCACTGATGAATCATCTGCAGTTCAAGTTTCCCGTCAAGTTTTGCGTCAGTCATCAAATTGATAGAGTTTCCCGCTGAGGACAACACTTTTCAGTCATTGTTGGGATAGGTCACGCACTTTGTAATGAGAGTGCGCCGTACAGTGAACACCCATCCTGTTGCTCTCTCTTTACATTCCCGCTGGGAGCTTACCTAAGTGAGTTATGGCCATTAGTTTCGTTTTTATGGCCAAGTGCTTTGAGTTAATGACCACTGAAAGAAAAATGAAAGTTTGCTTAAATAGATAAGGGTATATTGAACTGCCAGCAAAGAGATATCGAATCAACAAAGAAAGAAACATATTTACTTCCATTATTACCTTATCTTTTTTTTTAATTATTATAACAAAATGTGTATTTAAAAGGAGTTTTTATTGAAAAGCTTTGCTAAGTGAAATTTAATTTATTCCAAATTATTCAAATTACTTTTTAGAGTATATATAATGTTTGATAAACATTCCCGAAGAAACCTAAAATATATACACACGCCAAATATTTGCAGACTATCGTGAATTACAAAGTAAACAAAAAGAAATAAAATCCCTTGAGAAAGAAAAAAGCATACACTTTGTGATACAATATTGACTTTAGCCCGATAAATAAATGTATGATAAAATATTTATTTTGCCAGCGATATATAATTTATTATACAATATTTACTTTTGCCATTCCCATATCGTATTTCCCACCAATCTCCGCATTCTAATCTAATAAAGATTCTCCTCTTGTTTCGGCTCTTACCCAAAATGAAATCTTATTAAAACCGCATTGCTGAAGATAAGCAATATGTGTATATATATCTTCTATATATAGAGTACACAATACCTAATTGAGTCAGCCTGATAATGCAATTAGTCGGGGCCAATGGGAATGTGTGGAGATTTCTACTGTCTTCACGACACTCCTAATCTTAGCCAGCCATTTCATATTATTCTCCCTTCTTTTCCTCGAAGGTTGGGCATACTTACTCATCAAGAGTGTTTTATGTTTGGAAGGGGCAGTGATAAGCTATAGATTGCATAAACGAGACTTCCAAGTAATCAAGGAGAACTTCGAATTTTTTTAAAAGTCCATCACAAAATTTTAAAAAGAAAATAATTAAAAGAATCGTATGTCTTTTTTTGGTCCACAAATTAATAATTAATACAAAGCGAAATCCCTTTAAATCTGCTTTGAAATTTCCCGCACCATATTCAATTTTCTCGTCTTTCCACCTGATGTGGTTTTCTTGTTTTATTTGTTTTGGCTGACCACCGGCTCATTAGTTGAGGTCACCTGATGAATGAATTCGTTCCAATTTGTTTACTCTCCCAGCGGACGGACAACTATCTCTGTATTATAATGGAAATTAATGTGCAAAGTCGCCCGCGCTAAATCGATTTTCATTCACAGCTGTGTGTTGTTTGTATGCGAATTTAATTTGGCTAATTAAAATCCGAAAAAAAAGGAGGAGGGTTTGGGGGGTAAAGTCAATAGCCCAATCGGGGTGACCAAATAGAGACGAGACCACTCCCATTTTAATACCTATATATTTTGTTTGGCTTGCATGTCCGACGCTCGTAATTCCGACATTTGGATATCCGGTTCCTGTTCGCGAGACAACACATGCAAATGACTCAACAGGGTCCGCTTTTCCATTGTTTTGGAGCGCTTTTCCTCCGCTGTGTTTTCCTTTTTCCAGCGGGTGGGTGGTC
>JAYMZC010000289.1:1698439-1843439 GCA_036346975.1 Drosophila prolongata
GAGCTGTTATAGCTGATCGAATTAGCTGTCCCATCTCCCTTGATAGTTGGGCCATTAATTCACTTTGCATTCCTCGGACGGCCTCTGATATGGCATTTGTTATGAAATCAGTTTGCCCTGCGTTTGAATCCAACTGCTGACGAACCGACTGATTTAAGCCAGCTGAAGTTCCTGGACTGTCGAGATTACTTTTACCCTGCGACCTAGTATTGGGCGTAGCAGGCTTCTCAAAGCAGACAGTACTACAGGTGGGACAAGTTGGTTTCTTTTTAGAATAAATTGCTATGCATGATTTGTGAAATTCGTGCAAGCATTTGGTTCTAAAGACTGTTGCAACTGTTAGTGCTTTTCCACACAGTACGCATTCTGGTGGTGTTGGAGTGCTATCATTTGCCTCATCAGCCATTTTTCTATCTCAATAAAAGGTAATTGATAAAAAAAAATAAAATAATCGATAATATACTTGACACACCAAAAAAAGATATACTACTAATAGAAGACAATTACAAAAAAAATATATAAAAATAATGAATTATAAACACAATAAATAGTAAGAAAATTAATCAATAATGTATTCAACACAAAAATTAAATCCTACTAAGAAACCGCAATTACAAAAAAATGAATTACGAATTGAAATATAAAGACAAAAAATAATAAATAGATTAATCAATCAGAAAACGCAATTACAAAAAAAATATTAAGAATTTAAATATAAAGACAAAAAATAATAATTTAATAAATCAATCAAGAAAAACGCAATTACAAAAAATATATTAAGAATTTAAATATAAAGACAAAAATAATAATTTAATAAATCAATCAAGAAAACGCAATTACAAAAAATATATTAAGAATTTAAATATAAGACAAAAAATAATAATTTAATTAATCAATCAGGAAAACGCAGTTACAAAAAAAATATATTAGGAATTGAAATATAAGGACAAAAAAATAATTTAATTAATCATTAATATATTTGACCCAACAAAATATCCGACTAAGAAAAGGCAATTATTAAATGAATATTAAAACTATAATTTATTCTTTTTTTTTAAAAACCAATCACCAAATCAAATACAATAAATTTGCTACCTTCCTTTGACTCGAATTCTTATTATAAGAGTTCAACGACCTCAAACGAAAAGCCAGCTGGTTCACTGCTTATCGCTCAGCCTGAATATTACACACATGTAAGTGAATGTATGCGTAAGAAACGATCAAAGTCACGGAGAACAAAAATAATGCTCACCAAACAAATAAAATTTCTCAGACAAAAATCGTTTGCCTCTAGCGCGACTAATTCCCCTGCGAAAACCAAATTTCAGACGTCGATCAAACAAGTGTAAAGAGAAATGGAAAAAAACAAAAAAAATACATAACTGGGCATGCGTATGGGCTGCGCTTATCTCTAAACAAGCAACAGCACCAACACAAAGCTAAATGCAAATCGTGGTCAGCGAGCGGTCCGCTCAGACTGCGTTCCAAACGATTTCGCCCATATGCCCTTATGCACTGATCTTATCAGCTAGTCCTATAACGTGGGCACTTAATTTCTTTTCAAAGAACTTTTCTAAGTGCATCCAAAGCGTTTGACTGTGAACTGATTGTTCTCAACATACGACGGAATGAATACCCTGTGTTTGACATCAGACGTGGCTAGGCGAGCTATTAATAATAACTGCAAGCCTATAAATCCTATGCGGCTGAATGTTAAAGTTAAGGTACTCAAATAAAATAAAACTGAATGAAGAGTAAAAAAAATAAAATGTTTTTGCATATCGTCAGTCGTGGCCGATTCCTAATTACGAGTAATTCTGGCAATCGTTTTCCAAGCGCCTGATTTTGGTTTTGCAAAAACAAAAATGAATGCGGACAAGTATAAAAAATGCGTCGGAACGAAATTTCTATCACTTTGAAGTTAATTTGTATTTTTAAAAAAATGTGGATGGGTGTAGTAGTGTGTGGGTGGTAGACTGAAAAAAAAATTCAGCCACACGTATGGGCGCCAGAATAATTATAATAATCATACTAACAACTAATTATTTATAAATGTAACGGACATCTATAAACAAAAGATTCAGGCTGGGTGTTACGGACGGGTCAAAGCGCACGCAAAAATGTTAATCGGCTTTGGCTCGTCGGCTAGTGGGGTGGATCTTTGCTTTAACCCGTCATTGCCTATTTGATTATTATCAGAACTCAGATTGCGTGCAAAGACAAACCAAACTAAGGCCGGGGAGAGAAAACACTACTACTACTCGGGCTATTGTCAGGCGTAAGGCCCTCTACATCTGCGATCGAGCCTACCGCTTTTCCACCTCAGCTGTTAAAGAGGCGGCAATCAGCCCACCCTTCCATTGGCCGTTCCCTAACCATTTTCTTTTACCTAGAACGGCCCCTTGCGGTTGCTGCTTCACGGGGGTCTCATGTCCGCCGAGGACAAACACACAAATTTACCACATTACAAACATCTTTTATTAACTAACAAATTAAAAGCTTAAACAAAACAATATTGCTGAAAACCCTAATCGAGTCTAACATGGAGTATAAAGAATAATATAAAAATAATATATAGGTATAAATATCATTAGAAAAACAAATGGCGATAATATATAATAAATAGCATAAATATAATTGGTAATTCTTATAAATAGGAATAGGTGCAATAATTAGATTTCAAAAATATATATATTAAAGACGGCATGCCAATTAGGTTTACATTTACTTTAAATTTAAAAGAAGGACAAATATAACTAACTTTTCATGGTGTGGTTTTTCAACTTTTAATTACGTTATGTTACGTTGACATGTTACCGTTCCCACTTGCATACTAAATCAAAACATGAGCGCAAACGCAAAGCGATTTACGATGTTGGCGTTGAGTGGGTTCTTGCTGATCAAAGCTACGGTATTGGCACCCAATTTCGCGATTGTCTTTAACTTCTTATTCTTGGCCATTACGTAATGCCGCTTATGGGAAAATTTAAATTCGGGAAATTACTCTCACCACATAATAAAAATTTAAAAAAAAGAAATTGAAATTGTCGCCCATCACCCAAAATTTATATTCTTTTTATATTTTTTTAAACGCTTACCAATTTTTCCAGATGCGTCCTCGAAGAAAGCGCTTTTTTCGAAGTCGGCTGAAAATGCTGCGAAAGGAGAAAAGGGTATTTTTTTGGGGGACACATGGGGCTTTCACTCTTTCATTTTCAAATTTCCTTTTTCAATTTTTTTTTTCAGGGGTTAAGTGGCCATACAATTTTTTTTTAAACTTTTTTTTTTATGAAAGAGGGAACACAATGCCGGAGTTTGGCAGCACACTGAGTCTCAAACACTCAAACACCAATTCACAAAAATACAATTTAAAATAACATATGAAAAACTTGCTTAGGATTAATAATAAAAAAAAACTATTCTATTCTGACATCTTTTTTTTTTTTCAATCACTCTTATTACTTCGTTCTTTCTATTCTTTCCTCTTTTACGGCGAATTGTATGTGAGGTTAAATGGCGTTTTCGGCTGGTTTTTTTTTCTTTTTTTTTCGATTGATTTTACTTTCCTTTCGCCCACATTTTAAAGGGTTTTTCTCTTCAAACTCCTTTCATACTTTTAATGGGGTCGGGGACTGGGTAAATTTAGACCCTCACGCAAGACGTTTTTTTCACTTTTAAACCATTTTCCTCCCGCGATTCTCTCGTGGTTCCGCGCCGATCGTAAGTCTCGCAGCAACTGGTCGCCCTCTCCGAAATAGAATTTCAATGAGAACTTCTGCCTCAGCTGCTTGCAGTTTTAAGTGTTCCCGCCGGTATTGAATATCGTAGAATCTGGTCTTTGATCGCCGAGCCTATAAATCACATAAAGTGCTACTGAACGGACCCATTGATTTTCTTCCGTTTATTTTGAACTCACCCTCAATAATAGGACTCGGCCGAAATGATTAAATTTGGTTGCCTTTTCCCTTTGAAAATCTCGCTCAGCTCAAACTTTTGGCACTGTTGGCACATTGACTTTGCCGATTCACTTCTTGATCGGTGGAAGGTTCAAATAGAAAAGAACGCTGATGCCGCTTACCGCTGGCGGCAAACCACTTAACAGCCAAAATGGCAAACGCTCTCAGCAGAAATCAACTGACATTTCGCCCTGTTGACCTATTACGCTTTCTCTTACCCCTAACCCTAGTTCGGCAACCACCCCACAGATGACGCCAGCTACGATCCGTTCCCACTTGACTACCAGCGCTACATATTTTCCTTTAATATAATGATGATTACAATTTATTTTGATTTGTTTATTTGTCTTATTCAGGTTTACAAATTTAATTATTTAAATATTTACTAATGACATCATCTCTAATTAAATATCCTAGGTAATTATATTACTTTTCCAGTTATCCCCGAAATATAAACGATATTTTTGAGGGGGCGTTGCTTACAAATATATTCTCCACTCTTTCCATGTTTATTTATGTCCATATGCTCAGAGCGATGTTCGATTTTCATTTGCCTGTGTTTTTCAAAATGGGCGGAGCCAAGATCTCTTTTGGATGTATGTGTGAATGCTCGAGAGTGCCCAATGTGTTTTGAATAATATGTAAATTTGATTTTTCAACAAATGAAAATCGAGCAAAGTTTACACATGAATTACAGGCATTTGAAACGAAATTTTGTAGCCAATCTTATAAATTTTAAAAGTTTTTTATACAACTAAAACATTGGGAAACCGTGAAAAATTGTTGGCATAATATAGCATATAATAAAATTAAATTACTCACATTAGTTGGTTTTAAATTATTATTCATACACCTTACACTATCAAATCATGAAATAAATAGAGGATTATATTAAAAATATAATAATTCTTCCTTCTTATTAACCACACTATATATTTATTTATTTCTGCAAAAACTTTCTGTTACTCAGCATCGAATTTTCAAAAGATTTCATTAGTTTTAAGTATCCTAAATAAAAGCTAATAAAAAGTTCAGATAACTCTTCTGTTCAATTGGTTTGTAAACATTATTAACGTAAAAAGAGTTCCAAGAAACACTTCGCTTAAATATTGTGCCGGATAACAGCTGCCAAAGATAATGCCAGAAGGTTTATCTTCTTGCAGTCCCTTGACATTGCTATCTCGTAGAATTTCCCTTCCGATTTTTACGACTTTTCCGAGCGAAAGAAAGCAAGAGTAAACGGTGCAGTCAAGTACGCAATTTTCTCAAAGCAACCAAAGTCTTGGTCTATATCTTAAAAGGTCGTAAAATAATTGTGTATACATTTCAAACAGGACTACGATCGATTTTTACGATCGTTCCGTTCTCAAGTAGAAAGCAGAGATCATTTGAAAGAAATAAAAACATTGAACGCAAATCGAAAATCGAAAATACCAAATACCAAAATACCGAAGCAATTGAAGTTGAGATATTCACATGTGTGGAAGAAGATGCCACAAAGGATTCTTCACGCTCTCTCCCGATTTATTCAAATTTTACGATCGCTTACCGCTGGTAAAAATGGGTCATAAAACAATGGGTTATCCTCTGGCCTCTGATCCTCTGATTTCTCTGATGGCCACACATTCTGGATATGTCGCTGCTTATTTTTAGACCTATGCTGGGAATAGTATTGGAAACAAATATTGTGTTTTTTATGGCTCAGCCTGGTTTGGTTTTGGTCTAGAACTCAATACTTATGTTTTTTCGGTCTGAAACAATGTTTTCCTTTGGGTTCCCTATTCTTTTTGACGTTTCTGTCGCACTAAGCCATAAAACGCCTCGGATCTTGTTTGTTTAGTTGCCGCTCCCGACCGCAACTTAATCGCCGCCTGTAATTGCATAGTTATTGTTTAGTGCGTGACTACCGATGTTGTTGTTCCCGTTGTCATCGCTTGATTTATGCTCCGAGTTCCCTGTTTTCATCCAAGACACACATGAATAAAAATGCAGTACAACTTCGGTACTTCAAACTAAGTTTTCTCTTTTAATTCAGTTCAGAAGAACTATTTTGTTCTAATTATTATATTAAGGGTTTAAGTCATATTAAAAGTTTTCCTTTTAAGAAGATTTTATTATTTACTATTTAAACTAGTGCATTATATTTATTTTGAACATTATTTTTGTAATAAATTAAGTATTTCTGTTTATTTTATTTTTATCTTAAGATGTAGGTACAATAAAGTGTTGTAATTTGCCATTCGAGTTTTGCATTTGCAATGGAGCACACTTAACATTTTTAAATGACTTTTAGGGTACTCAAGTACAGAAGTACAGGCTACTTCTTAATCTCTTTTAGGAAGTTTCACTGTATCAACTTCGAGTTAAAGCACACTTGAAGAAATATGCACTGTGGCTTCCAGTCGTCACCTTGTCAAGTTTTGATTTAATCACTCGACACTCGGTGTTCCAGAGATCAAAGACAACAAATCATCGATCAGCGGGATTTGTGGCTGTGCTCAACGAGCGGTGATTTGTCAAAATTCGATGGGGTGTACATGCCCCATGAGTTGCCCGTTTATCGGGGGGCATTAACAACTAGTGGGGCCTATTTATAGGCGCCGTAAAATGCAGCACGGACTATTATGAGACGAGGGTGCCGTGTTTGACAACAAATAGCGAGGACCGCAGAGCAGCTCCCTTCGTTCCACATCATTGACAGCAAATTATCCACATTACCTGAATTGTCAGGACCGCTCGGTGCCCATTAGCCATTACGGCGGTGTGAACGTGACCTTTGCCGGCCATTAAATGGCACACTCAGCGTCCCGGAATCGGAAATTTATGCGATTCTTGACACTAGTTGCTCCGGGTGCTCCATCCTCCATCCTCTATCCAACATCTAGCATCCAGCATCCACGATGATAATGATGACTTTCGGAACGCCAAGAAGATTTCTGAAATGAAATGCGTGAGCAATAAACTGGTTGTTGACCTGTGACGACGGGAGTTTCCCTCGCTTTTCCCCGTCTTATTGGTTGGTAACAGGTGTTGGACACTCGAGTAATCGCCGCCATTTCGAATCAGCTCCTTGGCCAAAAGGGTTGGTGTTAATTAATGGCGGGTTTGGAGTCGATAGCGGTTAGCGAAAACCATAATTTATTTAGCCATTGAGTTTGCTGGCAACTGCAATTGATTTGTGTTGCGGAAACTTGGGCTGTTTCTATCGTTTTTGTTTTGGCCAAAGGAGTCAAAGGTAATTGTCTGACTTGTTCTTCGAAATCATTGAATAAATAAGCTGGTTTTTATAAAAATAATGATTTTGTTATTACAAATAGTATTTAATACCTGATGTTTTATTTGACAGAGTTTCACTACATATGCAAATTCCATTTAGTCTTTAATTATTTCTGTAATTTGTTTTTAATTAATTTATTTTCCAATTATTTATTTATATTATGCACTTTATTCAATTTTATAGCTTTTACTTTGTTCTTTATATTTATAGATATTGTTTCTATGTTTCTGAGTATATGTTTTAGAAGTATATACCTTTGGCGAAATATCTAAATTCTATAGACTTTATTCTAAAATCAAATCTTGAATAAGATACAGACTACAAAGTTTTAAGCTTTTAAAGCGTAGCTGCCTTTAATTCACTTAAAACTTGAATCATTCGCTGCGTTTTCCCTCTGACAGCACCTCATTTGCACTTGAAAAACCTATAAATTGAGTGATAACTTCGCCTTTCCCGCTATTTGGCATCTTCAAAAAGAGCAATCTATACACAAATCGGAATCGAGTGGCCCCCAAACCACGGGATTCTCATGGATTATTATTTCGTATTACTCATATTGATTTCCAGCCGCAAGAAAAGTTTTTCACGGTGGGAAGGGGGGCGGGGCGAAAAAGGAGCTGAGCTGGGCGGATGTGTTCGGAAAAACGTAAACCAAGCACTCACATTGATTGCTTTCCCCGGCCGAAATGAATCAAGTGGAAATGTGAATGAATTTCGCACGTTTTAAGTGCCAAATTATCGGCTACTCAACCGGCCAACGAAAAGGAATATCAAACAGTTTTGCTGCACAGGTTTAAAAACAATAAACTTTCAACAGCAATAGCAACAGCAACAGCAGCAATGGATGTTTGTTTATTTGTTTAAATTTAGAATATCGACCACATTAAAATAGCAACAATAGCTTCAAAAAGCCTCTCAAGTGGCCGGCGGGTAATTAAAAGAGATTTCCAAGATGTATTACGGGCGAAAGCCCCATTTTCCCCGGTATTTTCAGTGTTTTCGGGTTCCCAGTGTTGTTATGATATTTCGTTGGGGTTGACCCCGCGGGTAATTTGCACTTCAAAGCGGGCCCCATGCAATCTGTTTATGCCATCAAGTGGGCCAGCTGGTGGCCCCCAAAAGATCTATGGCATTTATGAGTAAGTGCGGGCTGGGGATTCCTCGGGTTCGAGTGCCATGTGCTAATGAGCCGGCGATTCCCCAGATTCCGCCCCCTTCCCATAATCACCTCACATTATCCCGGGCGTTAAGTGAAATAACCTGTGGCAAGTCTCTCTACGCACCTGACACGATGCCAATGGGCATCCGTTCCTATTCCTATTCCGATTCCGATGCCGACTCATATTCTGATTTGGGGGCCATCATCGATCCTTGTCGCCGGCATAAAGCAGCTGTCAAATCTCCAGTTGACAGCCACTTTCATTTCGATGCATTATTAAAATACAGGCACTGGCAACATCCTGACAACTCCCCAAGGATCTGCACTGCACGAAAACGAACTGGTACAAGTTTGGGTTTTCTATTTAAGTATTCAATATCCATTTAATTCTGGTAACCGAATAATTTATTAATTTTTAAAAAGTTGTGTTTGCCTATTTCCGTTTTAAATGTTTGTATGTTTTTATTATTCATACAAATTTTATTGGTTCCTTAATTTCAATTTATATAAATTATATAATTGTAAGTTAAATTTAAACATTTATTTTGTCTGTTTAAAAGAGAAAGAGCGCCGTTAGATCGGCGGCGAGTTCTCCTTCCTCTCTTCTTCATTAGTTCGTCGCCATTTTTGCCAGTTCTTCGCCGTGCTTTGAGTGACGGTCGCATTTTTTTACAAGCGCGATTTAAAATAGTTTTTATTTCATTAAACAGTGCTAAAAGTTCCAACTAGTGTTAAAAATAATAAGGAAGTATTTGTTAGTCACCGATGTCCAAGTGATCCAACCCTAACGAAGTGAAAATGAAAATTTCATATTGAGTGTGTGTGTGTGAGCCTGGAATAGAGACTTCAACACATTGCACGCTAGAAAGCAACTGCAAAATGGTAGCTTTAAATAAACTTTAAATAATCGTTTAAAACAAGTCGTGCCACCATGCAATTAATAAATAATATAATGTTTTTTTGTTTTTTTTAAAGTGTCATTCAAAAGGGTGTCGCGCGTTTGTTAATGTGTGTGTGTGCTGGCGTTCGCTAATTCGCCATGTTTTCCATTAATTTCCAACAATCATTTATGATGCTCAATTCGCCGCGCTTACGAAGAAGAAGGTGCGCATTTCGTTTAGGACTTCCAAGAAATCCAGTTTTATTATATAACTTACATAAAAGTAAGGTAAGTTATCATATGTGGATTTCCGACATAAACAACAACTTCAATAAAACTATTGTATAATGCAACTAAACAAATACATAAGTTTTTTGGGTTCGCCACGTACCAGTTGACCAAATAGTTAATTTGTAGCTTTATGATCTTATTCTCACCTTGTTCTTAAACACAAAGAGGCACTTCTCTCCTAAAGGTGTGAGTCTTAATGAACACGTCAGCGCCTTAAATCCCAAAAAGAGAGACAATAGCTTCAAAATAAATAGTTACACGAATAATGAGTCAACTTTTATCTCCATTGAAAGAACTAGGTGCAATTTATTGCAGGAATACCTTCTGTATTTGAAGATAAGAAGAATTTTCCAATGCTCTTCTTTCAGTAGGTTTTTTAATTGTATTTAAAAACATTATCGATAAAAGCCCTTTATAGATTAGAGTTTGTCAAGTCAAGTTACACGAGTTTCTACTATTTTTGTCAGTGCACCTTGCAACGCACTCCTGCCACATTTTAGAAGCAGCCAGGTGAGCTGGGGCAACAGCAAAAGCCAGGGCCCGTCGCAGACATCTTGGCGACTGTCGGAGCCAAACGCTTGTTTATTTTTCATGGGAAAATCAGCCAACAAGGGGGAGTGGAAAATTCTCTGTTGCTGCTGCACTTGTTTGTATGTAAATACAAGTAGGCAAAACTTCATGCGGTGCCCATATACCCGCACTCCCATCCATATTCCGTATTCCCCGTTCGGTATTCGGAGTCCGGAACACACGCATCGCGCAACAAAGGCACGTGTAAACAAGCGGAGCTGATTTCCCTTTCCCTCGAAGTCCCCACACTGTAACCCCACACTCCCCACAAGTGACGATGTAACCACGAATGCTTTGGCACTTGTTGCCACATCGAAGTTTCAATACCCTCCGGGCGATCGAAAGGCTAAGAAAAACAAACTTTCCACGGGAGATTCAATTTTGAAACAGAACTTGGCCTAAACTGATAAGATCAAAGCTCTATCCACTTTCACCAGCTTTAAAGGGTTCAAAAAACCAGATTAGAGGAAAGCAAGGAAATACTAGACAATAACAATATATTTTTCTGAAAGCACATATATTTTTTTTTAGCAAGTTTCTTTAATATTTAAATATAAATTAAATAATATATACATATTACTTTGTCTTCCTTCCTTGCAATTTCAAATTAAGAATGTTGTTTGATAAGTGCTTAAGTATATTTTTGACAACCAGCTTGTAGACAACGTTTCAGGCTTAGATCGCTTGAGGACGTTTTTACAAAAGCGAACTAACATAAAATGCAGTTAGTGAAAAACCCTGACTCCAAAAGTTTGTAATTTGCGAGCGACCTTTGCGCCAAATAGTTAGTATTGACCCCCATTCGGTATCAGTTTTTTCCGCCTGCAAAGTCAAAGTAAACGGAGTGGGGAATGCCAGAGTTCACCACAAAACTGTTCGCACCCGCTGGCGAAGAGTGCATAATAAAAAGGGAATCCTACGTATGAATATTTTTTATATACGAATGCAGGCCGTCAAGGCGTGGTGCGGCAGACAGAGTGGCGTCAAAAGTTGCCCGAGTTTTCGGGATGGTAGGGGGTTTCTGGGGGGCTGTGTGTAAGTGCAACTTCGGGAAAGGGGGAACTAGATGTTATGAAAACAACGCCAGCCAAAAACCACTTGGCACGGGCCGCACCTCGTTGTAAACCCAATGGTAAATGGTCGACAGTTTGATATGCGGTTTGGCAGAGCCAGCAAAATATCAGTTTGAACGGAACCAAAACCGTAACCCCAGTGCAAGGAAGAAGCCTCTGAATTAATTTTCCATGGCCGAGTTTTCGGAGAAAATGTGGGTGGTCTTGGGCTGGGCGCAGGGTAAAAATGGAACTCGTCAAATGTTTACAAGCAAATATGCCACATCATCAGAGGAACTAAAAATTCGGACGTACGAGTATGGATCTCTCTCCCGGAATCTGTAGATGTATTTTTCTGTGGTTAAGCCGCGAAAATCGGGGGAACAATAAGTTGGAATTCGCTTTGATCTTTTCGCACTTTTAAATGTTTGAGAAATCTTTGTAGAAGGCATGAATCGGATTTCGGAGAACCAATAAAAAATTAATGGCAGCTCCCGTCTGTTGTTGTTCTTGTTGTTACTGTTGCCTCTGTTTTCTTCGGCTGTTATTTGTTTTTTAAATTTTCTGTTTGATAAAGCGCACCACAAACAAAAATGGGTGGCGAAAATAAATCCTCCTTACCCTCCCCGTCCCAAAAAAAAAAAAAAACGAGAAGAAATAAATACGTGTGAGGGCGCAGAGATGTGCAACTAGTTCAGTGGAAAACCAGCAAATGGCCTCCACCCATTTTCCATTTTCCCCAACTTACCTCTCCGTCTCCCTGATTTACATTTGATTCGATTGGAAGGCGGAAATCTTCGGCAATTGCAGATTAATGCCCTGACAGCTGCCTCCTGGCGAGAGTCCTGTCTTTCCTACACTCGGAAAAAGTTGACAAATATTATATCCAAACAATGTATCCCCGCCGTTAAAAAGTAAAAAAGATTTTTTAAGTCATTAAATCGTTTTTTTTTCAATCTTTTAATTATGTGTTTTTAATACTTTAACAATAAAATAAATACAAAACGTTGAGCTTAAACTAAAATGTAATTAATGTTAATTTTTTTTTAAATAGTATCGATGATGGTGAAATGGTGTTCCTTAAAAAAAAATGTTTTTCGAAATGTATTTTTCTTAGTGCCGCTGTCGTTCCTGGCTCTTCTCAGGTGTCAGGATACTTTGCGCTGATTAGATAAACATTTTGGGAAAATGTGTTAAGCCTTGTTTGGCTTTTGTTTTCGGCTGGCGGAGTAGGTTGGCCGATTGCCTTTAAAGCCAACTTTGTGCGGGCCAGCAGAGCGCTGCGCAAATGGCATTTTTATTGAGCCATTAAAATTTTCGCTTTGCCTTCGATGCCTGGGTCCTGTATATCCCGAATACCTATCCGGGAAGGGGATCCCGTAAGATGGCCATATCTGGCGGCCAGGACGATTTGTCCCCCGGCTCCCCACCAACATTTTGATTAACGTGCTACTGATGCTCGTTTGCTGCGTTGTTTTTTCGGTTTTTTTGTATATATTTTATTTGCCCGCAAAAATCCCACCTAAGGGGATAAAGTTGTGAAATATTTTGGGATTTGCGCGACTTAGGAGTTGTCCCATTTCCATTCCCGTTCCCATTCCTTGGTGCTCTAGGTGATTAGGCAGCAATCCATATTTCTTGCGGCCAGCAATGGCCAACCAACTGCTACCGTTTTCTATATTTTATTTTCTATTCCGCTAAAGATTTATGTACATATTTGCCTTGTTGGTTGGCTTTGGGTTTGGGAATTTGCCTCATTAGCTGCAGCCCTCCGCAATTTCCACCTTTTCACCTGGGGGCGTGTGCGTGTGCTTATCACATGAATGTCATTACGCACCTTTTGCCAACCCCACTTTGGCCATAACTTTTTGCCCCCTTCCATGGGAAGAACAGAGGGAAAGTGCGAATGCGAATCCGAATGGGAATACGTGAGTTCTGCAAGTTATGTGCGCGTAAGTGAATGAAATTACCGTAAGGCATTTAACCAATGCAAGAAAGACGCCTGGAATAGATACATAAATGACAATGCCGCAAAGCGTTTAAAGATCCCGCATAAAAATGCTGCCTGGGTTTGGGATTGCCAGGCGTTCAAATCCACCAACCCACTGCCATCATCCCCCTTCAACTGACTGGTTGTCTTTTCACTCTGGAGAAGGCGCGCTTATCGTTTTGACAGGAATATCTGCGCTTTCTAAATGCCGACTCCGTCGTTTATGACGCTGACTGCTGCGCTTACGATTGAGTCTGAAAACCCCACCCCACCCCCAACTCCCCCACCCCGTTTCGCCCCCCGATTTTAGCTATCCTGAGGAACCTTCTTTTGTCGCCGTAAAAACGTGCTGTGCCTGGTTGTTACTTTAATGGCTTTTACTCCCCACGAATCCCGGAGTCGTCAGGCGAATTATGGAAGCTGCCGTCGCCGACATTGCCAGCTCCATCGCTATCGTCATCGCTGCTATTCGAGCACTGAGAAAATCTAGGCTGAGTTGGGGTATAATTAGGTAGGATACGTCTTTAACAAAACAATGATGTCATTTCATATCAAATAATTGAACCTACATAAGTTAGACACTAAATGAAAAGTCGAATTAAACCAAGTCACCAATTCATATCTAGCATTTCATACCATTTTTCGTATTAAAGATCATTGAATTTTGTTATTGCATAAATTCTCAATATATATATTAAGGTTTTACTTTGTAATCTGTTAGAGAAAGTTGGCATAAGCTTAAATAGCTTGATAACAGAAATTCGCTTTCTCAATGTGATTCTCTGTTTTCGAACGATTTATGTATATTACCTGTTATTATTAATATTATGCTTTTGTCACTCGAATCGGTAAGCGATTAGGAATCTAGGAATGATATTGGAAAGGTACAGTTTTCCAAAATGAAAATTTAAGAGGTATTCCATTTTAAAATCGGATTTTGATATGATTTATCACTGTAAGATAGTCTCAGAAACCCACTAATCAATACCTTTGCTATAATACCACTTAAATATACTTCAAATTTGAATTTCAATTATGATTTTTAATAGGGTAATCCTTTTTTTTCACCGTGCATAGCATCCTCATCTCTTGGCTTTCGGTGGCTTTGTTTTTCAGCACTTTCGCGTGCCTGCGTGTGTATTTAATAGTCTGTGGTTTGACATTGACTGCCTGGCCTTATAT
This sequence comes from Drosophila prolongata, assembly GCA_036346975.1. NCBI lineage: Eukaryota > Metazoa > Arthropoda > Insecta > Diptera > Drosophilidae > Drosophila > Drosophila prolongata. The sequence continues at coordinate 1,712,797 of JAYMZC010000289.1, forward strand.
ACACACAAAGAACCATATACAAATGTACATAAAGTGCAGGGCATTAAGGCCGCTCAAGTTGTAATCTGGGTGAAAGGGCTGGCGCCGATGTCGTGCCAGGATCTGGATCTACCTGCTCCAGCCCTATCTATATGGCCACCTCTTCCTTCCCGACCTCCAGAGCTCCACCGATTCGATTATCGTGTCAAATTTTAATTACTCAAATTACAACTTGGCTTTTTATGCCCGCGACTTACTTCCTCTAATGCTCACTGAATCTCAGAATTTCCCCTACTTTTCCCATTTACCATTTCTCCAGCGAGTTGTCAACGCTGTCACAATGTCTCCTGGTCATTAAACATCCGGCTCTGAGGAGGCGTGGATTTGTGGCGAAATTTTAAAGCCTGCTAAATAAGTGAAATAATTGACCCGAGGTGAATTCCTGGCTAGGAATGTGGCCTGGATTTGGTGAAAGGGAAACAGTAGCTTAGGGAGAACTTAAAGCGAGCGTGTAATGAAAAATCTAATAAGTATGCTATAAAAAAGATCTTTGTTAAGAGGTTGTTCCTTAAACAGCTAAGAATATTGGATGTAAATTTAATTGAGCTTTTGATTAAAAACCCAACATACTATCAATTAGTATCTTCTCAATCATGGAGGTTTAAATAGAAAATAATAAAAACATATATTTTATTCGTAAATATATTTTATTTAAGCCAATTTTTTAATAAATATTAACATTTTTGTGTACCATGTTTACAATTGGTTTGTGGCTATATAACACATACAAAATATCATTATATCGTATTAAATTCATAAATATTTTTCTTATCTGCGTTGTTGTATTGAAGGCTGGCAGCGGACCCTTTTCGAGTTCATCAATTCGCTCACGAATTTGACACGCATTTCGGTCTATTAACCAAAGAAAACCATACCAAAAAGGATTTTCAAGGCAACCAGTAGCCAGTGGCTGCCAAAAAATATCTCTGGCCATCTATCTTTGGTTTAAAATCGCTAAAAAACGTGACGAGGGGTGAGATGAGAGTGGGGTGGTCGAAGGGAAGGGAGGATCAGGCAGATAGCCCAAGGATATGAAGCGACTTAGGCCGCGTTAGTCCTTTAATATGCCAAGATTGACGTCGATTATGCATTAATAGGACACGCACTATAAATAACGCGCCTTTGGCCCTAGCGAAGTCCTGTCGTGACGTCTATGGGCCTAATGAAGGCTTTTTTCAGCATACGTTCCACGTAGTCGCCCGGGGGAGCGAGTGAAAAAGAGGCTGCCAGGGAACTACACTCAGAGAAAAAATTGAACTGTTAGTAGAAAATAATTTATGAAATGTATTTACTTGTTATTTGTTCAATTTTTAAAGAGTACAAGAACCAATAGAATAAGCAATGAACACCTGAGAAAAAAGTTTAAAGTGAAGAATTATTCAGAAATAAATATAAAATATTAAATATGAATTTATCTTAAAGCAAATAAAAAACATATTTAAAGTAACCTTTCACTCAAGTTAAAATATTTTGAATGTACTTTAATGTCTCAGTTATTTTTAACAATTTCAAGAATTCATTTAATTAATTCAATTCATTCGTGAATGTTACATGCTTTAATTACAAAGTACCTAATGATTGAAATACATTAAATGAATCCTCCTCTCACTTCCGTGCTAATTTTGTACACCGGTTTTTCGATTTCCGGAGAACGTTGTTCCCTTTCGACATTTTTTAGCAGTGCAGTAGGCGTCACCACCCATTTCGAATTTTGCGCTGACATTGATTGATTATAAATCGGCATACATTGCAAATCCAAAGAGAGGACAATAACTGCCTCGGCTGCTCCTGCTGCCAATGTTGTTGGTTGTCCTTTGTGTTGCTGCTGTTGTTGCTCCTTGTGTTGCTGCTGCGGTTGCCTTTGTTTGGTCTGTGACAGCTTTTAATCTGGCACGAGGCACAGCAGCAACACCAACTGCTCGACAGCAACAATAGCTGGGAGCAGCAACAATGGCCATTCCTAAAGTGCCTGGGACGACGACTGTGTGGCATATTTGAAAATCACTTTAGTTCATATTTCGGACGCACAGCCTGGGACCTCAGCCAGTTGTCATTGCGTTCTCCTAATGCCTGTCCAAAGCGTTAATGATGCGGTTGCTGGTCAACCGCAGCAGTCGCCGCAGCAGCAGCAGCATCAGCAGCAACTAGCAACGCCCATTGAAAGCCACCCAAAAAGGCACCCATCTCACTTTCCCCGCCCTCTTGTCCTTCACGCAATTTACATAATGGTCGGCTCCTGATGCAGGAGAGATGCTTTCAACAACAATAACAACGCCAGCAATAGCAATAGCAGTAGCAACAACAGCAACAGCAACACCAACAAGCAACATCAACAACAACGGCAACAACAACAAAAACCGTTGATGGCACGTTTTTGATTTCAATTGCTATTGCCAGTAGTTTCACTTGACTTTATGTGCTCCTGCGTCTCATCCCCTAGCGAATGCACTCAGAAAACTAAATATGAGTGAATATAAATCATAAATTTGGTAAAACTTTAAGCCTCAGGGAAAACATAAGTGATTATTGAAATGTTATGAAGATAGATTGGATAAAAATAATGTTTGTTTATTTCAGTATTATATTTAGATTGAATTATATATATAAATATAATCAGGAAGAATATAATCAGGAAGAATATAATCAGGAAGAAGCCAATTGATAAATATGTAGGAAGTACGATTTAAGGGTCTAATAAAAAACAAAAATAAATAAAGATACTGCAATAAAACTAAAATCTTACAAAATGTTACTAAAATGTTTCATACATTTTGTCCTTAGTCAAGGAAAGTATTTGAAGTGTTAGTAGTCAACCCCTTCTCATTAATTTACCAAAAAGCTAGTGACCTTTTCTCTGAGTGCAGCCATCTTTCTCCTTGGGTTCTCTTCGTTTCTGATGTCTGGCCTATATAGGTTGCTTGGCGCCATTTTATGTACGTAGCAAAACAAAAGTTATGGCCCGATTTTCCCTATCGCCTATGTCGCTCGGCCCCACCCACTTTCTTCTTCTTTTTTTTTGGGTTGGGGGCGTTCTGGTAACAAGTGGGACATTTGCCAGTTTGCCTGGCCGTTGTTATTGTCCTTGTTGTTGATGTTGCTGGCAGCAATAAAAACAAGCAAAAAATGTTGACGCCACCCTTTTTTTTTTGGTGGTCCAAAGTTACGCATCTAATAGGAAATCGGCATAAGTATATGTGTACACAATGGAAATCCTAGTTTTCCTTATCCCAATCCCAAAAACCCAATGATAATTTTAAGCAAACGAGCGGAGGGCCTTGGTGAAAGTCAAAGTCAATTACGTGGCGCTCTCACAAATCTTTCCAACTAGGACAATCGTGCTTAGGAGTTGGGGTTCTTGGTAGGCTTGGGGGATGCTATGGCAAATTAATAGAGAACACACACGTAGGCGGGAGCTCACCCACACTCGCACACACATGGTCTCGTAAAATGTAATGTCATAAGTGCTGCGCTGAACCTAAAACATTCCGCTTAACGCAACCTTCTTCCCTGTCGCGACTCCATCTATTGCCCTCTTCCTTTCTTCATTCTGATAATGGCCAAGTGAGTATCCTTGCTTGCAGTATTAAGACTTTCAAATGCCTAGTGACAGGTTTTGTTTGAAAATTCCGGGTAGTTTTTGATTTCTTTTTAAAAAACCACCAAATAAATGACTGCAAAAGAACAGTGAAAATTAGCGATATGACCTACAGATATCTAACAATATTTACAGATTCTAAAACAAAATGTTTAGAACCTTATTAAATATATAGTTAACGGATTTTTTCACTGTCTGAGGAATATATCAATCTAAGAACTTAAAGAGACGTTGAATAAAGCATAACTTTCCAACTTAAACTCTTTAAGTGACTCGCTGTGACTCATGCCGTAACTTCTGACGGATAGTGGCTACATTTTTAGTTACTTTACAAAACAACATTTGAAGTTAATTTACAACATATGCTTACATAAAGAGATTATATATTAGAATGGGTCAAAAACGGCTTTTAAAAATTATAAAAGCCGTTGATGAGGAAGATTAGAATTAAGTATCTGTGTGCTGGACCCTCTTCAGCATATCCCGATCCCACAAGTCCCCAAATTCGACATACCTTTACGCCACCCAAAACACCGGGTACAAAAAGTGGCTTCAACTTGGGCATCTCTTTTTCGGAGGGGCGGAGTAAAATATTCGGATTAGTTATGCTGTTGGTCTGCCCCAGGCAATGTCTGCTCGACTTCCTCGCCCCTCAGAACAGAGTGGTGGGTTTTGTGTGCCCTTTGTGTCCTCGCACTCGACCAGGACGAATATGGAGTCCTGGACCCGGACTATAACTAATTCCATGGTTATGTATTGTAGTTTCCTGCGCTGCCGTCGCTGCATTCATTGCTCACAAATTGGCAGGCAGCGCTTGAGGCTTGTGCACTTGTGACCAAAGAGTCACTGGACCAGCGGACTCTGGGAACTCGGGGAACTCTGAGAACTCAACGAACTGTTGCTCGCCGAGGGGAATCCGGAATCTTTTTAGCCCGGCTCTGTTGTTCAGTCAGTTAGTGGCTTATTTGTAGGCAAACATTCTCCTCCGTGAGGCGAAGGCCCCGGGATCCATCTAGTTCATAGATTTATCTAAAATAAGTGAACCATCTAATTGTTCAATAAGTTCATCCTGGGCCCCGAGCAGCAGCTCTTGTTGCTTGTTTAGAATATCCAGGGAATGAATAGCCAGCTTAGGCAAATGGAATCCCCACTCCACATGCTCGCCCGCAGGCTCCGACCTCTAGACGTGCTTAAACCCAAAATTAGGGGTGGTTACAGTGGGTGTGGGTCCCTTGTGGGTGGTGGACTGCGGGGCGTGGGGTGTCTTCTCTGGCGGCCTTCTTACGGGCCATAAAATTTAAAAGCGAGCAAAGCATTTTAGCTCTGGTGCAATTTATTAGGCCGGCTCATCGCGCCGCATTTCGGGCCTTTGCGTAACAATTGCCTTCATCTGTTGATAAATCCCTGGCATGGCACCAAGTAAATTGAAAATATACCCCACCGCACACACGAGAAGGTGGCACATTGCTTCGACTTCTCCTCCGATTCCGATTCCGATGTGCAGCCAACTGTGTCGCAGTTCTAATTATCCACGCACATGTCTACTGGCATTTGAACAGGCCAACTTCTTTAGCTTTCACTTGGAGTTAAAGGGCAAAAATTGCAATATCTGTTTAAAAATGTATTTCTTTTGGTTGGTTACTTATGATACGAGCTTTTAAAGTTACAATATAAAACTATTGAGACGCAACCGCCAAAGTACGATAATTAACTTAGTTGTTATTTTTAAATCTTGGAGTAAAGACATTTAATGTTATGACCGTTGCCTGTCTTTTTGTTATAAAGAACCTTTCTATTATTTAAGAAAATATTTTTACATTTTACTAAAGTAAAGCAGAAAGAAACAGTAGCTGTGTTGCTCTTTATAAGAAGTTCACAAATAGAGTAATGGAACAACAATCCCGTAAGTTTGCCAGCTAATTCTGTTCGAGTCGCATAAAAGTGCAAGGAAGTTCGACCTACAGACGTTCGACTGTATTCCCACCGAGCTGGAGACTGGGTTTTAAGCGAGCCCTGGGGACACGGACAGGAGCTGGTAAAGCAGGAGCTTCCGCTTCTGTCTTTTATGCAACTGCAATGGCCACCCGCTGGCTGCCTCAGTGGCAAGCGGCAAGCGGCATTCAAAACAGCAGCCAGGACGGGCCGCCAGCTGTGCAGCTGCCTCCGCATCCGCAAGTGGCGTGAAAGTTATGAATTTTAAACATTTTCTGGCAAAGAACAGCGGAGAAAACGCCCCTCTGGGCACTTCCATATATTAGTTTCGGTGTCTTCGTGGCGTCTGCAGATTTATAGCAGGCCAGAATCTGCAGTTGTGGGCGACAACTCCCTTTCTTCGTTTACAAAAAATTAAAAGAAATCTTTATAGAAGAGGCAAAAGAATTGAATGTATAAAAGAAGTTGTTTCACTTAAATCTAAACATTATTGTCTGTGCTTCAGGATGCTGCGCTGCTGTTGCGCCAAATATCGACATCCGTTTGGAGGCATTTTCGGAATTTGTAGTTGACCAGGCCAATGGAATACATGGGGTTGGCGGCCTTGTAAAAGTGCAGACCGCGTCCAATTTTGATTATGTAGCCATTGCTTAAGCTGCAAGCAAACGAAGAAGATAAGAAATTGTATATGTAGTAGGGTGGATCGATATTTGTGGAAAACGAACAGGAAAAAATTAAGCTCCATTATTTAAAATGTTGACCTATTCTGATATTTACTAATAATTTCAATTGGTTTTGTTATATTTCCGAATCAACATTAGTAAGAAATATTATAAATACTCCCAACGATGTTTCACCTATTTTTTCACAACGATCCACCCTTACATTTATATTTTTGCTGATTTAGCAAGCTTACTAGATTTTGCGATCGTGCAGCGTGTCTTCATATTTTATGGAGACGGTGATGTTTCTCCGCTCCAAATCTCCCTTTATTTGTCCAAGATTTGTTTTTTGTTGATCGGGGTTCTTCTGATCCTGATACTCTTTTGTGATCAGCCGAAAATACTTTAAATTGGGGCAGTTGGTAGCAGCTAGCTCCAAGAATCTCACAAGGTTTTGATACTGCAATAGATAAAATGTTAAAATATTTTGTTATAATTTTATATACAAGAAAATATATCAATTTTTGCACTGATATGTGTTTATGCAGTCATACTTTGGTTTTGGTAATCGGGCTTTAAACACTCATATTATTTGATTTCCTGTTCTTATCTACTATATTCTTATCAAATTTATTGAGGTTTTTGCAAGTACTTCATATATTTACAATAATATACTTGTTTTATTTGTTTAATTTGATCTTTTGGTATTATGATTTATTAATTTTATCATTGGTATTATGATCGCCATCCTCACCACTTTGATAATTTTAACGATCATTTTTAGACGTGTAACGCTGGCACTTCAATAATTACTTGATGATCCATTACTCTTTATCATTCCTATTTTGCTAGTCCCTTCCCAATCTCTTACCTGATAGTTTTGCGTCATATAGGGCTCTTCCAGCATAATCTCCACGGTCTTGTCATCCATATATTTCCCAAAGAGCTGGTCGTAATCGAAGCCGGTGTCGTTTTCATCGATGGAAACATGCGAGACCACCTCGCCGAGCATGAGTTTGCCATTGACCCGCGCTTTTATGGCGTCCGCTCGATCCATATACTCCTTGATCCTGGTTAGGAATCCCTTTCGCTTAGTTTCATCCGGTTCCCCGTTTACGAACTGCATAAGTTGAGCGATCCCCTCTGTGTAAAGAGTTTGTGCCTCCAGAATCCGAGCATTCTGGTCGCATTCTACAGCGCGTATGAGTAATTCCTTGGCTCGCAAAGCGTTGCTCATCTTGGCATCTCAGTGAGGAATGTTAAGTACTTCGAAGTGTAATTATCTTACTGCTCAGGAGTCCTTTAATCGAGGATCGTTTACATTTAGTCACGACGTGCAACAAAAGAAGTCAACAAAGAAACCAGTCAGCTGTTGGTGTGACCGCAGCGTGAGAGTCTGAAAATTCCTGAAGAGCGGGATATCAGAGATTGGGATTTGGTATATACCTTGCATTATCTTTTGCCGACCGTTATTATTTGAATTTCTAGTGGACTTAACTTTTGATAAACCGTTTTCCATGGATAGTCATTGTTTTGTATTTGTGTGTGTGTATTTAATAAAAAATTATCTTGGCTTAATATCGCTTTTTTCGCCTTTATCGAATTTATTTTTCATTTATTTGATTTTAAGATAATACCTTTAGTTTTCTTTAAATCTGTCATATATATGCCGATGCTAGCTTCAGTTCTCGTTTTTAAATTTGAAAACACAACTGGTAAATCAATGGAGTCTGAAACTCTTTTCCAATAAATGTTGTATTTTTTTAGTGGATTATTCTTCAGCACTTTTTTACCTTTTGTTATATTTACTCTGGCAAACTTTTCAATTGCAACATGTGCAAATTAAAAACGCCCCAAATTTGCATATTTCTCTGTAGCTCTCAATGACGATCCCTTTATGGCTGTGTCGCTTACGAGCAATTACCTGGAATCGAAAACGAAAGCGTTTTATCGCCAGCCAACAGTCAGACATGCCAACATCGAGCCAAATTCAATTTCACTAAGCCAAATATTAATTTATTTGTGTTTTCATTTCTGGCCCGAACCGCCAGGTGACCAATGGACGTGGCTAAAGCTGAGGATGAGGGACTGGACTGCTCTGGTCTGGCCATCCAATCGAAAGCGGAGTTCGCCAAGGAAAAAACCGAAAACGTTTCGTGTAATTTCGAGTATTGGGTGGTGGGGTGTGCTTTTTTTGGTGGGCGGCTAGAGTGGTTTTTCCCGACCATCCCGAGTCCGTATTTTTATTTATGTCATAAATTTTAAGCCATTGGGAGCTGTGAACGGGAACGTGACGTCAGCTTATAGTTCGCATTGCGGGGCTTAAATTTTTCGCATTTTAAATGCGTATTAAGCAGAAAGAAAAGTCATTTTAGGTGATTCGACATAAAACCCGCCACCCAGCTCATCCAATTGCTTATAAATATGGCTTAATACATGCATGTGATGATGTCCTAGTTGACTATGCAATTTGTTTGTGTCAATAAAATGAAATGTCGAAAAAATATAGCTAAATAGAGCTACCATTAACAGGGACCAAGACTCCCTGTAAAGGCTTTTCCGGCTCCACAAAATGACAACTGATTTCAGAAGCCAGACTAAAAAGAAGAATGGGCATTTCACAGCTAAGTTTGATTGATTCAAACAAAGAAATCCCTTGCTTTTGTGCACATATGCACTCCTTCACTGAGTTGAAAACTTTTGGACAGCAACTATACCTTGTGAAGATAATAACTAATTAAATGGGTCAACAAATTGATCAGCGTTGAATGCAGATTTTCAGAGAATCGAACCACAAGTCTTTGGAGGTATGCCACTTTGCAATCGGTTTAAGTTTGGCAAAGTTATGAACTCTCGAAGTCCAATTTTGAGTCACTCTTTTGCTAAACATCGGAAATTAAGAAATAACCAACATGAAAATGGGTCCAAAATTTGATCATCGTTAAATTGAAAATTTTGAATGCAGATGTTTAGAGAATCTAATCACGAGTCTTTAGAGGTATGCCACTTTGGAATCGACTTAAGATTGGCAAAGTTATGAACTCTCGAAGTCCAATTTTCAGTCACTCTTTTGCTAAACATCGAAAATTAAGAAATAACTAACATGAAAATGGGTCAAAAATTTGATTAGCGTTAAATTGAAAATTTTGAATGCAGATTTTTAAAGAATCTAATCACGAGTCTTTAGAGGCATGCCACTTTGGAATCGACTTAAGTTTGGCAAAGTTATGAACTCTCGAAGTCCAATTTTGAGTCACTCTTTTGCTAAACATCGGAAATTAAGAAATAACTAACATGAAAATGGGTCAAAAATTTGATCATCGTTAAATTGAAAATTTTGAATGCAGATGTTTAGAGAATCTAATCACGAGTCTTTAGAGGTATGCCACTTTGGAATCGACTTAAGTTTGGCAAAGTTATGAACTCTCGAAGTCCAATTTTCAGTCACTCTTTTGCTAAACATCGAAAATTAAGAAATAACTAACATGAAAATGGGTCAAAATTTGATTAGCGTTAAATTGAAAATTTTGAATGCAGATTTTTAGAGAATCTAATCACGAGTCTTTAAAGGTATGCCACTTTGGAATCGACTTAAGTTTGGCAAAGTTATGAACTCTCGAAGTCCAATTTTGAGTCAATCTTTTGCTAAACATCGGAAATTAAGAAATAACCAACATGAAAATGGGTCCAAAATTTGATCATCGTTAAATTGAAAATTTTGAATGCAGATTTTTAGAGAATCTAATCACGAGTCTTTAGAGGTATGCCACTTTGGAATCGACTTAAGATTGGCAAAGTTATGAACTCTCGAAGTCCAATTTTCAGTCACTCTTTTGCTAAACATCGAAAATTAAGAAATAACTAACATGAAAATGGGTCAAAAATTTGATTAGCGTTAAATTGAAAATTTTGAATGCAGATTTTTAAAGAATCTAATCACGAGTCTTTAGAGGTATGCCACTTTGGAATCGACTTAAGTTTGGCAAAGTTATGAACTCTCGAAGTCCAATTTTCAGTCACTCTTTTGCTAAACATCGAAAATTAAGAAATAACTAACATGAAAATGGGTCAAAAATTTGATTAGCGTTAAATTGAAAATTTTGAATGCAGATTTTTAGAGAATCTAATCACGAGTCTTTAAAGGTATGCCACTTTGGAATCGACTTAAGTTTGGCAAAGTTATGAACTCTCGAAGTCCAATTTTGAGTCAATCTTTTGCTAAACATCGGAAATTAAGAAATAACCAACATGAAAATGGGTCCAAAATTTGATCATCGTTAAATTGAAAATTTTGAATGCAGATTTTTAGAGAATCTAATCACGAGTCTTTAGAGGTATGCCACTTTGGAATCGACTTAAGATTGGCAAAGTTATGAACTCTCGAAGTCCAATTTTGAGTCACTCTTTTGCTAAACATCGGAAATTAAGAAATAACTAACATGAAAATGGGTCAAAAATTTGATCATCGTTAAATTGAAAATTTTGAATGCAGATGTTTAGAGAATCTAATCACGAGTCTTTAGAGGTATGCCACTTTGGAATCGACTTAAGATTGGCAAAGTTATGAACTCTCGAAGTCCAATTTTCAGTCACTCTTTTGCTAAACATCGAAAATTATGAAATAACTAACATAAAAATGGGTCAAAAATTTGATTAGCGTTAAATTGAAAATTTTGAATGCAGATTTTTAAAGAATCTAATCACGAGTCTTTAGAGGTATGCCACTTTGGAATCGACTTAAGTTTGGCAAAGTTATGAACTCTCGAAGTCCAATTTTGAGTCACTCTTTTGCTAAACATCGGAAATTAAGAAATAACTAACATGAAAATGGGTCAAAAATTTGATCATCGTTAAATTGAAAATTTTGAATGCAGATGTTTAGAGAATCTAATCACGAGTCTTTAGAGGTATGCCACTTTGGAATCGACTTAAGATTGGCAAAGTTATGAACTCTCGAAGTCCAATTTTCAGTCACTCTTTTGCTAAACATCGAAAATTAAGAAATAACTAACATAAAAATGGGTCAAAAATTTGATTAGCGTTAAATTGAAAATTTTGAATGCAGATTTTTAAAGAATCTAATCACGAATCTTTAGAGGTATGCCACTTTGGAATCGACTTAAGTTTGGCAAAGTTATGAACTCTCGAAGTCCAATTTTGAGTCACTCTTTTGCTAAACATCGGAAATTAAGAAATAACTAACATGAAAATGGGTCAAAAATTTGATCATCGTTAAATTGAAAATTTTGAATGCAGATGTTTAGAGAATCTAATCACGAGTCTTTAGAGGTATGCCACTTTGGAATCGACTTAAGATTGGCAAAGTTATGAACTCTCGAAGTCCAATTTTCAGTCACTCTTTTGCTAAACATCGAAAATTATGAAATAACTAACATAAAAATGGGTCAAAAATTTGATTAGCGTTAAATTGAAAATTTTGAATGCAGATTTTTAAAGAATCTAATCACGAGTCTTTAGAGGTATGCCACTTTGGAATCGACTTAAGTTTGGCAAAGTTATGAACTCTCGAAGTCCAATTTTGAGTCACTCTTTTGCTAAACATCGGAAATTAAGAAATAACTAACATGAAAATGGGTCAAAAATTTGATCATCGTTAAATTGAAAATTTTGAATGCAGATGTTTAGAGAATCTAATCACGAGTCTTTAGAGGTATGCCACTTTGGAATCGACTTAAGATTGGCAAAGTTATATACTCTCGAAGTCCAATTTTCAGTCACTCTTTTGCTAAACATCGAAAATTAAGAAATAACTAACATGAAAATGGGTCAAAAATTTGATTAGCGTTAAATTGAAAATTTTGAATGCAGATTTTTAAAGAATCTAATCACGAGTCTTTAGAGGTATGCCACTTTGGAATCGACTTAAGTTTGGCAAAGTTATGAACTCTCGAAGTCCAATTTTGAGTCACTCTTTTGCTAAACATCGGAAATTAAGAAATAACTAACATGAAAATGGGTCAAAAATTTGATCATCGTTAAATTGAAAATTTTGAATGCAGATGTTTAGAGAATCTAATCACGAGTCTTTAGAGGTATGCCACTTTGGAATCGACTTAAGTTTGGCAAAGTTATGAACTCTCGAAGTCCAATTTTGAGTCACTCTTTTGCTAAACATCGGAAATTAAGAAATAACCAACATGAAAATGGGTCCAAAATTTGATCATCGTTAAATTGAAAATTTTGAATGCAGATGTTTAGAGAATCTAATCACGAGTCTTTAGAGGTATGCCACTTTGGAATCGACTTAAGATTGGCAAAGTTATGAACTCTCGAAGTCCAATTTTCAGTCACTCTTTTGCTAAACATCGGAAATTAAGAAATATCTAACATGAAAATGGGTCAAAAATTTGATTAGCGTTAAATTAAAAATTTTGAATGCAGATTTTTAGAGAATCTAATCACGAGTCTTTAAAGGTATGCCACTTTGGAATCGACTTAAGTTTGGCAAAGTTATGAACTCTCGAAGTCCAATTTTGAGTCACTCTTTTGCTAAACATCGGAAAATAAGAAATAACCAACATGAAAATGGGTCCAAAATTTGATCATCGTTAAATTGAAAATTTTGAATGCAGATGTTTAGAGAATCTAATCACGAGTCTTTAGAGGTATGCCACTTTGGAATCGACTTAAGATTGGCAAAGTTATGAACTCTCGAAGTCCAATTTTGAGTCACTCTTTTGCTAAACATCGGAAATTAAGAAATAACCAACATGAAAATGGGTCCAAAATTTGATCATCGTTAAATTGAAAATTTTGAATGCAGATGTTTAGAGAATCTAATCACGAGTCTTTAGAGGTATGCCACTTTGGAATCGACTTAAGATTGGCAAAGTTATGAACTCTCGAAGTCCAATTTTCAGTCACTCTTTTGCTAAACATCGGAAATTAAGAAATATCTAACATGAAAATGGGTCAAAAATTTGATTAGCGTTAAATTAAAAATTTTGAATGCAGATTTTTAGAGAATCTAATCACGAGTCTTTAAAGGTATGCCACTTTGGAATCGACTTAAGTTTGGCAAAGTTATGAACTCTCGAAGTCCAATTTTGAGTCACTCTTTTGCTAAACATCGGAAATTAAGAAATAACCAACATGAAAATGGGTCCAAAATTTGATCATCGTTAAATTGAAAATTTTGAATGCAGATGTTTAGAGAATCTAATCACGAGTCTTTAGAGGTATGCCACTTTGGAATCGGCTTAAGTTTGGCAAAGTTATAGACTCTCGAAGTCCGATTTTGAGTCACTCTTTTGCTAAACATCGGAAATTAAGAAATAACCAACATGAAAATGGGTCCAAAATTTGATCATCGTTAAATTGAAAATTTTGAATGCAGATGTTTAGAGAATCTAATCACGAGTCTTTAGAGGTATGCCACTTTGGAATCGACTTAAGATTGGCAAAGTTATGAACTCTCGAAGTCCAATTTTGAGTCACTCTTTTGCTAAACATCGGAAATTAAGAAATAACTAACATGAAAATGGGTCAAAAATTTGATTAGCGTTAAATTGAAAATTTTGAATGCAGATGTTTAGAGAATCTAATCACGAGTCTTTAGAGGTATGCCACTTTGGAATCGACTTAAGTTTGGCAAAGTTATGAACTCTCGAAGTCCAATTTTGAGTCACTCTTTTGCTAAACATCGGAAATTAAGAAATAACCAACATGAAAATGGGTCCAAAATTTGATCATCGTTAAATTGAAAATTTTGAATGCAGATGTTTAGAGAATCTAATCACGAGTCTTTAGAGGTATGCCACTTTGGAATCGACTTAAGATTGGCAAAGTTATGAACTCTCGAAGTCCAATTTTGAGTCACTCTTTTGCTAAACATCGGAAATTAAGAAATAACTAACATGAAAATGGGTCAAAAATTTGATTAGCGTTAAATTGAAAATTTTGAATGCAGATTTTTAGAGAATCTAATCACGAGTCTTTAGAGGTATGCCACTTTGGAATCGACTTAAGTTTGGCAAAGTTATGAACTCTCGAAGTCCGATTTTGAGTCACTCTTTTGCTAAACATCGGAAAATAAGAAATAACCAACATGAAAATGGGTCCAAAATTTGATCATCGTTAAATTGAACATTTTGAATGCAGATGTTTAGAGAATCTAATCACGAGTCTTTAGAGGTATGCCACTTTGGAATCGACTTAAGATTGGCAAAGTTATGAACTCTCGAAGTCCAATTTTGAGTCACTCTTTTGCTAAACATCGGAAATTAAGAAATAACTAACATGAAAATGGGTCAAAAATTTGATTAGCGTTAAATTGAAAATTTTGAATGCAGATTTTTAGAGAATCTAATCACGAGTCTTTAGAGGTATGCCACTTTGGAATCGACTTAAGTTTGGCAAAGTTATGAACTCTCGAAGTCCGATTTTGAGTCACTCTTTTGCTAAACATCGGAAAATAAGAAATAACTAACATGAAAATGGGTCAAAAATTTGATCATCGTTAAATTGAAAATTTTGAATGCAGATTTTTAGAGAATCTAATCACGAGTCTTTAAAGGTATGCCACTTTGGAATCGGCTTAAGTTTGGCAAAGTTATGAACTCTCGAAGTCCGATTTTGAGTCACTCTTTTGCAAAACATCGGAAAATAAGAAATAACTAACATGAAAATGGGTCAAAAATTTGATCATCGTTAAATTGAAAATTTTGAATGCAGATTTTTAGAGAATCTAATCACGAGTCTTAAGAGGTATGCCACTTTGGAATCGGCTTAAGTTTGGCAAAGTTATGAACTTTTGAAGTCCAAATTTGGGTCACTCTTTTGCAAAACATCGGAAAATAAGAAAGAACTAACATGAAAATGGGTCAAAAATTTGATCATCGTTAAATTGAAAATTTTGAATGCAGATTTTTAGGGAATCTAATCACGAGTCTTTAGATGTATGCCACTTTGGAATCGGCTTAAGTTTGGCAAAGTTATGAACTCTTGAAGTCCAATTTTGAGTCACTCTTTTGCAAAACATCGGAAAATAAGAAATAATTAACATGAAAATGGGTAAAAAATTTGATCATCGTTAAATTGAAAATTTTGAATGCAGATTTTTAGAGAATCTAATCACGAGTCTTTAGAGCTATGCCACTTTGGAATCGGCTACATATTTGTCTTCAAATGATTAAAATTAAAGTGGTGAAGAAAGCCGAATTATGCGATATTAACTAGACTTTAAGAAAGGCAAAACAAACAAAAACCTGAAAAACATGAAAACCTGCACGTTATTTTAATAAGTACTTATAAATAAAAATATTTATTTTAAAAGGCTTCAGAAATCTTTAGAAGAGTGTGAATTCATTCTTGTAATTGCAATCCAACACAAAAATTCCCTTTTGTAAATGATTCAAATAGTTTCAGCCAACTATAAACAAAGGATCCTAAAAAAACACTGCATACTTTCCGGATGAATTCGGAATGCAGCCAAACTGTTTTGGGATTCGGCTTGGAAATTAATTTGCCGACTTCGAACAAACTGTTTTTATTTGTAAATTAGACAACTTGAAGTGAAAGTGACCTTGTTAAAGACAACATGATGGCGGAGAAGTTGAGCTCCTCGAGTGCCACGCAGGACTAACTTTTTGTTTGGAATTAGTGGAATTGTATCTTGTAAAACACAAACTCAAGTGGGCTAAAGCTGCGAGCCTAGAGCTCTCTGCCATGGATCCACATGTCACCCAATAATGCGCCTGTGATGTGCCAAGCCACTTGTCCGAGTGTCGAGTGGTTGGGGTTCTCAGGGCAAGTACACAGAGAAAACATTTTCGGACCTGTTACCAGTTAAACAAAACTTTGAAGTTATAGGAAGGTTTAAGCTGAATTTTTTCCAACTGATTTCGTCGAAGAAAAAAACGAATAATTATTATTATTATTTACACTTTAAAATAATTAGGCCAATCCTAGTATATTTTTGACCTGAGAATAAGAAAGTGATGTTTTATTTTTCGGTGTAATGATTTCAGGGGGTTGGTGGGTTAAGTTCTCACAAGTTGGGGTGACTTAAAGGATGGATCTATAGGAATCGGAATCGGCATCGGCATCGCTTGTTTGGGGGGCAGTGGTTAGCTTGGCTTAGCTCATATTACGGGTATCTTGGCGCCAGCTTTTTATCGACGATTATTTTTCTTTTAACTGTGTTGTTGGCCTGCTTTTATTGTTGCTGCTGTGCCTTTTCGCTCAATATTTGCTTGCTAGCTACTTCGTCTTGCTCGCATTTTGGCTTCCTTTTTTTTCCGCCACTTTTGCAGCCTTTCTCGTTGATTTTTATTTGTTTCTCTTTCAATTTATTTTGCCATTTCGTTTTCCTTTCTGCCGTCATTGCTGTTGTTGTTGCTGCTGCCATTTTCATCGCTTTTATTACAAACACACACACACAGGCAGACACATGTGGAGCAGCTCCCCACATTGTGTGTCCTTCACAGTCACAGTCACAGTCGCAGGAACACTCACATTCACGTTCGCAGTGCGTGTTTGTCAGTCTAACTGTGTGCTCAGTGCACAGCGAGAAAATCAGGGAAAGCAAATCATATTTTAACTCATTAATCAAGACCTCTTTTGTTAATTACAATTTTCTTTATGTACTGTGGGCTTATATTCAAAATGACTGGTTTCCGTATTTAGGTTTAACTTATAATTTTGCTGCTCAAAAAATATAAAGTCTTCTTAATTTTAATTTTATTGAAATTAATATATGATTTAAATTGTGACTCTTAAATGCTATCAATGCCAATAAAATGTAACTTAATATTTGTCGCGATTTTAAAATAAGTGTTTGGATTTTGGTTATTGATATATTTTTTATTCCATTTTGGATTATAAAATGCTTATAATCGGAGGGGAAAATACTGAATATTCTAGCAACGTTTACACAGTAACATATAGGTTTTTCTGTAAATTACTGTGTGGAGATTAAAACTTCTTTAAGCCCTTCTGACACAAGTTTTTCTTGGGCTCGAGTGCACGTCATACCCTTGACTTTCGATGACATTTTCTCAGTGTGTTTGCGAATCTGTTTGTTTGCTGCTAAATGTGCGCTCAGCCCGCCACTCATTTATGTCGTCGATGTGCCACAGCCGCTGTCACCCTCTGCAAAAACAGCCCCTCGCTCATCAGCCTTGCCGCCCATTTCGCCAACCCCAACCCCGGCCACGCCCCGCTTCCCCTCGCCGCCTCCTGGCACGTTCGTTAACGTTCAGTTTTCCACTTGATGCTATTTATGTTTGCTTCCATTTTTCAAGAAGGATCAAAATTTATATTGGCTAAAAAGTCCCTCGAGAGCTTTTTACCCCACTCCCCATGTTCCTTAAAGGAAAACCCCCGCCTCTCACACACTCTTACAGATGTAACAAATTGTAACACAATCGTAACTGTTTACTCGGGGGTCAGGGGTCGCCAAAATCATAACCTCATGAACTTTTTGGCCCCTGCGAGCGCGGTAAGTGGCCACGCCCTCCTCTAGCCCTCCACATGTGTCCCTCAACTCAAGCGATTGAATTGAGCTGTGCAATTGTTTTGATTTCTGGCCCAGGGCCTTCATTTTCCCGCTTTTCCCGTGGCTTTTCCTAGCCATTTTCCTGGCCCCACACTACTCTACATTATGACTTCTCGTATTTATCGCCTGTGTGGCAAAAATGTAATAAACAATTCGAGATGCTTTATTGCTCTGCAGCAACTCAATTTATATGGCCTGGCTTTTGAGGTGCTCTCTGGCCGGCTTCTTCTTTCTTTCTTTCTTGGTCTTCAGATCCTGGCCAAAAGCAATCCCCATCATTGCCCCTTCTACTTGGCCTGCTTTTGTTGTGCGTCAGTTTCCCTATTAAGCACACACAAATTGATGATGTTAACAATGACGGTACAAAAATCGCCGGCTCCATGACTGGTCAGAAAAAGCAGAAAGCTGAAGTTTCAGCCGGCGAACCGGAACAGCGCATGGCCAACTGAAATGGAAACTGGCTGGGAACGCAGGAAGCTCACTATTGCTTAAATAGTTCAAGATATATGTGTTTTATTGGAGGTGTTCCAGGAATCACGAAATATATACAGGGAGGTCAAGGGAACTGTGTGAAATTTCAAACCGAAATACCGAATAAAGTTTTATAATTAAAACAAAACATTTTTAGAATATGTACAGAGGAAAGCAGCTAATATATTTCATATAGGATTCTAAATAAATTTAAACGTTTACTTTTCCTTCATCGTTGGAAAATAAACACATTGAAAAATACATTATCATATTAAATTCTGAATAAATTTGATGGTTTACATTCATTTTTGGGTTCAAGCTTACGGTTGAGTAGGCATCATGTGTTTTTTATGACTTTAAGGACATGCATTGGAGCTTAAGTAATTGCGGTAAAAAATGTAAACAAGAGAATAAGTTCCTGAATTTACTTTGCATAAATATTTTATTTGCAATAGATAAAAGGTGATAAATATTAGTATGTTGTCCTATATAAGTATAAAGTAGATTCCACTCAAATATTGTATTTTAAAGATGGTTTGTAAATAATAAAGTCTTTAATTAATGGCAGAGCTCAATCCAATTTGAAAAATATTTTAAAACAATGATTAAAACAGATAAATTCAAGGAATTACTGCTGCGTCCTAAAGTTGAAATATCAAAGGTTATGCTGTAACTACTGCAACTGATGTTTATTAAGCATCGTTAAATATAAAACCAAAAGTTCGCACTCCCCCCGAAGAGATTTATGGCCGTTTCAGCATTTTCAGGAACACAGTCAATAGCTCTTCGTGTTTGTGTTGCAGGCTAAAAATGGCTTTAATGTTTTCACATTTGCTTTGTTGGCTTTGATGGAAGCTAACTTTGCCGACCCATCCCAGAAGCCCCACCCCTTCGGATCGACAAATCAATTGAAAACTGACAGTTGTGACTAAACGGCGCATATTTCCTTGACATCTGTGTGGGAGTCTGTGTCTCTGGCCCCCAATCCCTATCCCGAATATGTATAGATTGGGTATTGAGTGTGTGCTTGTCTGTGTCATGCATATTTCTGTATTGGATTTCAGTCCATTACGCGTCGCTCGAGTTTCGGGAATTGGATATCGGCTTTTATATATATATATAGTATAGCGGGGCCCTGTTGCCGATTCGGTTGGGTTTCTGTTTCTGCTTCTGTGTTTTGTGTTTGGTGTTTGGTTCTGCCTCTGTTTCTGGCTCTGGCTCTATTTTCTGTGCCTGCTCTCTCGGTTCCGTTTGTGCATTAACGAAACTCACGCACGCCAGCCTAGCCAGCAAAATGTCAGGGGCTTGATTTATCCTGGCCAACTCCGGCACTGCGTGTTTGGCCACAATCAATCGATTGCCGCCATCGCCATCTCCATCGCCATATAGCCATATAGCCATATAGCCATAGCCCATCAACGTGGGCCCATCACCGCCCGGCTGTTTGTAACTGTCGCTCTGGGCGTGCCTACACTCTAAAACTAATTTTTTCTAAAAATACACGCACTTAAAACAACAGTCGGTTACCGTAAAAGACTCTAATTTGGTAACAAGAAAAAAAACAAAATAAAATCGAGCAACTCAAATGAATTATAACAATTATTACATTCTTAGTTTATAAATAAATTTGATTTTTTTAAACCTACGTCTAAGGGTTGCATAGTCATCAATACATATAGACATTAATAAAGAATGATGTTAAGGTCCTGACTTTTTAAAAATTGGTCACCAGCTTTTGTATCTAATAAATTTATATTTTCATGTTGCCCAGAAAATCGTAGGTTTTAGAAATGTAATATTAAATGTCTAGAGGTGATTGATAATTATTATACATTTAAATACAGTTAAGATTATCAAATGTAACTACTATTTTCAATAGAGACCACATCTATTGAACATTATTTTTTTCCTTGTGCTTCATTTTTCTTGCTAACACTCATATTGAAAGATCATTTCCAATTTATGTTTTTCCGAGTGTCGTATCGGAACTGTTCGGAACAGGATGGGGCCCACTGACTAACTGACTGACAGGACAGGAACAGGATGGAACCGGGCCCAGAAAGCGGCAACAGCTTAGCAGAGCCGCACACGGGGGGCGATAATTAAAATCCGCTACGCGCCCCATAATTAGTTGCCCAGGTCGAAAAACGCAAAACGCAAAACGTTCAACGCCACAACACCGCGAAGTACCAGTCCACTCCATTTTTCGAAAGGCTGCCCCGCGGCGTCCACTTTCAATTCTGATTCCGAATCCCGATGCCAGTGCTATCTCCATCTCTGTCCATTTTTATGGACATGTGCGTAAGCGATCCGTGCGAAAAATGGGCGCTTCGCAGCAATTACCACCGCAGGAGAAGTCAGAGCCGACCGGGCCAAAAAGATTCGCCATGGCCGATAAGTCCGCTTTTCCACTTCCCGCCATCCGCTTTCCATTCAGTTAAGTTCCGAGCGTGCACGCCTACGCACCTTTTGCTGTCATGCAAATCAGTTGGCGGCGGGTGGCCTCCAAGTTCTGTGGACCCCCTCCCCCCTACTACTACCACACCACTATGTAGTATGGCCCTTCCCCATTCCGGCCCACGCCCTCACATATGCGTAACGCCCGTTAAATTACGAAAACTTCGACTGGCTGGGCAATATATCTAATAGTGATGAGTAGAAGGTTGGCTCTTGGTAAAAAGTATGCATTTTTCATTAACCTAAGTCGCTTTTAACCATGAAAATATTTCTAATTAGTATAATTTAATTACATTTTAATGGAAAGCTTATTTTTATTACTTTGTAATCAAACAAGGAAATTCTTGAAATCGATGGTAAGAGCAAAACTCTCTTAGGACATTAGTTGGATTCTTATGTATTTTTTATTTCTTAACCGAAGACAATTTGGCTTCTTTTATTTAGGATTAGGAAAGTCACGTCACCTCACCTTTCTTGATATTCTGGAATACCTTAAACTATTTCACACAACCTAATCCATTATTCCCGCCTAGCTTTAGTTCTTATTTTGGAACGTATTAGCGTCAACTCTTGGCAGTGGATTCGAGCCAGGTCAGGTGGTTGGCCGGAACCGTCTGAGTTTATCATTGCGTTGCGAAATGCGAATCGGAACATCCGCTTCTAAATGCCAGGCATTTGCAGGGCCTACCCCGATACGCCCCCTTCCCCCCCTCCCCCTCCACCATCCACAATAAACCTCATATCTTTCTAATGGGGTTAGACCTGCAATTGTGTCCAGTATTCGGCGCTAAATTGAAATTGACCAGGGCTGTGGAAAAAGGAATTGGCGGAGTGAACGCCCACGCCTTGGCTTATATAACGCGCGGCTTATGTAATTTCAGCGTCACTTTGGAGATTTATAAATTTTCGTTGGTTTTTCTTTTCCATTTCGCCTCGTTTTTGGTTTTTTTTCCCCCCCTATTTCCTTGTTGTTTTGTATCTCATTCCCAGTGAGAGAAGTCGCATTAGCCAGCTGGACGACGTTTCATTACCAAAAAGGAGGGAAAATGGGGTGGGGAAAAGCCCGAATGGAGCTGGGAAGTATGCAATGTAAATAAATGGATAGGAAGAAATCAACGTTAAAATAAATGACACTAAAACTGGAGACACACTCACTTTGTTTTTGTTCTTCATTCCGCTCATTTAGCCCGCGTTGCTGTTGTTCGTTTTTTGTTTTGGCCCGCTCTTCAATTGGCTATTAAGCAAATTGATTCAGTTAAATTTATCTTAATGCAATCTTCAGGCTCCCCCGCCGCCATTGAGATAGTGCATAATTTGAAGGGCATAGTAAACAAGCCGACAATTCACGCGCAACAACGGCCGAGTATATCTGGCCCACTTGTGGATACACAGAGATACATCTCGTGGGTCCGACACATCACATGGCGACAAAAGCGAAATGCCAAAAAAAAAAAACAAAAACGAAATAATGGTAGAGAAAAGCAAAGTATCAGGCTGAGTGTCTGGAATATCCAGACCCAATCCCCAAAACATCGGACGGGGGCAGGAGGACGACCGACCATAAAGCGCTCGAAGCGTGAAGAACAAGGGTGAATGCGGAAAGTTACAGAAAAAAAGCATTAGAAAATATATCTGGCTTGGCTTAAAAAGCGCGCTGTTGATTGTTTTGCTGGATAACGGCCACGACGATTCCGTTGCCCATGATGTACCCATCCCTTTTTTTTTGTATTTTCCCGAACTGTTGCGGGGTTATTTTGATTCCGTTGTCGCCATCCGCTATCCGCCATCCGCCTATGATGGAATCGCCCCGAAGGGCTGCTTCTTCCCCCCGAACACCCAATCCACCCATCCCATCCCATCCCCGTCCCCATACACATCCACACCCCCTCATCCTTCAGCCCTCCGGAAAACTATCTGTCCTCGAACTGCGTATGTGTGCTACTGGGCAATCTCTAAGCCGTATAAATATGCCATCGTCTGAGGACAATCTACTAAAACCATCGGATTCGGCTCGGCTCGCGTGGCTACGGCCCAGCCCAAAAACAAAATGGAACACGGAAAAAAAATGGAAACTGATTAAATTAGAGTCCAACTGATCTAACTTGAATTTTCCCAAGCCGCATTTTGTGTTACCCAAACCAAATTGAGCTTGATTAGCTTTGAGTGGCTCAAATTTTCATCATTTGGTCTGAGAAAGTTTCAAAAAGTTGTACCTTAGTTGAACAATAGACTTAGAAGAGAGAAAATGGGAAATAGAAATTATGTTTGCATTATATTGTATCATTATATTTCTTAGTGGTCTAATACTTTAAAATTTTTGTAGACCTACTGTTAATTAGTAATTATTATATTATAGCTAATCTTATAATTATTAGCCATATAATATAATCCAGCAGATTTCTTCCAGTGCAGAACAGAATCAGCCTCGCCTTCGAGCCATTGATCGGCCTATAAACAGAGTTTTTCTCTTGCCTTGTTATTGCCCCATAGGCAAATCATATAAATTATGCTCAATTTTTTCCTTTTGGCTTTTAATAAGCATAAAAACTTATGATATGTGAAAATATGCGCAACAAACAACAACAGTGTGGGGGAAACCAGGGGGTTAGATGGTCCATGGGGCTGTTTATGCTTGAAAATTGTTTACTTTCTTGTTTTTGGCTCACAGTTACGCGCAGTTATGGCAGCCACAGTTGGGCCAGGAATTTATTTAGCTGACAACACAACTTGACTGCCGGAAGGGGTTCTCGAATATATCCAACGCCGAACGTGTCACATTCCCCTGGGGAATCGCTGGCATGTACTTAAAGTTGAATTTAACTTTGATTTGAGGTGGTCTTTTGAGGATTTAGGTCACAACACAATGGCTTAAATAATAGGAGATAATCTCAGTGTTAAGGCAGTTGATTCAGAAATTAAAATAATTTTGAAAGCTAAGAAAACAATACTTATAATCGGCCTTACAATACAATTATTTCTTCTTAATACAAATAAACTTGCTCTTTAGTTTTATATAAGGTACATGGAATTCAAATTATTTTAAAATCGTAAAAATAACTTTCGAAACTTGGTGTTGACAGAAGATGATATTACTCATACGCCATGTGGTCTTAGCAGAATTTCAAAAATAGTTCTACATTTAAATGATTAGTTTTTGGTCAAACTCAAAACTTTTGTATATAAAAATGTATTATAAATTGTTACAAAAATTAAGATTAACAAAAGATTTGTTAGTTGCTTTGTTAAATATATTGTTATAGTTGTTTTGCTAGATTTATTTTAGATTTGAATTTCTTTAATGAAATTTGCACTTTCTATTGAAAACCATTTGCACTCGTCAAATCAATTGTTCAAAATTCAACACAAAATCAGCGACCAATAATTTTCAGCATTCCACTTCCGGAAAAAACATGGCAGATCAAAGAAATAATGTAACTGCAATTACTTTTTCGTGGAAAATACTTAGTTTCCGTTCCGATGATTCGCACAAGTGAAACTGCATTGAATAGAATTTGCAGAGTCTGTCGCTGACAGAGGACCTTTTCCCCGTATCCCCAGAGTTTTCCACACCAAGAGCCATCAATTGAAATCAAACGCATTCGGCTGTAGCTTTTTTTTGTCAGATTTTTATTTTTTTTATTTACTATGTTTGTTTTCTCATTTACTACGCAAGTTGTTTTGCATCGTCGCACTTTTCTCCATCTCATCTTTCTCCATTTTGGTTTTTTCATGTATAAATTTGTCATGTGTTATGAAAATATAATATACTTATGTACGTTTATGTTAGATGTTTTACAGAATGCTTGGCTCCGTTTTTTTCTCGTTAGTAACTATGCATTGATTAGCCATTGTGGTTTGTGTGTGTTATTGTGTCTTTGTGGGATTATACAAATCAATTGATTAAGTACAAAATATATAGTATACTCGTTTAATGCGTATATAAGTTTTATATATTTTTATTGATGCACTCTAGTCGAAACCACGCAATCAAACTGAAGACATTCATAAATTCTTTATCGATTTCTTCCTTTCTTTTGTCTGTTTTATTAGCTGCACAATTTTCAACAACTTAGCATAAAAACTACTGAAAAACATGAAACGATTTCGAGTCATAATTGAAATTGACCATTTGGTAAAATTGACTTTCGAGGGCGGATCCTGGCATCTAAGACTCCAATCAAGCTTGGCAGGATTTTCCTGTTAGATTTTCCTTTCATTTTCCTTGATTGATAGCATAAGCCAGGACCTATATGTTTGTGTATGTGTGTGTTTCGGTGCCATATATGTACATGAATGTCATATACATAATGCACGTAATTAATAATGTAGAATGTTTCGCATATATTGCATAATAAACGCATTTTTGTCCTTGTGTATATATATTTATAGTTGCATATATCGCTGTATATATATTCGATTAGTTTGTCTCGATGCAAATAAATACATAATTAATGTTTTCATGTGTGTGTTGGTGTCCTGTTTGTGTGTGTGTGTGTGTGTGTGTAGGTGTTTGTTGTATTTCTAGGTACAGAATTCATTATTTTTTTGCTTGCTTACTAAGGTGCTGTGTTGTTTTCTAATCGTAAGCTTAAATTTATGTTCGCTTTTTGTTTTTAATAATATTTTTTTGCAACTCTACTTTTCTACAATTCTACAGTTGTGTATGTGTGTCTGTGTCGTGTTTGTATGTGTGAGTGCTCTAAATACAAGTTAAAATGATTTAATCTCTACGCAGTAACTCTTGTTTTCCAACTATTTCTGTACGCGTTGTGTGTGTGGGCTTGTGTAATGTATAATCGACCAAAATAGGTTTGTATATCTATCGCAACAATATGCACCTATGCAAAAACATAAGATGAGTTCTCATTAGTTCCTTCGATTTCTTGGTTTTCGTTGTATAAAGTACATCAATTGGTCTCGTCAAGCAGCACAAAAGTTGCGATAACAATATGCAAAAAACAACTCTACCTGTTAATATATCTGTATATCGATAACTAATAATCGTTATAATCGTTTAATCAATTCATCGTTTGCCAGCTAAATCCAAAAATCCCTACGGCTCGTTAATTATACGATATTGCTTATTTTTTTGTTTGCGCCTCTGCAGATTTTCTCTTCGCTTTTTTTTTCATTTGGGTTTGTTAATCCCGTGTAAACTAAATTGTTTATATTCTTTATCCTGCTATATATATTTATATAGTGTATAGTGCCATAAATGTTCGGGGTTTCACCGTACTTATCGCAATAATATAACGATTTCCAAATATTTACTCATAGATACATGCGATTTAATACTTTTTAGTTACCTTAATGCTCTATTGCTTTCGTTCTGCGTTTTTGTTTCTTTTGTTAATTGCTTTTGCTTTCGATTTACTATGATTATACCATATACAATACAATAGCTGTAAATAAGTATAGCTTTTTCTCCATTATAATATATATTCAAAGTGTTAAGTCTTTCATTTTTTGTTCTCGCTTGCTTATTCGTTGTCAGCTACTTATATAATTTTCATGACTTTATTAGTTATGTTCAATTCTTGAATTATTAGTGTTAACGTGCCAAGTCTTTTATATTTTTTGCTCAATTATTTATACATGTGGAGGTGGTGGTGTTTTTGCGATTTTGATTTGGTAAATAAATAAATCACGCTCAACACAAACTATGCAAATTAAATTTTTTCGAATTAAATGCGTGCAAGGACACCCCCTTGTATTTTTTTTTACCAGTTTCCGCGGGGGTGGTCTATATCCCCCTTTTTATTCGCCTGCTTTTTTATTACATTTCCCTTTGTTCGCATTCGCCTAACGAGCGCTCGTTAAACTGCATTGACACAAAAAGGACAACACAACATTGTGTTGCCATGGGTGTTTTCCGAGGGGGTGGTGTCAGCAACAGATAATGGAAACAATGGATCATGAACCTAATGCTACAAATACTGAATTCAACAATTGCATTTCGCGTTGCGCTGGTTCCGTTTATGCGTCTGTACAGGGTTTATTTATGTGTGGGTTCTACTAAGCTACTAATGTATCAACTTTAACAATTTCCTTGGTTTAACAATACGTCATGATCTGGGTTCTTTGTGTATGTGCGTGATTGGAACAACAGAAAAATTTAATTTTGGACTTAAGCTTTTCCAAATATATATGCCTGGGGTTATAAGTAATAATTCTTCTTTTCTATTACAAGTTTTAAAATATGCACCCCCTTAATTTATCTTTACCACTACGATTTATTGCTTTTCGATACACGTTATTTCTATTAAAAGTTTCTGGAGCTCAATTTGATTTCTCGTTTGCTCTCTTTCTTTGAGCAAAATTAATGAATAGTTCTGAAAATTGTTAGTGTGTATTTGGACTATCACAATATTCGAATTGCTTTGGGTTCGTCGTTTTATATTCATCAAAAATTACTCAGCAACATAAGCCAGTGGAAATAATAAAAACTCCAAATTGGTTTACAAATAAAAAACATTGTTTCGCTTGTAAAATGTGTGGTTATTTAATATGTATTGTATATTTGTAACTTTATAATTGCTTCTCTCGTTTTCTTATTTGTTTTGTTTTTGGTTTATACAAGTGTGCTTCGATAGCTAATTGTAAGTAGTTCCAACCTTACAGTATTCTTTAAGACTAATAAATCGATTAACTTGTTAGTTAAGTTATTGCTTTACTTTCCATCGCCTTCTTTACAATTGTTATACAAAATTTTTAAAATTTAATATTATTGCCGGGCTTCAATTCAATTCAACATTTTCATAATGCAAATTTCATAAATATTCATTACATTTCTCACTTCCGTAAATTATAAACGATACATAAATAATAGTTGACTACATTCTAGATAACGCTATATATTATATATAATTAATTGTAGTTGTAATTGAAATAATTGTAATTTGTCTTGCGGTTTGCAGGGTTTTTTTTATTTTTTGAGTATTTGCTTTGGTACTTTAGCCGATTTAGTCGATTCCGATTGCGATTTCGTCTCGATTATTCGATTAATATTATTCCTTAAAAGTGTTGCCATCTCTCTCGTCCGACGCTCCCTCCTCCGAACAACAGTATAAAAATAATTTCGTGATTATACTTACTAGTTTAACTTAAGAGTACATGTCTGAAGACTAACCCTAGCTGTATATAATATATGCTTTGTAAATATTACGCAACTACATACGTATTCTAGATGTATATATCTTCTATACTCCCCGATTACCCGCTTAGAAATACCAACAACTTTGGTTTTGGGTCATCTAAACTTGGCTACGACTAGGGCTACAAAATGTTCGTTGCACTTCTTTCCCCTCTTCCTCTTTGAGATCGGTTGCTGAAGCTGATTTCAGTTGATGATTATAATGCTGATGTGTATGCTATATCCTAATATTTACAGTTTTGTGCAGCGATTGAGTGTTTGTGTGAGCTCGTGTGTTTTGTGTGAGTATGAAGATGAACGAGTAAATGATTGGATGAATGAATATGAGTTACAGTTACATAATATAGGGCTAAGTAATATCGTACTAGGTCGGTTAAGTGTCGAAAGGTGCAAAAGTATTATTCACGCATGGACGAAGTGTACTGTTAAATGCTTGAGACTAGATCACACTCGATATTTTCTGTTCTGCGATTGAGGGGTTCGTTCTATGCGATCGAATATTTGGGGATGGAATATCCCTGATTTCTTTGGTCTTATTCGCTGACTTTACTCCTAAATTGGGCTTTGAACGGAATGCAATGCTTGTTGGGAATGGCTTTAGTATTAAATAAGTGAGTTTGCTGTTAAACAGCGACTAGATGTTCACTTCTAAAGACTAAAATAAATAATCGTAGGGGCTACTTCACTGGGTAGTAGTGCTAATTGACTGAGAAAAAAGCGCCCAAAAATAAGGGATTCGAACCGCCCTCTGTGATTTCTGCAATGCTCTTCTAGCCTTAAATGATTTTGGGTGAACTAATGGGGGGACATGACCTATATAAACGTGATCGTGATGCTTTCTACAAGGATTAATATGAGGCTTACACAACCAGTTCTCGGGGAGTTTAATTTGGTCCTTGGTTTTCTGGTTTCGATTTGTTAACATTCGCTCGTGAACCGCTCCCACTTGAACCGGTTCGCATCCCCGACTAAATATTGCTTTGCGTTTCTTTTTTTGTTGCTTGCTTTTTGATTAATTTGTATCGTTGTCTTTTTATATCGAATCTAAAAATTGCTGAGTGCTTAAATGTCGCATTGGTGTGACTTACTTTAAAATTGCTTAGTGGCTAGCACTCGTAATTACTGCTTATAGATAGGCTGCCCTTAAGTCCTAATTCGTTGTTTGAGAAACATTGCATTTGCTTTTGTATTCGTTGCATTAATTTTAATCACTTCGTCGTCGTCGTCAACGTTGTCGATTAAAGAGATAGAGATAGAGTAGAGAGATATTGTTCGAGTAAGAGTTTAGAGTTAGCTAGAGGAGAGTGTTCTTCGAGAGTTAGTTGGAGAGAGTGGTAGATTAAAACGTTCGTTTGGTTTCGCTACAGGTTATAGTACACTCTATATATGCATTTAAATATAGTACTCTTATGTGTGTGTTTTTGTTTTCGTTTGGTAAGTAGTTAGATAGATATAAGATAGCTGCTAGAATTGCTTAGATTTCTTCAGGTTTTCGGAATGCATGTGGCTTTACCACCTCATACACAAGGCTCTCTGTGTGTGTTTTTGGGGTGTGTTATTTTTTTGAGGAATGTGTGTTGGGTTTTAGGAATGTTCAACTCACTTAAGTTAAAAGAAGAACCATTTTGAGTTGGTTAACACGGGCGGTTTTCCCGAGATCTCTCTATCAACTTGGAAGTTTCCTTTACATACTTTGGAGGCACCTTAAAAAAGAGAAGACTTCAAGCCGCCAAAGAGATTTCGGGACAACCCCCATTGAGTATTTTGTTGCTTGGCTGCCTAATGCGAATTTCTACAGTCTCTGTGTTACTCTACTACACTTTGCTCTTGGACGTATTGTGATGTATGTATCTTCTATAAAAACGGCTATCGGTTAACCTAGTTGTAAATGGTAACGGTAACTTTAACATTAACGGTAAATTAACTAACCAGCTATGCAGTTACAGCACATCCATCCTCCTTTTTTTTCGTATCCAGGATGCAATAGAAATCTCTAATCGCTCCGAACCTCATTTTGGTTCTTCAGGCCGGATCATATAGTGGTTTTAGAACTCTAGAGATTCCCATTGCACCCCCATTTATGTTACATGCTTACATGGCGTAAGTGGCTCCTGCACTGCCCTCGATTTTTACGCGCTCGAGGAATTCGTGGGGCGGAGATGAGGCCATACTTGCCCCACTCTCACTGTTGCTGTCGTGCATCGACAGCGACATGGACATCATCAGCTCCTCCTCGTCCTTCAGGCAGGCCGATTCCAAATGCTTATTGAGGTATGACTTCAAGGCGAAAGTTTTGTGACACCGCTTGCACTCGAAGTTCTTGTCCACCGAATGGGTTTGCATGTGAGCTCGAAGATTGGAACGATCTGCAAAGGCCTTGCCGCAGTGCGCACATCCGTAGGGTTTCTCGCCGGTGTGCGATCTCAGGTGACCTTGGAGCAGCCAGGGTCTCGAGAAGAGTTTGCCGCAGACGCCACAACTGTGTGATAACTTGTGGGTGAGGACATGCATGGCCAAGGCGGGCATGGACACATAGGCCTTGCCACAGGTGTGGCACTTCTTGGCCGATTGCGAGTCCAGGGAGCGATGGGTTTGCTTGTGGCGCGACAGATTACTAGATGTGGCATATTGCTTGCCGCACTCGGAGCAGGTGTACTTGGTCTTTTGCTGATCGGGAGTGGGCACTGCAGCTGCAGGATCTGCCACATGCTTCCGCTTCGAGCGACCATCGCTGACGAAGAAGGCCTCGTAGGTGTAGGCCACCGTTTTTGCCGACGCTCCAGAGGCGCCACCATGTTCCCCATCCATCGCACACTCACCATCCTGATTCGTGTTCGTCGTGTTGCTGTTCTCGTTCTGCACCTGACTGCTGCTGCTGCTCGAGTTGCTGCTGGGACTGCTGGGCATGTGATTGCTGCTGGAGCTCGAGGCATTGCTGGCGGGGCGTTGCTCATTTACCACGCTGGCCGCTGCAGCCAGTTCGGCAATCGATGATGTGCTGCGCAGATGCGCATGCGCCTCGAGAGTTGGCAAGTGGGTGTGGTGTGCCTGCTGCTGTTGCTGCTGCTGCGGCTGTTGCTGCTGCAGTGGCAAATAATGATGTTGCTGCGGGGCAAGGTGTTGCTGCTGGGAGTGCTGATGTTGCTGCTGCTGTTGCTGTTGCTGCAGTTGGTGAGGCTGAGTGGGCGGGTGGAAGGCTGTGCTGGCACTCAAATCCAGGATGGCATGAGCTGCATGCAGGTCCTCCTCCGCCGGAATCCTTCGCCGATAGCCATGCGCCGGCTTGTCATCCAACGAGTACGGCCTGTAGATGTCCTTCTTCTTTGGCGGCAGGGATAGTGTGGCACCCGTGCTACTGAAGCACTTCCTTTCGCTGGAGGTTTGACCACTGGAGAGCGGACTGTAGCGATCGCCGGCGCCACTGGGCGAACAGGAGGGTGACGAAGTGGTGGACGAGGGCGGCGTTTGGTAGGCGGCCAGGTGCTGATCTCCATTTCCATTCCCATTTCCGTTTCCGGAGGAGGCGGACGCGGCTGCCACCAGAGCTGTGGCCGCCGCACGGATCACGGTTATCCCGCTCTCCATGCGGGGCAGGTACGCGGTGTAGTGCAGCGGCGACAGTTCGCGGGTGTAGCCTGTAATCGACACGAAAAGGGGGAAATAATGGGTTAAACTCTATTTGGAAGCAGTTAAAGAGCTTTAGTAAAGCAGACGGTCTATTCAAAATCCCTTCTTAAAGTCTGGAAAAATCAAAAATGAACCAAAACCCCATTAAAGGTGAAGCTTTTGCTTTAAAAAGTCGTTCTTTAATTTGTTTTTTACATTGAAAATGTAACACTTTATGACTAAAATGTATCAATTTATGTAGATTAAAAAATTAAACTCGAACTTTTTAGACGCATTGCTGTATAAACTTTGATAATATAAAAAGTTTTTTTTCTTCTTTTTTATAAGCTGTCGAAACATGTATCTTTTGTACTTCTTTAATTTTTCTTTTCAAGAACTTTAAACAATAGCATTTATGGCAAACTGAAGGACAGACACATAGTTCCACTTTATGACTCCTCTGCGCTTAATTTCTATAATCCAAGGACAAACTTTGAAAGGTCAACTGAAATATCATAAGGACACTACCAAAGTTAAGCTATTTCGTAGGTGCCAAAAGTATGTATATATTTTGAGTGAAATTCAATTTCCACAGAAAACTAACTTCTGTAGACTTTTAAATTTCCATAAAAAAATCCATTTTTGTCATAGAAAATAAAATCCCTTAGTCTACTCGATAAACACATTCAACCCAAGCAACGTCTTCATTTAAGGATACCAGGAATAGCAGACTATTTTGACTCTATGTCTAATTTCTAATTTCAACTGAATAATTAATTTTCCAATTGTACATCGTAAAAAGCTCTGACAGGCACATATTCTAACAATACGAAGGACCCGGCCCAACGGTTTAATTTTGCTATTTGCCAGTGTTTTCACGCCGAGGGGAAACCGAGTTGGCATTTGGCGAGGGTCTGCGGCCCGCTGGCCGGAATTGCAAACAATATTGAGTGACAACAAAGGCAATTAAATTGATTCGGAATTGTTTCGCAATCGCACAATGGCCACATCAATGACAGCGATTACGTGCGCCTCCCTTGGCTCTTCCGATTTTCCGTTTTCCCTGCTTTCCCTGCTTTCCCGACTTTCCCGGGGGCGAACTTACCGTTGTAAACATTGCCGGCCACTCGAGTTGCCGCCTCCGGGGAGTGGGGCGGCGGACTGGGAGCCGTGGTGCCCGCCGTGGGTGAACTGGGGCCCCAGCACTTGGACGTCGTCGTTGGCTCGATGTTGCTGCTACTGTGCGATGTTGCTGCTTCAATAGAAGTTGCTGCTGCGGCTGCTGCTGCTGCTGCTGCTGCTGCATCTGCTGCTGTTGTGCGTTGCTTTTCCAACTTGATCAGGAACTTGTCGCCCACCACATCGATCTCCTCGTCCTCATCCAAGGTGGAGCGTCTGGACTTGTGATGCAGCTCCTCCAGTTCTCTCGAGGAGGTGGTGTTGCACTGCTGTTGCTGCTGCTGCTGCTGGTTGTTATTATCCTCCGTGCGATCCAGCCAGGGATACGCCTTCCACTTTTTGGCTATCAGGCAGCGCGGCATTTTCTGGGTTTTTAGTTGAGGTTAGAGTTTTTGTTTGGCTAGGAGCTGGGGGGATCCAGTTAGATCTTAGAGGGCTAAGTGCTGAAGCTAGTGTCGAGTTTCGAGCGAGCAAAGACCGTCTCAGGGGGTATAATTTGTGGCAAAAGCGGAAAGGAAACGTTGCTGTTGTTATCTCGCATGTGAAAATATATATATTGTATATAGAGTTTGGCTCGCCGAAAGATCTCTTAAAGTTTTAGTCGTACAGCTTGTTGGGATTTCGCAGGCCTGGCATTTCTGCTATCCCAGATCTCCCTCCGTTTGTTTGTGTGAGTGTGTGTGTCTGTGTGTCGGTTAAATATTCTTAATAATTTGCATGTTATTGTAAATTGGTTTTTCAGTTAGGATTCCTCGGGTTTCACAGCCACTTCACACATTTCGGCGCTTGATTCGTTGTCAGACCCGTATCCGTCATTTGGGCTGGAGTTTCGTCTCTCTCTCGCTTCTTTCTTTCTTTTTTTGGGCCGGAGTTTTTGCGTTTTTGGCCAGGGCCACCGATTTTTGGTCAGTTCCCCCCGTTTTCTCCCCAAAGCTCCACGGAACACACACGGACACGTTCGCGTTCAGTTGGCTGGCTGCGTGTGGCTTATCGATTTTTACATTTGCGTTTACGTTTACGTTTGTTTTTAACACGAAATTTTGGACTCAAAACATAACGGGGGGTTTTCTATATATATTTTTTTGGGGTATCCTTTCTTTATTTTTGGCTGCCGATTTTCTCGTCGGTTTTTTTTTTTGGAAACAAAACTTGTTCGATGGTCGAGTCGAAATTAAATGTTTTGTTTTGAGTTTCAGTTTAACAAAACGGAAAGTTGACAGAATTTTAGTGGTAGAGTTGTAGTTTTTTTTGGTTGAGAAAGTTAAGTTAAGGTTGACGCGAGTTGAGAATAGTTGAGTTGTTATTATTGTTGTTGTTGTTGGTAGTGAAAAAATTGATTTAGGAGAAAATATAATATTATATAAGATAGAGAAGAAATGCGAACGAACCGAACGTAAGCAACTCTTGAATGCTTATGAGAGTCGTACTGCCCGAGAGCCTGCTTATAAGGGTGTCCACCCCCTAAAGAAGCCGAACCCCTTCGTGAGGAAGCCGAAGTGAAACGAACGGCAAAGCGAGAGAGTGAGAGAGCGGAACGATTGAGAGCGGCACAGCCCCTAAATTCCAACCCCCAAAAAGGAAGCGTAGCTGTTGCTATTGCTGTTGCTTGTCCTGGGGGCTGCCACAAACGTTGGAATAAATAAAAGACGTACTTAAACGGGATATTAAGATAGATTAACTTTCCAAAAGCTTAAAACCATATTAGAGGGGGATTTATAAGATAAGGATAACTCACTAAACGCCTTTAAATGAAGAGCTTTTGTAAAATTTCTGACCAAATCGTTCAGTTCAGAACGTCCCTACAGCAGAGGCAACAATCAGGAAGTGTTTCATTGCCAAAACATTCCCTGCTGTTGCTTTCTCCCGATTTCAAAATTGTTGCGCCTCTCTCTTTCCATTTCTCCCTTACTACCGCTCTGTGCCTTTCTTTCGGGCCCCCCAGCCATACCATACCTACCATACCATACCTGAGAATTGGCTCATGGCTCTTTGGCCCTTTTGGAACTTTTTCGGCTCGGGGCTCGCGGCTCTTGGCTCTTGGCCGCTTCAGGCTCCCATTCACGGGGTGGATTTTCCGCCCAGAATGTGGCAGTTGTGCCGAGTTAATTGCTGTTGCATTGCATTTGTTGCTTGGCTCTGATTTGAACAAATTGCCAGCGACTCGTCGGTACAAGGGGGTGTACTTCCATATATATATATAGTAGTGAAGGGTGAGGGGATGCAACAGTCGCTGGTCCTTGGCTCTAACTCAGTTAGTACAAGATAAACAGCACAAACTAACTTCTGCCGCCTCCACTCCCCTGTCAACTCTCCACTGGCCATGAATAAGTGGTTTACTTTCCAGATCACAGAGGTCGGATATGAGTGCGGCAACTCAAATCGTTGGATGATTAATTGCAGCTCCTGCCGAGTTGGTTTTGATTGACAGCTGGATGTGTCATATGCCACACTCCCAGGATGAATTGAACTCGATTTCGGGGCGAAAAAACTAGGGTTAACATCCTATGATGGTTAGGTCTACCCAATTATATTTGTGGATATCTATTTGGATATTGCTTCGAGTTGGATATTAATTAATAATTTCATTTCTTAGGACTCTTATGTATGTCTAAATTTGGATTAAATTTAATGAATAACTATGATAATAATGCTATGAAAATTTATAAATTATAATAGACTAAATAATTCAACAAAGGCTTTAATGATAATAATACCGCATTATCATACATTTTAAAAATGCATTACTATACTGATGGAAAAACCATTGCATAACCTCTAAATATAGTTCTTAACGGAAAGTTTAAAAGATTTTGCTCAATATTTATTACTCGCTCTAATATCCCTTCAAAATCTTGAGAAGTAACAAACATATACACACAATCTGTTCGCATTCTCAGTCAGTTCAACACACACAAAACTAATTAATTAAAGTGGAGCTTCGGTTTGCTGAACGGGGAGCTGGAGCTTTGCATAATCAGACACTTAAATTACAAAGTTCTTAACCTTTTAATTAGCCAGCGACAACAGACAATTTGTCTGCCTCAGACAAGCTTAGCGTCGCTTCTGCAGCCGTTGCAGTCCTTTAAAAATTATACTTTTCATTGGAAATTTCATTCGGCTTACTATGGTATCCCCGAGGTCCTTTGTTCAACCCACTTCCTGCTCCCCACGCCATCGAAAACTCGAAACAGATGTAACCTTTCCTTCTATGGTTTCCTTGTTTAAACTATTTTGAATTTTTTGAGGAAAACCAAGAAGTGCCCACCGATCTATCTGTCCATCCATCTCGCGGAGTGACAAGCCATAAGGACCTCCTCGGTCCTTCCTTGAAAATGAACGGCGATATGTAAATATTAATGCAAAAGTAACGTACAGACCATCTGTGGAATTCGACTGCACTAATTATAAAAAAAAATTGGGCTCGCCCTACGCCTGGCACCTCAGTGGAAGCCCTAAATATGCCTAGTTCAACCCCACCCAGGTTGCACTGTGAGAAATGTATTGTAATTAAGTTTTGAGTATTATTTTGGGTAGGTAGTGTGTTTAAAAATAGTAAAAGTTGATATAAAACATGAAGTTAAAAAATTCTCAATACTATAAATCTTCTAATCTTGAGAAACAATAACAATGTAGTATTTATACTAATCTGACGATTCTCTTTTCATAAAACTCTAATAATTTTAATTATTGTTTATTTATTTACTGAGCAAACTAAAAAATCTAACAATTTAAGTTATACATGTAATAACTTTTATTTATTTTATTAAATATTTTTGCACATAGATTTCGATCCTTTATTTCAATATTTAGGTTATATGTTTTAGCAGTTCATTTTATAATTTCGTCTAAAACCAAAAGGTTAGCAGTTTTAGTAGACATTTTTCTCTGTGCATGTCGTTTCTTGAGGTGGTGACGAAACCACTCGCCTCGCACACTGCTCCTGGCAAATGGTAATCTGCTTTTCCAGCCAACAGACTTGAAGGCGATTCCGAACAAGATGCGCTTTATGCGGCCCACGACGAAATTGTTGCGCTTCGTTAGTCGCGCCCTCCGCCTCCTTTAAGAATTTAGGACCCACTATATAGGACCTCGATCCCTAGATCGCCGCTGGCCACGCGCACACTCCCTCCCCTCTGAATATTCCAATTGCAACCTCGATCCGGAAGGGAACTGCAGATGGTGAGCCACTGAGGCGATTCAAGCTCTACGGCATATGGCTTTCACTTTGGCTAGCGAATCGGAACTTGGCCACGCGTCACGACAGGAAAATGTAGAATAGTCTGGCTGCAGAGGAAAAGCGGCTACCAAAATTATGCAGCCGGCAGAAAGGACTACTACGGAATGGGCGGAAGGGGGCGCGCTCACCTGGAACAAGGACAATATGGTTAATGCAGCGACAGCCTTTCCTGTTTCGTGTTTTACGAGCAGTGCGGTGTGTGTGCTAAGTTTGCAGCTATTAGTTTTTGTTTATTCCTTGTTTTATACCCTGCGAGGGAGTATTTCAAATGGGTTTAAAGGCTTGCCAGGGGTGGTGCTTCTGACACATTTTCAGAAAGTATATAGGGTCTAGAAGGCCAAGTACTTGATCGGTTATGTCCGCTGTTGCTGTTGGTACTATTGATTATAATTATATCTAAATGACCTTTTTAATTGACCAGGTCTAAGGACATTTTTTTTGTACTACTAATTAGCTTAATTTTGACCTTAACGGCCTTTTCGCAGATATCGTAGGAAGTGTTTGATATTTGCTTAATTATATATTTACGAAAATATTGATATTAAAGAAGAACATATCTTTGAACGATATTTTGAAACTTGGCGATATAATTAGAACATTTTATAGTGCAGTGTAAAAGGAATCTGGAATGTTTTTAATTTATTTCTTTATAATTAAATTTTAATAATAATCTGACATGTGCATCGCAAATCATTTAAGTATTTTTTAATAAATATATATGGAACAAAAACTAGCAAAAAAAAATTTATTTAAAGCAAACAGCATTTTGTATCTAGTATTTGTTAAATAATAAGTATAATAAACCAATTAATAAGGGTGCTATTCAAAGTTTTCATATGGTATCTGCACACAAATCTAGAAGGGTATTTCGTTGGTCAACCCATTAATTTTTGTTGAAATTTGTTAGTTTATTTAGTTTTGAGTGGGGGTGTGTGTCCGAGAGTACGAAAGTACGAAAGGTGCACCGCAGCCCAGTTGCGGGGATTCAGTTGAGCGCGTTTGCGAGCGTGCAAAAAGCAGCAGGAGTTTCAGGAGCTGCCAGGACCAACAGCCAACAGCCAGGAGCAGGAAATGCTCTACAAGTGCTGCAGCTGGCCCAGCTGTTTTTGGGTGTTTCCCCCTATATTTTTTTTCGTTGGCTTTTGGGTGGGTATTACGCCCAACTCCTCTTGGCCCAATCTAAAATGCACACCCCACTGGCTGCAGTCGCCATTCGGCTTGTCAGCTTGCCAAGGGCTATTTGGCGTTGCCTAGCGAGTTGCCCCGAAACTTCGGCTATAACCGACCGCCCCAACCCTCTACGTATATCCCCTCTATATGGCTGGTCGCCTATATCCCTCTCTCTTTTCTTCTACCTCTCGCTCACTCGCCCGAAGTGTGACGCTCGCGTGGCACGGAAGTGACGGCGGCAGCTGTAGCCGAAACTATAACCAGAAACTGTTGATCCTTTCCTCTTTCCTCCTTCAGAACTGGGCATTGGCATGGGCATGGGCACCCAGAGCAAGCCGAGGGCTAAAGGGAAAAGCAAGCCAGCGGCAGCGGTACGGAGGTAAAAATTCACAAAGGTACTGAGAGCCCAAGGGAGCCAGGTGTCTGGCATGCTCATTCCGTTTTCCATTCAATGATGTATTAAAGTGGAAACAGCACGAGAGTACCAGACTGAGTCTGGGTCTGATTCTGAATTGTATATTGTGCATGCCCTATAGGAAAGGGTGTGCAAATTTACGGAGCAGTTGGCCTAGAATAAGGAATTCGAAATGAGCTTATATCTAAGCACAATTATTCAGTTATTACTCACTGTATAGACTATACATTTTTATACTTTTAAACTCTTTTTATTGAATCGTAGAAAATCGTTGTATTTTATTTCCGTTATCCCAGCTAGGAATACCTTCAGACCCCATTGATTCGCTGACATGTGTTCAATGAAGCCCCCGGATAAAACCCAAAGTATTTCCAATAACCGATACAATAAGGAACTGAAACAATCGAGGTGTATGTAAAGCGGCGAAGCCGAGCAACATGTAATTTGTAAAGCTTCCTTTGATTAGGCATCCGTGTTCCTTTGTCGCCGCATGACTCGTGTAGTTTATGGCACCATAAACCAATCAGTTTGGCCCGACAAAGAGTATTCACGCTTCGATGGCTCCGCAATTGACTTCTCTTTCATCTTTATTGTATTCGCGATGTCTGTGTCCGGGAGTCTGGGTCTCCGAGTCTGAGTCTGAGTCCGGGTTTTCGGCATTCGCAATTCGGTATATATCCTTTTGCGTCCCGGCGCTGTCGAGTTTTTCCCAAATGCTATTTATTCCTGTTCCTGCTGTAATTTCATTGTTACTCCTTTTTGAATGGCTGTGTGCAACAACCACCACCCCATCGTCATCATCATCATCGTCGTCGTCATCAGAGCAACACGGCACCACCTCTTCCACCACTCTTCCACCACCCGAAAGCACCACCCAACACCACCCCATTTTTGGCATTTGGCGTCTGCATAGAAACACAAACAGGTAAAAAAAAAAAAAAGAACAATAACAGTATCACAACGAGGGGAAGTGAAATAAAGGCGAGTTTACGTCATCGCCCGAAATTGCACTTTGCCCAGTTTTGATGGGCCAACTTATTAGCATATCCGGCAACAGGATATGAAGGATATGGAGGATACTTGCAGGGCTTCCCCAAAACTGAATGAGCGCGTGTGTCCAGTTCATTTCAGAATCCAGTTACCATTCCGGTAATTCGAAACTTTGTATTTTTAATTACATTTGTTTCGGACTTTCGTACGAATCGGGCGCTGTTGAGATAGGGATAGAGAGGGAATCGGGAGTAGGGGGAAATCTCACTGGGATCGGGATTCGAACCCCCTTCTCTTTCCAGCTAAATTGGCAGCTGTTGCAGTTGGAAAACAAAAGCGAATGAAACCCACAAATCGTTAGACGACAAGAGTCCTGAGTTCAAAGACCTCTCCTCATGAGTGAGGAAATCGAAGGGAACTGGAAGGGGCAGGGCACGAACCCTGGCCCAAAACGTTGAGGTGCGGTCCAGGTAGCGGAAGGCAGGCCAAATAAAATAAAAAGGACAAGGACTCGCCCAGCGATCTGCAGACGGGACATCAGTCGATGATCTACATAAACACACACTGAACAAAATCGATCTTTTGGGATAGACAAGTTATCATTGAATCAGATGTTATAGGAACAGTACTTCTAAAATCTTTTGAAACTTCTGCAAAAATTTGTATAAAATAAGAAAGACAGTTTTTATATCAGTAACCTCAAATTAAACTAAAACCTTTTTTCAAGACTTGGTAATATGGCATTAAAACAACCAGATATCAATCAAGTTAAAAACTTAAGAAACTAAGAATTCTTTGAATTAAATAAAGATTGTCGAACCTTAATTTGAATAGCCAGATTTTTTGCAGTGCCTAAATTGCATTCAGCTTGATAATGATGATTGCTGATGCCAGGACAAAAATCCCCTGTAAAAAACAGCCCAAGGGCAAACTGAACCCCATACAGAGAGCGAAGACCGCTTTTCACTCGCCTTTCAACAATTTTCCGACAGCTGTCCACATTGGCATTATTTCATTTTCCATTTTCCTCTGAGTAAATGCAACAGCAGCTGATTCCTGACCCCAGTTTGAGGTTCTAGTTGTCGTATTCCAGGTTCCAGGTTCTAGGTTCTGGTTTCTGCTGCACCCAGATCTTGAATTTCATTTCGGGACTTCGGGATAAAGACTCGTTTTTAGGGAAGGGGCAGGGACTGGGACTGGGACTGGGATTGGGATTGGGTTTTGGGCTTAGGTTAGCGCCCTCTGGCATTTGTTTTGTTTGCCATCCATAAACTAATGGCTTTCAGGATGCAGCCGCTTCAGAAATACTTTGAATATCTGAGGCTTCATTTCCCTTTGCAGCAGTTGATTCAATTAAAGCCCCTGAGAAGTCAAAACTGGCGAGGGTTAGGCATCAATCAAGGAACCGAGTTGATTCTTCAATTTGTGGGAATTACTGAGCCAACACTCATTCGCACAAAGGAAGCTGCTTTCGGCAAAATCTGGGCTGTGTAAATTGGTAATTCCAAGTGTAAGAGAAGCCATGTGAAGATACACATTACTTAGAGGAGATACAAATTAAAGCTGGGATTCTCTACACTGGAGTTAAGACTTGTGATTTGTATTGGTAACAGAAAAAGATCTATATTTTTAATTAAATGTGCTTTGCAAACCTAATATATTATGTTATTATTCATTGTAATTCATTCAAATAAGCCATTTATTTATTATCCCAATGAAAATTGGTTGGATGAGTTGTACATCTTAAAGGATCTTAATTAGAAGCAAGTTAATATATTTAAAAATACAGTTTTATATTGTGTTTTAGGGTCCTATATTCACATTTCCTTATATATTTCTTTAAGACGCTTTAAGCTAAGAGCATGTCAAGAACATCCTGTTAAATTTTTGCAGAGTGCAGCTAAAACAAAGCAAGCAGGATGGCATAGAACAAGTTAAGTTGTTTGTCTGAGGAATACTGTCTTCAGACGAATACGTAGATACGTATATAT
This sequence comes from Drosophila prolongata, assembly GCA_036346975.1. NCBI lineage: Eukaryota > Metazoa > Arthropoda > Insecta > Diptera > Drosophilidae > Drosophila > Drosophila prolongata. The sequence goes on from JAYMZC010000289.1 coordinate 1,754,212, forward strand.
TAATGTGTGTGTTTTTGTGTGCATATTGAGTCACTAATCTTAATTACTTGTGCAGCATGCAACAAGAGCACTTAGCGCTGATATCCTGGCAGACTCGTGTTGTTTCAGACATATGCACATACGTGATTATAGTTTCCGATGGCCTTTAGTGCTGCCCTTCAAGATACCTTATATGCGATCCCCCTCCATTTTTCCTCTTTTTTCCTCATTTCTCTTATTGAAATAAATTCTCAATGAACGCGCCCATTCGATGGGCCTTTCATTTTCATGCGTGCCATTTGCAGCAGCTGGCGTTTTGGTCCTTGCAGCTTGTTGCTGATGGGATGCTGATGTTGCCGCTGCTGTTGCTGCTGCTATTGCTATTGCCACTGCTGCTGTTGTTGCTATTTGTGAAACGCTTGCAAATCTGTGGCAGATGCTACGCCGCACATATATCCGCAGCATATACATTCCCGTATAGTATATCATATTTGGTTTGCGCATTAGCCCGGCCAGCAAGGCTAAGCGACACATGGAGCTCATCCACGTAGATGGATACACTCCGTGGCAAACAAACGCAATTGGAAACATGTGAGTAGGGAAAACAACTTTTTGAATTAAATGTTGAGCTTTGGTATATAAATATTTTGTTTTATTATGATAATGTTATATAGACTACTAGTGGAATTAACAACGACAAGTTTTTCAGTAATATCAGAAGAAAGAATATTAATAAACATTATGGTTTTTATCAAAAAACTTAGTTGAATTAAGAACCGAAGCCAGGAGAATGACATTTTTATGCAGCTGAGGACCTAATCTACCAATTTCAGGTTGATTTGGGCAAATTTATAATTTGGCCGATTTTCGCATATTCTAAAAAGGGTATATAATTAAAAAAAAATTTCAGCAGATCAGCCAATCGATTCTTAATTTTATAACGAATTCAACGAGTTATGATATTCTAACATTTGACCATTATTTTCCAGAATTTCGATCAAAAAACCCAAACTAGAGTTGATTTTTTTAAAGATTTTAGTTTCTATGTTATAAAAGTTTGTATCTTATCATTATTTTTATTTTTTTACTTTATTAGGGTTGTCAAACCCTTTAAATATTTTATTCTCTGTTGTAGATAGAGTCATTATTTTGACCCTGGCTGTACATATATGTGCGAGCGTGTTTGTTTGCCATGTAGATGTTTAGGGGGTGGTGGGTGAGTGAAACGGCAGCCCCATCCTTTATGTTATCCTCCATGTCCTTGTGCTTCAACTCGACAAATATTCAACACGTATTCATTTCCTGCGGACGCTCAGTTGCCAACTGGCAACATTCTGTGTTGCAGGAGGTGTTTGAAAGGGGAACGGGGAGCGGGGAGAGTGGCAAGAAGGCGGCAAAGGGGGTGGCGATGACGAAGGAGATGCTGCACAAGTGCAGCCAGGACACGGATACTTGCACTTGATGCCGTAGCTACATAGCTTTGGCTTTCGCTTCAGCCGTAGCTGCTGATGAAGTAGCGACAATGCGGCAATGCGTCGCAAACTCACTTTGAGTGCTACTTGGCAGCAAGACAACGACGCCCAGACTGCGAGGAGAAAGGCGGAGAAAGAAGGAAAAGGAACGAAGTAAGGATGCAGCCGATGGAGATGCTGATGCAGATGGAGGTGCAAAAGGATGCCAGGATTGGTCCTTGGGGGCGGGAAGAAGATGCCAGCGACGACAGCGTGACACGCAACAGGAGGGCGGAGGACCAAAGACGAAGGACAGCGGAATGTTCCTGGCCGGGATAAAAGGAAGCTCATCTTGAATTGGCGACAGATGCGCTAAGGAATCTTTCCGTTTTGGATGAAAAGCAAAGTGACTGCCACTGAGAGATGAGTGTTGGAACCAATGCGTTGAAATAACGATGAGCAATACAAAATGCAGATGAAACTCAATGTTTTTCCTTATATTTCTGTTTGACTTAGTCAAATGTTAGTCAAATACATTAAAAATGTTTATAAAAAAGGTTGCATTACATGATAATTAGTTCCAAAAATAGGCCGTGATCTTCCATTTGAATCCAAATATTGAAAGTTTTGTCATATTACCTATTGCTTTTACTTAAAAACTTTAAAGTATACTTCAATTTTTAAGAATAGTGTCCTTCTATGTTAATTGATAACAAGAAGGTCGATTGGTTTTGAGTAAATAACTGAATGCAATTTATTTTTGAAATATTATCTTTTTCACTGAAATCTGGATGAAATGATGGATCTATTGGTTAATTGATTTCGACGGTTTTCTATTGTCTCACGGGGTTTTCTTTCCTCGGTGAACTAGTGTGTTCTGCCCAAGACGAATATCGTTTTCTTTTCTTAGAAGTCTTCGTTGCTGTCTCAAGGTTTCATATATTTTTTAAGTTCCCTCCCTATACCCCCTACCCCTTTCAAGCGGAAGTTTCCCGTAAAGTCTTGATATATTTCCCTCACGAACCGACCTCATCGCCAGGCAAAGCGAATATGTTGATCCTTTGACGATTGCACAACACTTCCAGCACATGCATTCAGTCCCCAGTTCGCATCCCAGTTCCCCATTCCTAAAAAACGTAGCCCACCTCTCAACCCCATCCATTTCGCAGCATTATTTCACCCCCCTGGAGGTATCTCGTCAAGTGACCCTCTCGATGGCTGTGGCTGCTACTCGGGTTCCCCAGTTCCTCCAGTGGCAGTGCTGGTCCCAGGATATCTGCAGGACTTCTCCAGGAGGAAGCCGTGAACGCTTAACGCCCGCTCATTCCCTGTGAGAGAGTCACACGTAGCCACGAAATCATTTTTCACCACTTAGTCACGTCGCTTTGACAGCACATCCCAGTGAGGATGAGGATAAGGATGAGGATGAGGTTGAGGTTGGGTTCGGGATTCAGGGTTCAGGATCCGGTGAGATGGGGCTGCTTTGGGGTTAGTCTGGTTTGCGGGCTTGGGATATATGGTCTCAGTTGCAGTCGCAGCCTCAGCATCCGCTCTTATCTGCGGTTTAGTTGCTTATAATTGGCAGACATGTGAGTGGAGTGAAAAGCGGAGGAGAGCTTTCCCAGAGTCCTTCCCAGCCCCCCTCCACCCTCCCCCTCCCCCCGAAAACCGGATGCCAGTGCCTGCCTTGTTGCTGACTGTTAATAGTTACACTCGCAGGATATCTATATGTCGGTAATTAGCCAACCGTAAGTCGGTTCTACATTCCCACGCGGGCGAACATTGCGTGATGTTGTTATTAGTATGTAGTAGTACTCCTACGTAACTTGCTCGGCAATTACATTTCGAATTGCTGTCGATCGTTAGTTGGGAGGTGAACTTTCCCGCCACCTTTTGGGTGGGTAGCTAACAGATGGCATCAATCAAGTGGAAACCACTAAGTATAATGCAGCATTGTTGCCCAAAAGTTGCCAGTGCAGTTGGGAAATCTTGTTGCCCAGTCAGCACCCCTCATGCACCTCCCTCGATTCTGCACGGTGGAAAATATGAAAGAGGATATCAGAATGTATCCTGTAGTGCTTTACAGAAAAGTTCTTTCCCATAAACTTAGGTATCATCACCTAGCCTTAAATCATAAAAGAAATCTGACTTTAGTTAAGATGAAACATTGTTGCATGCTTAAAAAATAAAAACATTATGAACTTTATTAATAAGATTTAAGACGTAAGTGCAACTGCTATGTTATAGAAAGTACCTGTCCACCTTATTGGTTTCTTGCAGTGTACATTGAGTCTCCCAACAAGTGTAGTACGTGTTGTCCTGCTATTTGGTTACCTTGTATGGTTGCACTTCCTTCGCTCTGCTTGTGGCACGAATCAAAGTATTGAATTTCTATATCCGTTTTTTTTTCCTTTCGTTTCATTTTTGTGTATTGTTCGGGTGAAAGGGGCGTGTTGCTCCGGTGTTGCTGCTGCTGTCGATGTTGCTGTTGTCGCTGTCGCTGTTGCTGTTGCTGATGTTGCTGCTGCTGCTGCTGCCGCTTACATAAAGGACAACAGCTCAGCAGGACTAAATGAGTGCACAGGAAGTTTTACATTGCTCACCTTGAGCGGGGGGTTTGGGTTGATGGGTTTTGTGGGAATGGAACTGTAACTGTAACTGGGTGCGGGGCAATTAGGTCCTGTGTATATGGGTGAGTATCTGAGGCAAAACGGAAACTGTCGCAAGTGATCGGCGTGTTGATAAGTCCAACAACAACAATCAGTAGCAGCAGCAGCAGCAGCAGCGGCAGCGGCAACGACAACAATCACCATCAGCAACTTGAACCCGAAATGTGTTTCGCATTTTGGCATTTTCGCAATTGCCAAGGCAAAAGTTTCGAATGCGTTTTGTGGCTCTGGCTCCCACAAAAATCCATTTTTCCCATTTGTATACCCTGACAGAGGTTAATTGCTCGAGTTCGTCATTTTAAAGGTCTACTATTCTTTCGTCTACCCCGATTTCATTGAAAACTTTTTCCTATGCTTCGAGGTCTGTTTTATATTGTGCGTCCTTTATTTGTCACAATCTCTTTGTTTTTTTTTAGCAGATGCTGAACTAAAGGGCATCCTCAAAATGGCATTGAAAGAAAAAGTTCAAGGAGTTCCTAATAGGAACTTCCCATTGACTAAAACTTTTACTTTAATTTACTTAGTCAATAAACTTTATCTTAATTAAATCTTGAAAAATATCACATTTTACCTAGAAAGTCATTCTCATATTTACTTAAATGGAGTGACAATTCTGCTGGAACGTGTTTAATAAGTTGTAGTTTTGTATTTATTGATTAAGGTTACTTAAATAAATTCTTAAAGAAACCTGAATAGTTTTTAAAACAAATTTTAGCTTAAATTCTGTTATAAATATTTTTAAAATACAGAAAAAGCTATTTTAAATTAAAAGTATTTCTTCTAAAAAGTTTAAAACTCTTTAATAGCTGTCATAACAACAATAGGTAAACAAGGGTATTCAAACCTTTAGATCGAAAGTTTTTACATTTTTTAAGGTTTTTTTGGTGCAAGTTCGGGTTCTGGTTTTCTGTATAGCTGTAGCTACTCGGAAACAAAGTGCTATAAAAGTCACGCCCGAGGCGAAATGAGTTTTCAGTTGTTGCAGGGGGAAGGGGGGGAGGAAAGTGGGCGGGAAAGCGGCTTTTCCAGCGTGTTTTTTTTCGTGTTTCAGCATCAGGTAACCTAACCTTTTGTGCCGCCCATTAGAAACATGCACGCAGTCGGCTTACTTAAGCATACAAATTGTGTACGGAGCCAAATGCAAATGCGCCAGACTCCCGGCAATTTGGAAATGGGAAATGTGGAATTGTAGAAATGTGGAAATGCGGAAACGTGCGGGGATTTGGAGCGGCTCCCTGGCTGGAAAACTTTGCCATGCGTGCCGCCATTTGACTCGCAAGATTGACACGCTGCCAAAGAAAGAAGAAGAGGGGATTTTCTGGGGGGGGGAAAAACTGTGCAGATGTGTCCAATTTAGTGGAACACTGGACCAACGCCCCCGGCCAGATGCTCTGGCGCTCCTTATGATTATTATATATATACAGCATACAACCCCCAAAAAAAGGAATGGCAAAAGGAAACGGAGAAGAAAACCCAAACCAAAAGCCTTCGGGCAGCTCGACAAGTGGCGGAAATTAATGCAGTAATTGTGGTAAGTGCTTGTCCTGGCTGCTGATTCATAATCGCATGTATTCAATTAAGGAGATTAATTATTTTGGGCAGCTTTCGAGGGATTTAAATCTGCCAAGAGCCGAAGAAAAGAGTTTCCCCTTTACTTTTCCAGGGGGTTAACTGCCCTTTTCAATGGCCAGCGGTCAGCGAGAGGTCACGTGGCCACCATAAATATGCCGGCTATCGATTGTACCTGACCACGCCACAGAACTATCCATCTTCCATAAGATGTCAGCGGCAGGAGCTTATGCAAAGTTCTCCTCCTATTTTTGGGGGAGAAAAAAATCTGGATGACCTAACGCTGGGAATTTCGACCATGACAATAATCAGCTGAAGCGGTTCTGTGTGGGGAGGGGGGAGGGGGGTGTCAAAAGTAACTCCCCCTTTTCGGGGGTGGTTTCTTCCTTGGATTGGTTTGGGTTGGCCAAATAAATTAGGCAACAAAAAATTGACATTCCAAGGAGGCCAGGACATCGCCACTGATTAGAACAATATGCGTGAGTATGTAAAAGGCAATCTATACATACACTTACGTATATATGTATATGTATATCTGTAGAGGCGTATATTTATATAACGCATTTCTAGAGCTGGCCGAAAAAAGATGTGTTCAAAATAAATATGCGTGCGTGTTGCTTCCCCACACCAAAGTACAGTAGTCGAAATGAGTATAGATTTGTTTGTTTGTATGTCGTTAGCATTGTTTTTTCCCTCAGTGCGTGCGTGCGTGTGCCTCCATCTGCATCTGTGTGTGTCCCCTGGTGTGTGTGTGTGTGTCTGTGTGTATTTTTGCCTTTCGTTGACACTTTCACAATTTATGGCAAATGCTGTCTTCCCCTGCCACGGGAAAAAGGCGCCAGCGAGCAGCAGAAGCAGCCCAACCAACCCCCTGAAAGTTACTTTCGCCACCCACCAAAAACAAAAAAGAAATTCCCAAAAAAAAACAAGGCGATTCAGAAGTATCGGGGGTACGAATTCGGGGTACCCAAAATAGGAAGGCCTTAGAAAAAGGCCTTACAAAAAAGAATAATATAAAATTAGTTAAACTTATAGAATAAATGTAATAAATAAAACTAGAGTAAATATTTCCTGGACAATCCAGAAACTATAAACAATCTAAGACATTAGTCTTTTTGTTAAGTTTCATACAAAATTTGTTTTGAAAAACAAAACCATGATTAATCTATTCTTTTAAATTTAATTTTATATAATTTCATGAGCGTTTTTTAACTTGTAGAGATTGCAAATGGATTTAAAAGCTGTCTAAAACAGTGTAAGTTTAATTTTCTGATATAAATACTGAACTTTATGATAATAAGATTCATTGTAAAAGGTTTAAGAGCATAATTATAATCTCAGCAATTTATATTCTAGAAAAATTGGTTCAGACATTAATGTATCCTTACCCATAGTTTACCATCCAATTTTGTCATACACTTTTTCCCTTTACAGGGTATCTCCCGGTGGGCGTTTTGGGGGCGTGGTCACTGGGGGCTGGGCAGAGAAAGCATTCTGTTTACCAGTTTCCGCAGTCCCCAGTTGTACACAGGACTCATTTGAAATAAATATTTTTGTGTTTTTACTTGAAGCGACAATAACGCAAAACATGAAACGAACACTAACAGAGGAGACACATGTCCCATTGTGTGTGTGTGAGAAGGTCCTGGGAGGAGTATGTGTGTGTGCGTGTGTGTGTGTGGCTGTAGGCAAAACCACGCGCGGCGCTGCGGCGTCAAAGTCGAATTACTCATACGCCACGTTGGCCAATGTCGCCTGGCACTTTTGGCTTTGTTGCCGTCTGCTGACACACAATCCGTGCCTCTAGTATCCCGCGTTGACGTTAAAAGCTACAGAGCAATTAATCATTAGCTTTTACAGGATTTATTGCAAATACTTTTATCGGATATATTAAATGAACTCCACTCCACAAGGCCTTAGGCCTCTCTCTGAAATTATGGCAGCATTAATCCAGTGGGGACTATCTGCCGACAACATCTTACTACTGTATTCAGTGTTTTTCGGGGGCTTTTTCGGCTTTAAGATTTGCGTCATCGCGGAGTGTCAGTCATGTGGGTCACGGGGCAAAGACTAAGTCCTGAATGTGAGAGGAAGAAATGTGAGTGGGGGGAAATAGGGAAAAACTTTTAGACATATGCACACACGCGATGGCTTAGCAACAGTTTACATCGCATTGTACTATGTTGTTTACTTTCGGTGACAAAATGAGTTACAGGTTTCATTCATTGCCCTAATGCAGCTTGATAAATTTGAGCGCATTAATTACGCTCACTTGGCGCCGGGAACACAGAGCACCGAATATGTCCTTCGTCCTGCCTTCTTCTTCGTCCTGCAACTGGGCCGAGCTGCTCCTTTGTCAGCCGGCGATTCGCAGAGTGCCTCTGTTGTTCAGTTTCATGTGCCATTAACTGGCTCAAGCCGCCGCGATTGATCTTGGCCGTAAGTTGGGTTTATTGCCTCCTCATCGCCAAAGAAGCTGTTCTCGTTCGAGCACTGCACAAAAAATATGTTGTTAATATGTTAATTTATAAATTTGTTAAAATTGATTAATCTTTAAATGCCACAAAACATTTTTTATTATATAAACAATTTTGTGAATTTCCACAGAACATGTTTTTTATGTAGCACTACATTCCATGATACACATTTCTAAATGATTTTAAAAAGCTTAAAGCTTAAGCTTTAGAATTATTATCTGGAATCATTTGTTTTGTTATTTTATTTTATCAATAATTGGTCATTTGTGTATGATGTACAGAAGTGGGAAGAAATTTATTGATTTGGTTTTATTTTAAAAGAAGTATTATTTACTTTATGTTAACATTAAAGAATGATTTAAAACCACCAGAAAACCAGAAGGAAAAAAATTATTTTTAAGCTATAGAATGAATTTTAAAACATCATTTTAAACTTAACGATAAATGTGCGTTTATCTATCTTCCAAATTCTCTGTTTCTCCTTGTAGCCAACACAATGGGTGTGTTTTATTAAAACATAAATGTTTCGTGAAATTTTAAGAATCTCTTATTCTTTGGATTTGATTCAGGTTAGTTTTATGGCGAATCAGTAAATTTTACTGCGATTCTAAGCATTATTTTTCAGAGTGGTGAGACGTAGTTGCTTCTTTAGCTGCCTGCTTCTTTCGCCTTCTGCACATGCAAATTTATAACAATTTTACGTTCTCACATGCTCAAAGTCGTAAATCGTATTCGGCAAGGTGCGAACTGCTTCTCCATTCCGCGCAAAAACCAAGTGGCTGTGCATAAAAAATCGTTTATGGCTTTGCAGCGCTCAAATAGAACAAAGCATAAATCCTAATTTACTTATGTGTAGCTGCAGCAGTTGCCACTTGCTGTGTGTGGGCGTGTGTGTGTGTGTCACCCAACGGTAAACATATATCAACAACATCTTAAACTCATGACGCCAAATAAATACAAATGTTGTAAAATGCAGGGGATGCCCCGGGATAACATAGAACCCAGGCCAGACTCGTAAATCGCTCGGAAAAGAGGGAAAACCCATCCCCATCCACAAAACCCAGCCCATTCCGTCCGGAAAAAAGGAGGGAAAAGCACCTTGCGAGCTTAGTGGCATCGCGATTGAATGGGACTCTGAATAAATTTCACCTTAGCAAGTGGCTGTAAATTGTTTATATTTTACTCTCGAGTTTGCTGTATTAAAAGGGAATTTGATGGAATATGGATTAGGAGTGTTTGTTAGCTCGTTTTGACTGGGATTTTTATTTTGCGGGGGAGAGGAGTGATTCAGATTTCAATTGAGATATTAGAAATAACTTCACATGTGTCGTTTTTTTGTCGATTGACTTTAGAAATATTTGTTGATTATAAGGAACATTTAATTGGAAACAATCTGGAGGGTGTGAAATTTAATTATTTAGCTTTTCATTATGTTTTAAATATAATTATATAACCCTTTTAATCAATATTTAAGCGTCCTATTGCTATTTTTAAATAATAAATTGCTATAAGTAAATTTAAACGTTTTTTAAAGACTTTAACTTATATGGGTGTATTTTTTTGATGACCATTCGTAATCGTTCAAATAGAATGATGCTATAAAAGATTATGACATGCTTGGAATTTAGTTTCTTAATAAAATGTTTCAGAATATGAATCTTAAAATTTAAATTTATATAAAGCTGTATATAGATTACATTTAAAGCTTGTTTTCTTGATTTTGCCCACAATTAAGGGAAATTCCTGTTGATTTTTAAGGGCCAAATTCCACAATGTTCCACCCCAGAAAACCAACAAAAAACTTTAATAAATCTTTAAAGACATTTACAATATGCAGCTGCGCCGACAACAAATGCATTTCACAAATATTTCAAAGTGTTCTTGGGCAATAAATCTGACCGAAAGTGAGCTTTACCTCTTGATCAAACTAATCAAGTTGAGTAGCCCGCCATTGAAGTGGTTTGGTTTACTTGAAGTTCTCGCCCAGAAATTGATATAATTAATGGCGAGCCATAACAGGCCACATTAGATATGCTGGAGAATATTCTTCTTCATCCGTGTCTGTGAGCTTGAGTCCTTGTTTGCGTCTGTATTTGTCGTCCATCTGGCCAAAGGAGCTTGACTTGTGCAATCCCAAATCTAACAGGAGAAAAAATAGTAAAGCGTCAGCGGCATGTTAAGTAAACTTTATGACCAGAGAATTCCGCAAAAGCGGATGGGATGAGCTCGGCGGATAAGGCAGGGAAATTGCGGGCCGCAAATAAAACCAGGACCAGAACAAGGATCCCGAAACCCGAGTGAGGCATCAAAAAGTAAGAGCAAATGCAAAAGCAACAACTATAAAAACCTGCAGCGATAGTAAAATGCAAATTGGTTGGGGTGGTAGTGGAGGAGCCCAGGACTCCGGGTCTCCGGGACTTCAGGACTCCCTTGGTCCGTCAACGAATACAACGAAAAGAAAAAAAAAAAAGAAAATAGTAAGCTCTGGCATTCGCACTCGTAAAATAAAAGTAAAGTGCAACAGCAATTTGTTTGCACAATTGCTGAATGCGGCCATTGCTGTTGCTGCCGTAGATGTTGCTGCTGTTTTTGTGTTGCTGTTGGCACTCGTCGCATTGTTTGCTTTGTAGCCGGGTTGTTGTACATTTTTATGACAGCTCAAATTGGCCCCCATCGCCACCCGCGAGCAACACTGTCAGCATATGGCAATAAATGGGCAACAGGAGTTGGCCGTCGCTCTCCACAAATGCCCAGACTATAGTCTACTGTGCATATAGATCTGCTTTCCCCCCCAATCACCTTTTTTGCCCACTTCGCGTCTGATTTGCGATGACAGAACCCAGTTGATTTGATGCCTTGTTGTGCGAGCCCTTTTGATGACTCCCCCTCCCCCTTTTTGCTCCATTTCATTTTCTATTTTGGCACTTTGAAATTAAAATATAAAACCCGCGCCGCTTTGACAACTTTTTAAGCTCCATTAGCGTTGACGGCAAGAAAGCCTACGAAGCGGCAACAAAAGGCGGCCGTGGAAAAAGGGTCAATGTAACCGCGAAGGCAGCCGACGACGCGGCAGGACATCAGGACATCATAGCCAACTCAATGGCAACAGCAACAGCAACCCCTTTGGCCTGGGTAACCTTGCGGTTGCTTCCACTCCCTTTCCCAGACCATTTCCCTGTAGCATTGCCAGGACCCAAACCAGAACCCGATTGCGAAACCCATTCAAACACACTAAAAAATTGTTTTAAGTTGTTAATCTTCACTACTTTAAGCCTTGATTAATATACAAATAGTTTTCATAACAATTTTATAGTGTTTTATTTTTAGTTTCTTGTATTTTACACTCTAAACTTTAAAATTGCTCTATTCGAATTTTTCCATATGTTATAATCAACACATACAAGCGTAATTTTCATCAGGGAAAGCCACAATAGGGGCTCACCATCAAATTAAGTAGATCTGATCCGGGTTTCAATTTATAAAACGGATATTTTAATGGTACAATTTTAATATTGAAATTAGGTAGCTTTATGCTTTCATATTTTATAAATTCTTTGCCCTAACCTTGGCCACAGAATTGTATATTTTCAATTTTATTTAATTATAGTTTAACTTTGCTTAAAAACCTAACATTCAGTCGTTTTAGGCGAGGAAAAATAGTTTTTAAAACTGCTTGTAGTAAAATAATCCTTAAAATTTGTGATATTGAAATGTCCACCAAAAAATACAATATTTTCTCTCGGTGCATCCTGTTCCGGTCTGCTCTGGGTTGGTCTGTTGGGCTGCTTGGTTGGTTGGTGTTGCACTTCCGTGGCTCGAACAACAGCGGGACCCCGAAAAAAAACATTTAACTGTTTCGCTGTTTGGCATTCATTGCGAATTTAAAGGGCGGCTTAGTGACAGGAATAATAAGGAAGCCCGCAGCGGAAGCGCTGATGTCAACGCAGCAGCAATGCCACCAAACCAAAAAAAAAAGCAACCACAAGGGACTCTATTGGATTCGGTTTGGGGTAATGGAGAGGTGGAGGGGGTGGTGGTTCCAACCGACGAGGAGGCAATAATGGGCCACGGGCCATGGAGTCCTTGCGGCCGTTCTGTGTGTCCTTTGGCCCCCTTTCGATTCGGTCTCGCATCTCGGCCTGTGCAAACAAACCAAACCAAATGAAAGCAAACCAAACGAAACGTAACGAAATAAACCCAAAACCTCAGAACGTTAAAAAGGACAACAGCGCAGAGCAGAAAGGAGCAAGTTTCAGTTGTCAACTATGCTAAATATTTGGTCTAGCTAACCGAAAAGAAAAAAGCTAACCGAAGAATGAAAACAATACCAAATTAAACGCTTACAGCTGGAGCAGCTCATAATTTATTTCTAAGCTGGAACCCCTTAGAACTTCGGACTTCCAGGTTTCGGTTTCGGTATGGTTTGGGATTGGGTTTATTTTTTTTTTGGCAGCCAAGTGGCAGACATCAAAACACACCCCCGGCTTTTTGGGTTTTTATGGAAGGTACTTCTTCCCGGTTTTGCGGCCCCCTGTGGCTCAAATCCCCCCCTCCCCACTGCAAATGCGGTGCTGTTGCATAATTTTCGGCAATCCACAAGTGTGTGTGGCACGAGTTCCTGCCAGGATATATTCTTTTGCGATGGTATTAGTGACTCGCTGGTTGTAGTTTGGGAGAAGTTTCATAAATATAGAGAATCTGCGCAGTCGCGTTGCGAGTTCTCTCTTGGGGTTGTTGCATGTTTTTGGGTGTTTTTTGGGCGGCTAGGGGCTGGTGTTGCTGGCTACTTGTTGTGTCTTTGTGTGGGATCTATATATTACATTAATGGGTGGCCAATAAATCAGAAAAATATTGTCCGAACTTTAGGTTCTTTTTTAGGGAATATGGCAGGACCTAGCAAACCGTAAACCCCTTTACCACTAGGCCACAAAACCAACCCCTTGCCACCGAAAATACCACCCTCTTTTAGAGGTGTGCGTTGGTGTTGACCCGAAATCACGCACACTCGCTGTAAATCACACACACATATCTATAAATGTACGTGTATATATGTATGCTATATAGCAACTGAGCGGCAGAGCCAGCGAAAAGCTGCGAATGCCAAGCGCACAGTAGAAGGGAGTGGTACGTCAAAAACTGACGCACAGCGGCAGGCCAAACAAGTCCATAGTTTAATATAGCCAGCACAATACCGCACCACAATAATATAAACTGTAAAATATATAAAACAAAAGTCCAGAAACTTACGTGACCAAGTGCAAAAAAAAAAGAAGGAAAATCTATAACTATAAAAAGCAAACGAAAACGAAAAGAGCAAACTGTGTGAGTGTGAAAAAAACAAGCCACAAATCAGAGCGAGTACGAGAGCTTCCTACTATATCATATCATATAACCGCTATAAATGTACGCCTGTTTTGGTTTCTAGAGTTAAAAATAAACATATAACGGAATCCTTCCAAAATTAAAAGCCAATTCATGCATGATTTGATTTTGTGTTGCATGTGACAATGTGATATATTGCATATATATGTTTTTTATATGTGTGTGTATAATTCGCTGCAGCTGCAAAGTATGCAATAAAAATCTCGCATTGTTTATGTGCAGCAGGAGAAAGAGAACTCAAGAGAGAAATTGGGAAGGAGAGAGCGAGAGAGAGGGAAAGCGAGAAAAGGGTGAAAGGGGGTGGTACAGTGAGGTAGGCTAAGGCAACCAACAGTTGACTATTTGTTGCATGTACTCGCTACAAGGACTCTAGTAGCTAGTTGGCAAGCTCAGCGAGTGCGCCGAATGCTCTTTCTCCGACTCTCTCACTCGCGGAGAGAACTCTCTGAGAGCTTCTCCGTCGATTTCAATTCACAAAACATTCGACAAGTGCAGAGTGAACAAGTTGTTGTTGCTGAAACAACGAGCGGAAAAAAGAGGAAAATTTATAGGATTTTCCAAAAACCGCAAGCTAAACCATTACCTAATAATATATTCAACATGTGATACGACTTAACAAAATACAGGCAAGCATCTCGAGGAGTCCCTATCGGGATAATCCCCATCGAATTCGTAGAACCTCGGTTAGTGCATTTCCTAAACAATGGCAGCGAGTGTATGCGCCATTTTTAAACGTGGGATAGGGATAGATAGTTTCGGTGTGTGTGCGTGTGCGCCACCTTCCAATGGAAGCTTTTCCGCCCAGAACCACCACACCCCTCTCCCCTCTCCCCACCACCATTTCCCACCCCCCCCATTTCCCAGCCCATCGGTCTCTCGCAGAGAATGAACTGCCAGTCCGTGTATAAACCATGCAATTTAGTGCAAAAAGTATAACAATTTATCAATTAAGTGTAATCAAGTGTTGCAAATTGCCCCAGCCCCCTGGAAAAACCACCCACCACCCCCTCGGCGGGATGTCCTGTTCCCTTCTGTTGATTGCACGGCGGTTTCTGCATTTATAATGTAAATATTATGACTACCAACCAACTGCAGGAACTTGTTTACAATTTTCGCACTTTAATCGCCGTTTAAATTATGCAATTTGGTTGGTTGCGATTTTTTCTAGTGCAAGGCGTTTGGAAAGTGGCGGAGTGTGCAGTTAATGGTTGCCATAGAGTATTTACCTGCGATTTATGGGGTAACGCTAAGGCAAGGTGGTCTAATGGGCTATCAGGAATTGCTTTGAAAGTCCCAGCAATGGTTTCTTTCTTTCTTTTTATGGGTTCAGAAACCCGGGGGTATAAGTTTATCAAAAATCAAAAATATGTAGCATACCTTTTGTGAGATCTTTTACAATATCTTAACCAAAGTATTCAGCATATTTCATATTATCTATAAATAATACACACACATATGTTTCTATGGAAATTTAAAAACTACACGGAATTTTAAAAATAGCTTTCTTATATCGTCTATTGATTAAGCTTATCTCTTTCGAATGAATGATCTAAGCTGGGAGCATACTTATAAACAACAATGTTTAAGCTTGGTTTTGTAGCACAGTTACAACTTAACTGTAATTTAAAGACCAAGTTTGATTTTGATTCCATGAGATCTATGTCATTTATGATTATTCCAATATTGGACATAAAATGTGCTATTATAATTCTAATTTGTATACTTTTAAATATATTGTTTTAAAGTACTTTAATAAAGTTCCCATCAGCGAACATTCATTTTAATAAGCTGCATGTTTCGCAGACCCGCCTTTGTCTTCGTCCCTTGAGTTACTATCATTTGCATGTAAATGTGACAGAGTCTTGTGCACAGTCTTACCGGTAAATAAGTGGAATTTAATGTACCTGTATTTCCATTACTTGCAGAACAGGAAAGGCAACGCAACAACGAACGCCAAATACCTTCAATTGCGGAGATAGCCGGGCTTATGAGTAAAACAAGCTGCCAAGCGGATGTGGTAGGACAGAAAGGGATTTCTTGAAGGGGGCAGGAGGATGCCAGCCAGCCGGCGAGCCAAAAGGGCACAAAATTGCAACATCCGCAACTTCGGGGCAAGGAATCAAAGCTGAAGGAGCAACCGCAGCAATACTCTCAAGGCAACTCATGTCAATGTCAAAATTGAAGTAGAGGAGGGCCAAAAAGGCAGACGGACGGGGCGGGGCAAGAGCTACGGCTATATAGCTATAAAGCAAAAGCATTTTAAACTGCAGATGACAAAGAAGGTTGTGCTACATCTACATAGTAAATACAAAACAAATCTAAGCATAAGAAACCCCAAAAACCACACACCCACACGCCCCACGACCCGAAAACCCTAAACCAAAACCAAAAACCTAGACCAAAATAAACAGAGAGCGAACAAGTGGACGGGGAGTCCCCGGAATTTCGAACTGGCAAAGGAAGGCAAGCGGTTCCGGATACGGTGACCCGTTTTGCAGGCAAAATGTCCGTGGACTTTATACTGCCCAATCGCAACAAGATCCAAACGATTGCCTATGCGAGTGCCAGCAAGAAGTATGTGGCCGGCGGATCGGGATCCCATTTGGGATCGGCAGCCGGATCAGGATCAGGATCAGGAACCGACTTGCAGAGCTGGCGACGCCCAAAGCCCAGGACCGCGGGAAAACTGAAGCTGGAGGATAAGTCCCCGGTGACTGCCAGTTCGGTGCTAAGAAATGCCAATGGAAATGGCCTGGGAAATGGCGGAAAATCACCCCTCAAGTCGTTGGCCAAGAGATCATCGCGATCGGTTCTGAGAAGGGAGATCATCGATCTGGACGACGAGGAGGGCGAGGAGCAGGAGGATCAGCTATGCGAGCACCTGGAGTGGTCAGCCGCCCAGTCCTTGGTCCAGATGAACTCCTCCAAACAGGAGAAACAGCGACGAGCGGGAACTACGGGATCCCCTGCAACTGTGGCAGCACCAATTTCCGCCTCAGGTATGTGGTTTATATCTTAACTCACTGAATTTTGAAGATATTTTCATTTCGTATATATCTTTAATTAAGAATCAGAGAATTCAAATCAGAATTTTATTTTTAACAGAAAATAATCAAGTTTAAGCTATTTATTTTTATTCAAAGGTTATAATTAAAAAACTTTCCGTGGGGGAAATATATTATCGTAATCGTATGTAATTTTTTACTAGGAAGTTTCATGTTAAAATGATGAATGTTCAAAATTGACATAAACACATCCCCTTCCCAGTATGATTTTAAAGACCTTTGTTCTTATATTTAAATATTATTTATTTGTGTTTTCACTTATTGATTTGTACAAACATTTTTCAACATTCTCTTTTTTTTACCATGTTTGAGGTAGTAGTATTTATTATAATCTCTTTTTTGTTCAATTAGGAGTCAAATTTTTTGAGCTTATTTTCAAGTTAATATATTCTTGGGTTGCGAAAGCTGTTTTCTTCTCTGTGTAGCTATTGTTCCATTTGTGGGAATCCACCACCTGCACCCCTCTGAAAGTTGCGTCACAACAATGTGAACAGGTGGCTGCGACAATTTGTGTGTGCTGGTGTATTTATTTTTAGTAGCCTGGTTCCGATGATCCCACTCCATCATCGAAAGCCAGCGGCACTTCCAACCATTTTATGGCCACCCACTTGGCCAGCGTCCTTCAACCGCGCTGGTGACCCCCCACTGGTGAGTGGTGACTGGTGGATGGTGGTGACCCCACACAATCCCCTCCCCACTTGGAGCACTCCACTGTGAGCGCTCGTGTTTGACATTGTCGCCGTTAGCTAATCTTTTTAGCGTATGTTGGCATTTTCCATGTTTGCGCTTGCCTTCTTGTCGATGTCGTTGCTTGTTGCTCTTGAATGAAGGAAAAAGCATGGAAAGTGGGGGGGAAATGGGAGGAAAAGCTGAGGAAAAGCTGAAGAAGAAGCAAATGCAAACAAGCGGCATTGACTGCCGTTGGCAGGGGGTGGTTGGGAGGTTTTAGGGCGATGTTGGGCGGTCGGGAGGTCGTCATATCGATTGAGGAACTCGGAACGTAACAGGTCAGCCGCAGTGGAGAAGGGATGTGTATATTGCGTCAGCCTCAGCTTCAGTCCGATAAAATGCCAAAATGTGCATTTATGGTTACTGCTTTTGCTGCCTTTATGATCCCTTTGGTAGCCCCTTTTTTGTGGAATATGACTTGCATTTGGCACACGCACCATAACTACACATGTGTATTAGGACGAGCTTAAAAAAGGCACATAAAAACAAGTTTCAGTTTTAATAAAGACAGTCCGAAGGAGCTAAAGGTTTCAGGTTACAACCTTTGGGGTCTACAGGTGGGAGCACAAAAAAATAAGGCAGAGGAATATAAAGTAAGATACAGGGCACAATTCGTTAGGTGAACCAATTAAAAGCAAGGCTGTTTACTATATACATGCATTTAAATGTGTGTACTTTTAAGAACTGCAATTAAGACAACGTGTTTATTATTTACACACTTTTATAAGTACTTCAGTTATAATTATTATTATTACTTTATCTAAGGGCTTTAATAATTTATAATAATCAAGTATTTATTTTATAGTTATTTTTATTATTTTGTATGTTTTAATTAAATAATGTTCGTTTAAGTTTCTTTTGTATGCTTCAATGAAAATGTTCTGTATAAATTAAATTATTCATGAATAATAAATTCAACCACTCAGTTGATAAATAAGCTTATTTATATATTTATTTCGGTTTTCTTATTTTTGCACAACTCTCAGAGGTTAGTTTGGTGATTTTAGGTTCTTTCTACCTTTTTCCATCTGGGCCCACCATTTAATTGGATTTAAAATCAATCAAACCTTTTGATTCAAATTGAATCTGAGTTGATTTCATTCCACCGTTCCGAAATGTCAAAGCTCGCAGTTGATTAGGCAACTCTGGCAGTAAAGCTGACCCCTGGTCAATGATGGCAATCCTTAAACTGGTCAGTCTAAAAAATCAACAAGTCTTTTTGACAATTATTGAGTTTGATTAAGTTCGGAGTCAGTGATTCCCAGATTTTTGTCATTTTGTGATGTGAAAGATGAACTTGAAGGAGTTCAATGCCGGGGATGATGATTCGATGCCCTTGGATTGTTAGTTTCTATGAGTTTGCAGGTATTTTCCTGGGTTCTAAATCTAAGTAAATCTTTCTCATAAAACAGTATCGCTGCGCCGTCCAGTGGGCAGAGCTCCGGCGGAGGATGGCAAGGTGATTTTCTACGCCCCGCCCGCCAGCGCCAGTGGATCGCCGCGCCAGCCGGAGCCGGTGACCTTGAAGAGGGAGCGGGACAGGGAGCGTGAGAGGGAGAGGGAGCGAGAGCGGGACAGGGTGAGGGAGCAACAAGTGGCCGCCTCGATTTACCGGGGTCGCAGTGTCGAGGAAACGGAAGCGGCCCACGATCTGCTCTCCCTTTCGCAGAGTCTGCCGCCCCTAATCCCGCCCTGCGTGGTCACCATCATGAAGCAGGAGCAGGAGCAGCTCCGCTCCCCGGAGATCCAGGAGATATCGAACAGCGCTTCCAGCCGATCGCCCCAGTCGACCATCCGGTTCATAGGCAGCAGCTCCTACGACCTGATGAGCGGCTCCTCGGAGGGGGCCAACAACTGCTCGCCCCTGACGCCCCCGAACTCGGACCACAGCTCCGACGTGGATATAGACATGTCTTCCTCCTCCGAGTCGGGGCTGCAGCAATGGGGCAAGCCCAATCCGCAGAGTCAGCAGCGGGCGTCGGCCCTGAAGATGTGCCTCAACATGCTGGATGGCAGGACCAAGGCGAGCAGAGCAGCGGCAGTGGGCAAGCCGGAGAGGCAGGCAGAGCCAGTGCAGCCGCGGCCCAAGAGTGCCCAGAGCAATGCCTCCTCCTCGGGGGGCAACACCACATCGGAGCCCCCCGAAACACCGACGACCACGGGACACGGCTCCTCGGGAAACGGGGAGAACTACGCGAAGCGGAAGAGGGGCTGCTACAAGTGCTGCGAGTGCGGAAAGCAGTATGCCACCTCCTCGAATCTGTCGCGCCACAAGCAGACCCATCGCTCCCTGGACTCGCAATCGGCCAAGAAGTGCAACACCTGCGGCAAGGCCTACGTGTCCATGCCCGCCCTGGCGATGCACTTGCTCACGCACAAACTGTCGCACAGCTGCGACATCTGCGGCAAACTCTTCTCCAGACCCTGGCTGCTCCAGGGTCACCTGAGATCCCACACCGGCGAGAAGCCCTACGCCTGTGTCCACTGCGGCAAAGCCTTTGCCGACCGCTCCAATCTGCGGGCCCACATGCAAACCCATTCGGGGGACAAGAACTTCAAGTGCCATCGCTGCAACAAGACCTTCGCCCTCAAATCGTACCTCAACAAGCATCTGGAGTCGGCCTGTCTGCGGGACACCGGGGCCATTGATCAGGACAAGGGATTGGAGGAGGACGACGACGACTGCAGCAAGCAGGACGACCTGGAGGGCGACGATCTGGACAGCGATGAGAACAGCCAGGACATTGTGGTGGCCTAGGTGGCCATCGAGCGATAACTCTCCTGCCCGCAACTAAGATACTTTACACCAGAACCCTATAAGCAATACTCGAGCACCCTTATCAAATTAATACTAAAACGAAAAACAAAAACAAAATAAGAATTAAAAAAACAAACAAAATCTAGTCTAGTCTAGGAATCGGCTTACTAGCGGAGTAGTTCATTAAACAGGAGGCAGATGATGATGATGATGGATCTCAACTCAATAGAATCTTCTTCAAGCAGTTATATACACACACTTATATCTACTCACTTATAATCTCTGAACTATCCCGAAAATCTCTCCAAGTTGCAACTTTTACTGAACGAAGATTGGGAGGCAAAAGAACAAAGAAAAAAAACAAAAGGTTTGAGAAGGAAATCCAAAACGTAACTTATAGTAAAAATCTGACACAACGAATATTATGGAACATAAGTAGAAATTCTATATATACACAGATCAAATAAGCATTATATACAGAAGGAGGGAATGAAGATGGGAACGGCAAATTATATGTATACATATGAACTAAATGATTAATACCTAGCGAGCAGAACCAATTTGCATGTTTTTTGGTAAATATCTACTTTTAGGCATCGTTTTAGGGCTCTAGAGTTTATATACACCCCCAATACACTCACCACTACCCACTCACCTAGATATTTAGTCCGAGTACTTAAGGATTCGATCGGAGCTCAGTTCAAGTCTTAGCAAACTAATCAATTAGTGAACTTATAGCACTTCCCGCAACTCCCTATATCTCTCTCGCTCTTAGACTCTTTTTAACCGTACTCAATGATCAAGTTAGCAATCGGAAATCGGATATATATATCGACGACTATCGACGATCGATGATTAATGATCGACGAACGACGAACCATTTTAACCGCTGCGGCAACTTTACACTCTAACCAAGTTTAAGATGAGATTACTTCCATATTATGCTCTAACTCGATAAACAGAAAACTACTTCAATTACTTAGAAATGATTAAAATTAATGAGAAAACAATTTAGAAACATATCACAAGGACAATACTTAACATAAATAAATACATTGAAAGTATGGAAGGTATATGATGGAAGCGAACCCCAATTACGACATTCTCATACACATGCAACAAAGTACTTACGAAATAGTTATTTTATTACTAGCATTAGAACCCCATGACTCGTGTACATATATAATTGCAAGTTTAAAAACAATTTTATACAAGAAACTACCCCCGTACCCGCGACCCCCTCGAGCTTTGGCCCAGCCAAAGGTTTCCAATGGACAGGAACGCATCCCAAACCCAAATTCCGAAAAGGATATACTCGCATGTAGATATCCCCCGAAGTCGGAAAGTCTGGGAATTCGGAGTAGAAGAAGAAGGCAGTAGGCAGAAAGTAGAAAGCTGAATGGTTGATGAAACGATGATGAAACGATGATGATAGACGTAGAGACGCACTTGTAAAACAAATGATAACTAAAAGCAATTCCAAAGTTAAGTGACATAGTTTTTAACGAACAAAAAACCAAAAAATACAAAAATTTGTAATTCTATAAAAACAAAAATCGAGAAGTATTGATATATACACAAAACATGTATTTATTTTACGCGTAGTTTTTATTCCGAAGCCAAAAGCTATTGGCAAATGGCAAATGCAAATGGCAAAAAAAAAAAACCGAAAGAGTAAACTTGAAAACAATTTAATTAAATTGTCAATTACAATTATTTCATAATTTAAGAATTGATGAACGAGGCGGACGGCGATAGAGGTTATTTTTTAAAGCATATATATACACATGAATATATTACAAATAAATAAATATATTTAAAAGAGGCAGTTTTATATCGAAATTAATAATAGTAAATGCAAAGTAACAACAAAATATTGAAAACCATTCGAACTTAATTATACAACGAGCAAGAAACCATTAATTATAAACCCCGCCCCCACACTCTCACACATACGCCCACAATTTTATAGCAACAAAGCAGATTATTACATCGTATTCTACATACGTGCGCGCCATGTAGATAACCAAGTAACGCCGCATGTCGCAAGTCTAGCAGCAGAATATCGGGGCAGAATTAGAATTTAGACCAGAGAGTGCTATGCGCATTGTTTATAGGGCCATAGTTCGAAATCGTGTTTATGCATGGCTTTATTGATGATTATTGATAGCGTTTTAAATAGCATTAAATGCCTATATACACATAAGCAAACCAAACAAAATAAATACAAAAACAAACCGAAGAAAATCTAAAAAAAAAACGTATATAAGAAATTCCATTGAACAGTAGTGGTAACAATTATGTGATTTGCAATTTTACATTCAAAATATATATGAAATAATTACGAATATAAATAGATTATATATTGAGGCGAGCGTTTAATTGATTTATTTATGAGTAAGATTTATTTATACACATTATACACCACAAAAAAAACGAGATACAAACAAAATGACAAAAAGTAAAAATAAGAAGAACGCGAATAGATTGAGGAATGGCGATGCAAAAAATATTTTTACACAGAAACCTTGTTTTATACACGCGGCAAGTTGATTCCCAAAATCGTAATACCCCAAGACACACCTGCAACAATTAATTAGAGCCCCCGAAACACTTTAAAAACAGACGTGCAACTGCGCTCCCGATTTCACTTTCTTATTTATTTTTAAAATTATTTTAAAAGGGAAAAGCTATTAAAAAAATAAATAAACTTTGAAGGTTTACCTTTCTCATTAAAGATCGGTTTTTATCAGACATCAGGAATTGGACTTTTTTTTTGTTGTTTCAATTGGATTAATGTGAAATCGTGAACTCTAGCTGACAGACACCCACACCCATAATTTCAAGATCAATGACACCAATTCAATTTTGATTATTATACAATAAATGGAAGGGCAGAAGTCGAACATGGTGAGATATTTTATAAAATGAACGATGAATAACGTAAAGATATTAATTTATATATTCATATATTAGAGATGCAAAAAGACTTGAACAGTTATATACATTTAAAATTGCAATATATTGTATACTTCATTAAAAAATTATATACATACATACCGGCATATATGCAACCCACGTATATAAGTAAACATATTTAACTTATTTATATAAATGCTTACAGCGAACCATAAACATATACATCATAAACCGAATCTCAATTTTTCCAATGCAAGACGAATAGGAATCCCTCAAGTAACTCAAGATCAATTCAAGTATATACTCAATGACCACCCGGCCGGCAACATCGCCTGGCCGTACAGGAATATATAGCTAAAGATATATAAGTAATACTACGTATATGCAATACAATGCCACGCCCACTTCCCGGATGGCAGGCAGCGATTTTAAGGCGCTGCCCGTAGGAGTTTTCACAGATTTTTCCTTTTGATACTTAGCATTCGTTCTTGTTCTACTTTTAGTTAGAGAATGTTCAACTAGTTTCAGCTTTCGTAGGAGTTAAATAATCGACTTTAAAGAGACACACACAAAAGAACAACAACAACAAAAACAACAAGAACACCTAGATGAACCGCAGCTATACTAATCTAATAACCCCGTAACCCCACACACTCTATTAGACACTAACCGACATTCTACAGACATACCCACATGCATAACCATGCGATTTTATGGCAAAATATGTAGAGCATATAACCTATTATATCCCAAAGAAAGCTAATCCATTCTTAAATTAATATACACACGAGTAAACGGAGAAAGCGAAGCGAATAGAATCGAAACGAATCGAATCGAATCGAAAGCAGGAGAATCACAGAGAAGAATCCATTATGGAAATACGTGACAACAAACAAAGAATTAACGCAACACGAGTAAACTCCCCCTCAATGAAACAAACAAAGCAAAACCAAGCAAAACAAAACAAAACAACCATAACAAGATCCAAAAAGAATGACACGATGAGACGAAGGAATATAAATTAGAATCATAGTTATTAAAGCTACACCCACACACTAGTGCAGCCATGTAACTATTTTTAGAGCCTCGGAAATAAACATACATAAAATACATAAAAATATTAAATAAACGACAGAGAAAACAAAATGCGTTGAAAGGTAGTTACTTTTATTGGTAAAAGGTTTTAAAGTAAGTATGGTTTAAATTTTCTATTTACTAGTTTTATTGTATGACGTGAAGATACATTTTAAGTTATAATTATTTATCTATTGGATTATGTTAGTTTTATTTAAGTTATTAATCATAAAAAACATTGTATTCCTTTAATGAACGAAAATATTTTAACATATTCATAAAATCGATTAAAATCTCTAGATATAAATTGTGTTTAAAAGTATACACCAGGTATTTTAGTTAAGCTTTGTATAAATATATTTCGTAAGCCCTTTGAATGCATATATTGTTATAATTAAGCTTTTCTCAATTATAAATCATTTGACTCAACGGAAACTAAGTTACATGAACCATAGAAAACATGCACTTGAAGTGCCCTTAAGCCGGGGTATCCACAAACATTTTACACTGAAAGTTAGGGGCAGGGGGTTCTAGTTCCCTTTGTTTTAAGGGCGAATTACTCCGTAACTAATAAACTATGCATCGCTGATTTAATTCAATTCGGGGAGCTGCACAGTGAGCTACATAAGTCAACAAGCAGCTGGGTGCACATACATATAGCACAATATAGTACAATGCCATACTTGAGCATTATATCGGAATCTGGAGGGCCAGGCACACACAGTGCAGACAAGTGCCTCGTCATGTGGAGTGTGTTTAAATGAAATTGCTTGATTCGGCATAAACATATTTACTCTGTTGAATATTTGCCCAACAATTTGATTCACAATCTGGGCGGGTGGGCGGTCGGTTGGCTCACGATGTGAAATGCCGAAATCAAAATGGAATTGTATCAAGGACGCGGAACAATCGAGGCGGGCAAACACACACAAGTTCAGGAGGCCTTCCTCCTGTCATCATCCCTCCCAGTCCTTCACTTGCATTCAATGGCGTAATCGCAGGCAGATACGAGTACTTGTATTCCGATTTCCGCCGGTGCAGTACAACCAATCCACCCATCCACAGCCATCCATCCATCCACCCGCGGCATTTCATCCACAGATGTCAGCAATTTCTCGATTTGAATACTCAACAAAAACGAAAGTGGCCAAACAATTCAAAGGAGAGTGCGGAGCAAAAAAATAACAGGCAGCAGGGCGCAAAAAAGACGAACCTCTTCGCGCAAATGGCTTCTCTAACGACCCAATTAATTTGAAACAAGTTGAAAAAAAAAGAATAACGTTTGAATTTGAGGAACAGAAACAGAGTGTGGTGGAGTGGTGCGAGTGGAACGCCACAGGCCACTAAATGCTAGGTTAGAACCCATCCCCCTCTTCGCTTTGCAACCCCCCCCCCCCCCCTCCCCCCTCCCCCACCCACTCTTCCAATTGCCGCAGAACCCAAAGCTTTTTATATGCCCCACCACAGCTCGAAAAGTTCGCCGACAGCTTCATTACCAGCCATCATCGGAGCCATCATCATTCCGCTGCTGTTGCCGATGCACTGCGAGAAAAGCACTATTAGATACTGTAAAGTGTCCCTGAAAAAGATTCTATGTTTATTCGAAACTCGAACAAAAAAAGAATATGTATTTAAAATAAGTGAAAAAGTAAGTAAATTTATTTAGTTAGGACTAAACTAACAATTCCGCTGCTGTTGCCGATGCACTGCAAAAAAAAAATACAATTAGATACTGTATTCGAAATTCGAAAAAAAGATTATCTATTTAAAATAAATGAAAAAGTAAGTAAATTTATTTAGTTAGGACTAAACTAACAATTTATTTATTTCGGGCTGTTCAAAAGTTTAAAAAATGTAAAGCCAGTAAATTATTTAAAAACCAATATTACTCCCACGTTTTTCTCCGTGTTGTGATGCTGCTGCCCATGAGTAATTGGCCCGGCAAAAGTTAGCTGGAGTCGAGTCGGATTTAAGCTTGGCTGCTGGCCGATCTAGCCTGAGTCTCGAATCTGGAGTCGCGTCGATCGCAGTCCGAAATAAAATCGCGAGAAATTCACAATACAGCAGCCATGGTCAAGACATCTGCCTGTTTGGGAAATGGGATCTTGCTGGGTGTTCTAGTATTCCTAGTTCTCGGAATTTTCACATCCACAGAGGGTAAGTACACGCTGGCTAACAAAATGATTTATTTTTTACGAGCATAAAATACTTGATATTTATGGCACATCTGCTTGAAATATTCACGGCAATTGTTTTGGGATGAGAGCCGAAACAGGTTTTGGAGCGCCAGAACCGCGAAATCAGGGGCGTACTTTGCAGGGGATCTTGGGGCTGTGCCTCTCGGCTCGTTAGTCATAATTACGCTTTGTCGTGATTCAAGGCTTCCGGGTGTATGTCATAGCCAAGGCGGCGGAGATTAACCAGCTGATAAGGCAAACAGAAACAGCACAGAAACAGCTAAACAGCAACAGAAACAGCAAAACAGAAACAGCAACGGCTACATAATTTAATGGCGTGTAATTAAAATTTCCCCAGCGGCACCCTCACCTTCCTACCAGGAGTTGCAGCCCCGCAAAGGTCATGTGCCCGTCTATATACGACATGGCAATGAGCCGCTGAGTGAAATCCATCCCGGACTGGCCGAGGCCTTCAAGGAGGGAGAGTCCAAGGTGAGTCCAGGGAGGAGTCCTTTCAAGGGGATACCACTACTGGTAGATCAGAGAAATAGACACTTTGCCAGCTTAAAGTCATAACCCTTACCTAATTAATTTATAACAATATGTTCAAATGCTCTTTTATTGCTGTGATCAATATTTTAGCAAAGTAAACGTACAAATATAAATCAATTTGCTTTTGGTTAATCGTAGAGTAGAAGTAAAGGTAAAAAATAAAATTTTCACTGTGTATAGTGCTTATCAAAATTAAAACTACAAATAAACAAAACCCTACACTTTTGTTTATCCTTAAAAAAAGACAGAACAATTTAAATAAAATAAGTTTGGGAATTTCTGTTATGGTTTAACCAACGATTAAAAGAAATTCAATTTTAAGAGATGCTTATTTTAAGACTTAGTTTCAGTGGATTGTTTTTTATCCACATACATATTTTTGTTTGGATAGATAGGCTTCAAAAAAAAGTTACTAGTGGTAACCCCTTGAATTTCCACCCGATTTAGAATTTAAGAACAGCTTTGAATTCCTTTTCCTGCCGCAGAGTCTGGTCACCGAAGCTCCCCAGGCGGAAACTACAAACCCACCGACCTCATCCGATTCCCCTGCTCCATCCAGCTCAACGGTTTCGGATATAGCCAGCTTTGAGGCCATCAAGGAGAAGACGGAATAATACAATTGAATAAATACTAAATTGCTGCTCAAACTTCTTTAGTTTACAAGTTAAGTCCATCAAAGAAAAGCCCTGAGGTCTGGAGACGAAATCAGCAAGCAAATTTAAATTATTTAAATACAAAACAAATATATATATGAAAAAAACATGAATGGTCGTAATTATTCATTCAGTGGAAAGCGTAAGCAAATACGATTTTAATATTTGCTTGAAAAATGTTGTTTGTTATTTACGATGTTTCCCATTTTTGGGTAATTCGTTTTTAATTTTGAGTATATTAAGTATATTTAAACAATACAGATTTTCCCTAAGCTATAATCAGCTTTTGTTAATGTACAATAAACTGCGTTTAACATAGTTCTGAAAAGGAATTGAATAATTTTGTATATTAGAATACAAAACTAAACGCTGAAGGTCCTGACCCCTCATAAAATAAACTTAAAAGTATTTTGTAACTTAATTATTTGTATAATTTACAAAATTACCAGCCACGTTAAGTCGCTTTAAACGATCCCATTCCAAAGTTCGTCAGCAGGCGGGATTCGAGTGTCCTGTCTGGCGCGTTTAAATGAATTTCTGGGGACCCGAGCTCGTTAAGAGCTGCGCAAGTTTCACACATTCAATGGAAATTATTCGGTCCTTTTGGGTTTTTGGTTTCGTCTCCTCGATGCTCGTCGCCAGAAATCGCCTTAGAGCTTTGTGTGTGATTTACTTGTTGTGCCCATTAGGGAGTGGCGGACTGCGGGACTGCGGGACGGACAGGACCTCCTGGCCAGGAAGCTGTGGCGCAAACGTTTGTAATTAATATAATGGCAACGGCTGTGCCGAGTAAAACTCCAAAATGGCCTACACACGTTGCGGTTCGCCTTTTGGGGAATCGGGATGCGGAATGGGGATTTTCTGGGGAGTCCTGGGTGATTGGGGCGATCACAAATTGTTGTTTCATTGTCTCTCAGCCCGGCTGTCTAACGAGCAATAAAACTAAATACATACACATAAAGTTAATTATAAAAGGGCAAAGGAAATTGGAAGGTCCCAGACTATTGAGCTGTAGGATGCAAGTGATGGATTAACCAAGATGGAGTGTCCTTTCGCGGAGTGTGGGTAGATTTTATCTGCAGACGAAATCGGGCTGCAATCAAGAGGGCATTAAAAGGAAGGCAAAAATACTCGTAGTAGAACCGAAAAAAAAAAATAAAAGCTGAGAAAGGAAAGGAAAAGAAAAGAAAAGCATCGGGGAAAAAACCCCAAAAGAAATGCCACAAAAAAGCGACGAAAACTATGCGTAGTAAAAGCGAATTTTATGGAGCATCCTCGTTTAAGAAACAGCTCCTGAATTTAAATTTCCTTGGTTCTCGCACTCGTATATACGTACATATTACGTATATTTGCACACAGGCTGCCAGGTCCGTGTTCTTGTATCATTGTGTGCGTTCGAGCGCATTCAACCTCAAAATGAATAATTGCATATGCTTCAATGATTTGCGACTTTATTCGAGCACAAGCTTTTCGCAAGCTGCCAATACTTTAAGGCCACCTCTGCTCCTCAATTAAAGGCCGCCGGTTCAATTGCAATAGGAGATGAAAATAAGAACGAGGAACGAGCAACGAGCACCGCACCATCCTGGCTAATTTGAGAATGGCTCGGCTTAATTGCGTGGCACTTAAACAATAATCAAGTTAACGGTTATGCCGGCGATAATCGCCATTTTTACACCGATGCCAATACTAAGGATTATTGGCTGCCCATTAACAGGAGCAGCAATTCCAATCCGAGTGCCTCCGACACCGCCCCCATTTCAATTCCGTCCAATACAGTGACATTGGATGCACTGCGGAAAAGATTCCCATCTGGAATTCTACATTTAGGCAACTTTTTCTTTAAGTATTTTATGCATATTTCCTAACTACATTTCTTTAATTGCATTGTACTATTACAATAGTATATCAAACTGACCTCTTTGGTGTTAAACAATTACTTAGTGTTTACAACAGATATTTCTTATTAATTGATATTATTTTTCATTTATATAATATATATAATTTTTCTATTGCCGATGATTGAAGTTTTCTGGGTAAAGCACAAAAGTTATCCCTTGATTTATTTTATAGAAATTTTGTTACACATTTCTGTAAGCCTAGATAATTTATTTATCCAAAGTTCACTGTCCCTAAAATGTCACGCCAAGCGGAGCACCTGTCGCTGCGAATATCACAGTTGAAAATAATTATTGATCTGTTGACGGAGTTGCAAAGGCAGGAGGTGGATCTCGAGCGGATACATATGGAGCAGCTCAGCCCGTCCAGTCTGGAGGAGCATTGGGGTCAGCTGGAGTTGAAGAAGGCGCAGATAATTTATTTCCACGGCCAACGAAGTGGCATACTACTGAGTTTGCAACAAGAGGTGGCCAACTTTGTGGCCAGGAAGCGCTTAGCTGCCCGGGATTCCCTGCTGCAGGTGGACCAAATTGCCGATCTTCGCAGGCAGGTGGTCCAAATCAACCAGGAGCTGGACAGGATGTACGAGGTGAACCAGTGCTGCATCTGCCTAATGTACTGTGACGCGGGTGGCGGCCACTGCCTGGTGTCGCTGCGATGTGGCCACCTCTTTGGGCGCAACTGCATCCACAGAGCCCTCCGGAATGCGAATCAATGCCCCGTTTGCTGCCGCGGAGCTCTGGAATCCCATGTCCGCAGGATCTACGGCTTGGCTTTTTTCCCCTTTTAAACTGGCTCAAGGTTTATATTTGTTGTATCTTAAACATTTTTATTTTGTTATTTTGTATTTTAATTTAAAGTTCAAGAAAACGTTAAACAAGCATTTGGCGAGTGGTATTGTTATAGTTATCATAATAAGTTTTTGTACATTTGTAAGTCCAAGTCTGTTTTACTCATTTTCCATAATTTTGTTTAGACAATTTGGATATGATCTCAGGTTTCATGGTTAGTTTTAAGCTTTGAAACTTTAAAAATAGATAAAAACCTGATTTTTTGCCAGTGTCGAGGGCATGCTTATTGGGTTTAATGTGAGCACATTTTCGCAGGGAAGCGACTCTATTTGCCCAGCAGACCGCCCAAGATGCCACCGCCGCCGCTGCTGCTTCCGCCTCCGGTGATGCCCGGTATGGAAATGAGATTGCCCAGCAATGGGTTGCCATTTAAGGCGAGCAGGCAGCTGTCAAAGCAATTGCGAGGGAAAGACCAAATATATATGAGCGGGTATATCCAAGCGAACCGAAACGGAAGCTGGCACTTACCGCAGATCCAGGCGGATGATGTACTGACAGGCCCATTCCCGGAGGCACTGCAACATGGACAAAGTGAACAGATCGCAGTTGGGTTTTAAAGCCGACCGAGGGATTCCCTTAATCTGTACTTACCCGTAGGGCTTCGGGAGAAGGTCGCGGGCAAGTGCCTCCTTCGGGGCCTAAACCACCACCTCCCCCTCCTCCACCGCCGGATCCTCCTCCGCCGCCGCCACCACCACCACTTCCGCCTCCTCCTCCGCCACCACCTCCTCCACCTCCTTCTTTGGGATAAACAGGAACTGGAACTGGAACAGGAACAGGCACCGGAACAGCCACAACCTTCTTTATGGGAGTTGGGGGCTGTGATGGCCAGGGATTCTATTTAACATGATTTTACAGGATCAACAGAGATTAGTATTAAGAAATCTCAACTTACATCATGACCAAAAGCCAGGGATATTAATCCCAGCACGGTTAGGGATACGACTAGTTTCCTCATTTCAGACTTAGTCAGATAAAAGTCATCCACCGATATCGACTCACTGCCTGAAAAACCTTTTATTTATACGCTCAAGTCCCACAGGTGTTTTTTTATGTGGGTCATGCAACAGTCGCGATGAGTTAACCTGTATTCATTTTTTTTCATTTAAAATAAAGTTTGAGTAAAACAATGAAAATAATGTCAAATTCGTATACTAAGAAATGAGTTAAAAAAAATATGAACTATATTAATTTATGTTATTTAATGCATTTTTATATCTCTATATTTGACTATCTTTTGTTTTTAAAACTCAATGAATGACAATGGAAATGTTTTATTTTTCATATTAAACTTTTAAAACGCAGTGACTACAACTCTATTTCGCACATTAGATTTTTTTTTAATACTTTTGTATAGTCTTTATTCATTTATTTACAAACAAATTTTAAAGGACAAAAGGACGGAAAAAATAAAAATTTACTTTTAAAAATTGCGGCACGGCCGAATCGGTTTACATGAACTTTACGTGATCTGGCCACCCTGTTTTTAACGTCTGGCAGCCCCGTTTACCGTTTCGAATGCCGCCAAATTTAAAACTATAGTTGTTATCAAATACTAGCTTACACGTTTTAGAAATTCATAAGGCAGAAATTTTTTTTCATCAACTATTAACTTTTTCTTTTCTTAAATAAAACAACTATTTATTCCCATTTATTTTCTATATATATTTCAATGAATTTGATAATCATAAATATTTTATTTATTCGCCATGCAAACCATGTACAATTACATAAATAGGTAGGTTCATTTCAATTTCAATTTGTGATTTTTAGTGGTTTCGTGTACTGTTTCTGTTTTCGGTTTGGCAACTAGTCGTTTATGTATATATATATATATAAGTTATAAGAACTAATTGTACAATAATTCATCTAATAATACCGCTGTGTATAAGAGTAATATGAACGATCGCTTGCTAGTTGATTAGTATACGTAAGACAATATCATTACCGTTGGCAATACAAATATCAATGGTGTAATTGAGCTGCGCGAGAACGAGCGCATCAAAAGAGGAAAAACGCACATCCATAATCGAGACTCCTGCTCGTAATTCCTAGTTCCATTGTACAGGTAGGTGAGGCTAACCATGCTAATCATGTTTGAAACTTTCAACTGACTTAACTTGACTTTTTGAGCAGTGTTTTTGTGGGTTTTCGTGGACAGGTCGGTGATTCTATTGGCGAAAACAGCATATGGACGAAAAGTAATCTGAGCAAGTTTTGAAAATCGTGTCTGGGAAATTAATGAAGTGTATTATTTTTATCAATTTAAAAACCAACATAAATTTTGAGTTTCTCTGTTAAACAAGTTAATGGGTAGACTTTTTGATTATCTTAATCATTGACTTCGGGGTTTTAACAATTTATTCAATTTTTGAGCATTTAAATATTTTAATTTAACTTTATAAAAGTTATTTTTTATTTTGTAATGGGTTGTATTTAATATAATCGGAAGATTTTCTTTTTTTTTTTTACTTTTTTCCGTAGTTTGAAAAATATACTTTGAATTTGTATTACTTTTTTATTATATACTTTATCAAAATATATTATGTTTAGGACCCATATCAATTTTGTGAAAACAAGTTCCCATTTTATGCAAAAAAAAGTTTGGAATTTGGGCTCAACTATGCGTTTGTGTTGGTTTTTCAAGAAACTAGTTAGTTTTACTTGTTAGGCAATAAAAGGGCAACATTTAAAAAGCAGGACATATACATTATAAGCTTTAAGTACTTTTCTTTTGTTATTTTAAATTAGAGTACATCATTTTTTGTGCATTTAATATTTGTAAAAGTATTTTTAGAGTTAAAGTAGTTTATACCTACTTCACTTCATTTTTTAAGATATGTAATATGTTTATTTTGATTAGCCAAATGAGCTGGCTTTCTTTGACTCTGCAAGCTCAAATTTGATTATATAAAATCCATTTGTATTACCCTAGACTACTTTTCGTCCTTATGTCAAGTTTACAACCTTCGAAATCCACCCACCCATCGGTGATCAGTGTTTTGTTGCATTAATCCGCAGTCGTGTATTAATCGGGGTGGTCGAGTAGAATTAATAAATCAGTGAAGCGCTAGCGTCCGAATCCAAATCCGAATCCGCAGCTGCACTGCCCAGGCGATCCTCAGGTGCACTGCATCTTCTTGCAGTTGCACAGCCACTTGATGATCCTGGCATTCCGTTCCACAATCGACGGCGGTTCCGAGGGTCTATATGCCTGCGTGGCCTGCGGCTGGGTTTCCGTGCTGTCCGGCAATCTCATCGAGTCCACGGTGCTCACGTCCGAGAAGAACACGGTGCTCGAGTCATCCGAGGCGTCGTCCGTTTCGGTGTGATGTCTCCTCGGCTGACTGTAGATCTCGTGGAAGGCCTCGTCATTCAAGCCCAGGCGATCGAAGAACTTCTCCAGCTCCGAAATGCTGGCATTCAGGGCCTCCCTCTCCATGTCCAAGCTGCTGTGGTAGACCTCCGAGGAGAAACCTTTGGGGAAGAACACGTTCTCGTGGTCCACACTGCCTCGGTGTTGCTTGTAGGCGGCCAGGACACCGCCTGCCGTGACCATTCCTCCAGATCCTGCGGCTACCAGGCCTCCTCCCGATCCTGGTGGTCCTCCCATTTCTGCATAGGAAACAAAATATGTATTACAAATTATTGATGATCTTTGTCATTAATTTATATTATTTCCTGAAGCTTTAACAAATTTTGTTATACAAAAAAGGTAACGTGATCCAAAAATTCCTAGAAATCTTTAACTAAAATTCACAAAATATACATAAATAAATCAGTGCACTATCATAATCACATATATTGAAAAACACACTTAAAAACTTCAAAGAAACAGTATTAGACTTTTTAAATTAAATAAGATGGTTGTAGGATGAAATGGTAATTGAACGTTGAGGTTACCTCCTTGAACTGGCAGTCGGTTTCGGTTCTTGAAGCGAATGCACCGCTGCCTTTTGAACTGAATGGGCGGTGGACTGATGTCGTCCACGGATGGCGCCGATCCCGGGCTCTGGACCAGCGAGCTCTGCGAGTGATTGATGCTCGTGTACCCCTGCGAACTGGTGTGCAGCTGCTGACTGGAGGAGCTGGAGTACCGTGGAGTCTGAGTCTTGAGCCGCGGCGAAGGCGGAGTCGGGGTGTAGTCGTCCTGAAAGGCCTCCGGCACCTCCGGCGTGGGCGTGAAGTTGAGCAGATAGTCCGATCCCATTCCCGCCGTGTCCTGTTTGCAGCGGCAGTCCAAGCACTCCGTGTTGCGTCCACTCATCCCCGAATATTCCCCAGCCGGCGTGACGTAGCCGCAATAGGAGTTGGCACTGTGCTGGGTGGAGGAGCCACTGTCTCGGCGAGTGGCCGCCACCAGAGTGCAGCAGTTCTTGATTGTGCCGCTCGCAGGAGCCGCACTTCCGGCCCCCTCCCGCTGCCGCTCCCTCTTGTAGCACGGCTCACTGCGATGGGTGTAGTGGCCGGAGCTTCCGCCGGAGTCGCGGTTAATCGAGGACTCGCCGGCGGACTTTATCGACCGATTGCCACGGCTGCAGCAGCTCAGGATCTCGCTGTGCGGCGAGTGACGACTGATCTGGGTGTGCAGATCCGGCAGCGACTTGTGGCTGTTGATGTTGTAGTCGCCGGCGGGATACGGAGCACTGCGATCCTCACCAGAGTTGGGCACCTCGTGCGAGTGTGAGTACGATCGCTGGTAGTTGTATCTGCAAGAATTGGTAATACATTTATTAACTAATATGCTATATATGCTATGCTTGTGTCACAAAAAGAATAATTAATAACAAATCAAAATACCGATTTATAAATATCCTTTCATTTATAAAACTACCTATGCTTAATAGAATCATACAACCATTTTAAGACCCCGATTTGAAAATTCAATATAAACTGTGACTAAAATATTCCATTTTCTTTCTTTCTTTTGTTTTTTGCAGCTCACAACGTCAACTAACGATTCTCACCACTTTCTGGAAAATACAATTTTAAGGGCAGTTTTCGTCAATTAAGAAATAGTATCACGAACTTTTGTGAAAGCGTAAAGTTTTAAATGCCAATCGATTGGATTTCGTTATGATCCCCACAAGGTAAGACATTCTGTTCTATACTATTATACTTCTTGATTTTGGTTATTGTTTTTAGTTTTATTTTAATCCGTAACATTTTACTGACATTTTAGTAAGATTCCTAAAAACCAATGGGGGAAATAGATTGTTGGATTCGTTTGTACTTTGGCTTAAAGAGATTTCTGAGAAACCTATGTATATATTTTCGCTCGAAATAACCTGACCCTTTTAGTATGACTCACCTGTAGCGATCGTTGTGTGCCTGTCCCGACTTGGCCGCATATTCGGCGGGCGGACTGATGGGTCGGTAGTTCTCGGTGAGCACCAGTGGCTCTTCGCCGTCCTGCCCGAAGCTGTGGGCGGGCATGTAGAGAGGCGGGGGAATGCGCAGTGCGCCCGCCTGCCCCCCGACCTCCTCCTCGCCGTAGTCCGTGGGCAGGAGCTCCGCGCTGCCGTCGTTCATCTCGTGGCGCCTCAAGGTCCCGCTCCCGTTTCGTTCCTTTCCAGCCTCCGAGCCGAGCAGCATGCGCAGCTTGTGCTGCAGGAGGTTGTTATTAACGGCTGCTCCGCCGCCGCCGCCCCCTCCGCCGGCTCCTCCCCCTGGGCGACCTTGACCTTGGCCTTGGGCGTGGCGGGAGTGCGGGTGGTGCTGGTGGGGGTGGGGATGGTGGTTGTGCAGGTACTGCTGCTGCTGCTGCTGCTGATGTTGCTGATGTTGCTGCTGTTGCACCTGCTGCTGCACCTGCTGCTGGCGAGTGAGATTGAGACTCATGTAGCGCCTGTCCTCCAGTTCGTAACCATGGTGGCCATGGGTTTCCTCCGGCCGGCGACCTCTCTTCCCGCCGGCCACTCCACTGTTACCAGCACTGTTTCGGTAACTGGCCTGCTGCAGTCGCTCGAAAACCGCCTCGGATTTGATATAGAACGGCTTGGACTCCGCCAGCAATTCCACCGCGGATTTCCTCTTACTGTAATGCCTGCCGCCCGTGTGATAGAAGGCGTTGTGGTGACCCCAATAGTTCCGGCTGGCCGCCGCCGTTTCCGGCAGAGCGGAGGCGGAGAGCGGTCGCTGGCCGGCGGAGGAGGACATGCCGTAGTTGTAGCTCGAGTCCGGCATTCCGGTGGCGAAAAACTGCTGAGTGGTGGCATACAGCGTCTGGCTGATGGCCCTCGAGTATTTGGGATTCAAGGGGTACGCGGAGGAGCCGGTGCCCCCATGGTGGCCTCCCGGGGAGCTGCTGCCGTTGCAGGATCGCTGACGCGGACTACTGCAGCCGTGGACCAGGGCCGCCATTTCTGGTAATCCTGGGTTCCTTTGGTTGTGAGTCGAGGTTTCTTGGGAACCCAAATTGGATTCCTTGAGTCCCTTTGCTCCGTTAGGCTTCTGGATTTCTTAAGTTCTTTACGCTCTTTAAGCTTCTCGGGTTCCTTGGGATCGTTTTTCGGGTTCCTGTTGTATTTATTTATTAATACTTCAAATTCCTAAGGTTTCTTGAATTCCTTGTAATTATAAGTTCAGGGATTATTTTGAGTTCTGAACTCTAAGGATAATTCTTTGCTGAATTCCTTTGGTTTCCTGTGATCTTTGGGTTTCTGTCGATCCGTGGATTTCTTGAATTTCTATCGTTTATTAGATTCATTGGATTCTTTGAGCTCTTGGCGTATCTTGGCTACCTTAATTTGGCTTCCAGATTTCGAGTTCCTTCGGTTCCTTTGGGCAGGTGTTGCTGCAGGTGTCACCTGCTGTTCCTCCTACTTTTTTCTCCCCCAGCTTTTCTGCTGGCCTCGATTGGCGGGGGTAGGAGTTCGGGTCCGGGGCTTGTGGCATGCGCAGTGGTCGGCGTGCTGCGTATACTGAAATTACAATACAATAATTTTCAGCTAACCAAGGCTTGCTTGCAGTCACCTCCTACACCTCCATGTTAAGGCCAAAAACTAGACCAGACCAAGGCGAAACCAATGAGCAGCACGACATGCACTTGGGCACCGGAGGTGGGAAATAGATGGTCTACTCTGCCGTGACTTACACTAGTTACCCAAGGAGTATTTATAGATTCCACTGCACTTTCACTTAAATCCTTTACAGGTACAGCATTCGAACTTTCAACAGAATTAAGGTTTTTCTAGTATATATAATCTCTAGTAATGAGTAAAATAACGCTTTTTAATTCCCAGACAGTGTTTTTTTCGGTTTGGAGCACACACAAATTCCACGGGTGGGAACTCACCAGGCGCTACGAAAATTCCTTCACTTGTGCGACGGTGGCAAGGTCTGCTACATTGTGCCTCTTTGAATAACAGATGTTGTGCCGCTTCCAAAGTGTTCCGTCCTCCCAAAAAGCTCCACACATGCGCTGAAGCAAACTAGCCCCAGGCGAAGCTTTTACTGGTCTTATAGGTAACACCAAATTTAAAAAAGTTATTAAATTATTATTGAACAGGGTACTAAATCATCGTCAAAACAAATCCATCGAATAATATTTTTTTGTTTAAAGATTCATTATTTTATTAACAAATATTATTAAATATATATTAATATTATTTACAAATAATACTCAACTTTTCATTTTCTAATTTCAATCTAGGTGTAACTTCAAGATGAACTCCTTCGAAAAATAGACTTGGTTGCTCTTGGCTGACAAACTAATTTTCCGGCCCAGAGGAATTGGAACAATTGGCGTTCATGATATTTAATATTGTTTTGCTCCTATTGTACAATATTTAAATAACAATAAATGTGATTTTGCATGGCTTGATTTAATTGATTTAATTTTGATTGCTTTAATTTGGGGTGAAACTAGTAGGTATATAATTTTGGGGTGAATAAATATTTTGTAGCATACTTTTGTGCTGCGTATTCTACTACGGCATAGCATACTTTTGTGCTGCATATATTCTTACGGCATAGCATACTTTTGGGCACACAACAACTTACAACAACAACAACAACAACAACAACTTACAACAACAACAACTTACAACAACAACAACAACTTACAACAACAACAACTTACAACAACAACAACAACTTACAACAACAACAACTTACAACAACAACATTTCCCAGTGCTTTTCAAACTGTGGTACCCCCCAAAAGTATGCAGTAAAAATCGCGACTTTTACAGCCCAAAAGTATGCTACAGTTTATTTTCAATTTTATTTTAAGGAAATTTTCTTATTTAATAGTTTATTTGTTTATATATTAAAACGAGGAATTCCAGCAACTATCATATTATTGTGCTGTTAGCTTTTAGCTTATATTTGATTCGTTACCTTGTATTGATACTCTCGTGTGGACTTCCCGTCGGATCC
The DNA here is from genome assembly GCA_036346975.1 of Drosophila prolongata. NCBI lineage: Eukaryota > Metazoa > Arthropoda > Insecta > Diptera > Drosophilidae > Drosophila > Drosophila prolongata. Next base: position 1,792,797 of record JAYMZC010000289.1, read on the forward strand.
TTTCCCATCTGATAATAGTTCCTCGTTGACAATTCGCATTTTTCAAACTAAAAGTAAACAACCAATAGATGTATATAAAATATTAATCTTAACTCCATAAAGATTTAAGCAGAATAAATTAAATATTAAATTTGACGAGAAGAACTTGTTTGTAAAGACCCCAGTTAGGTTTTCTATTACCTACAATATATTTATAAATTAATAAATAAATAAATAATTAATAATACTTATCTGGATATAAAAAACCTCTTTAAAGGCAATGTTTTCAGACTCATTGAACGATTAAACAGAAACAAAAAATTGTTTAAAAAATTAAATGAGTAAACATTTTCGAAAAATGGCTTTGCCGAAAAGTGGTCTAAGACCTGCACTTCTAGGCTCATAACTTTTCTTACTGACATCCGATTTCAAAGTGGCATATCTCAAAATGATTGTGGTTTAATTCTCTAAAGATCTGTGTTTTCAGTTTCTTTTTTTTTTTTTGGGTCGATTTTCCGTCATTTTAATGATGTTACCCCTCTCCAAATTTTCGAAAAATGGCTTTGCAGAAAAGTGGCCCAAAACCTGCCCTTCTAAGCCCATAACTTTTCTTACAGACATCTGATTTCAAAGTGGCATACCTCAAAATGATTGTGGTTTAATTCTCTAAAGATCTGTGTTTTCAGTTTTTTTTTGTTTTTTTTGGGTCGATTTTCCGTCATTTTAATGATGTTACCCCTCTCCAAATTTTCGAAAAATGGCTTTGCAGAAAAGTGGCCCAAAACCTGCCCTTCTAAGCCCATAACTTTTCTTACAGACATCTGATTTCAAAGTGGCATATCTCAAAATGATTGTGGTTTAATGCTCTAAAGATCTGTGTTTTCAGTTTTCTTTGTATTTTGTGGTCGATTTTCCGTCATTTTAATGATGGACGCTCGAATTCCAATTTTGAGTCATAAGACATCGGAATGGGTCAAAATTTAGATCAACGTTAAAATTAAAAATTTGAATACAGATTCTTAGAGAATCCAACTACAAGTCTTAAGAGGCATGCCACTTTGAAATTGGATTAAAATTAGTAAATTAATGTACTGCAGAAGTAAAACTGTTGACAAGTCAACGGAAACATCGAAATTGCATTGAACTTTTCATTTCAACGTTTTTCACTAATATGAAAAAACTAAAAGTCTTCTCTGGCCTGATAATGTTTACTCGCCATTTTAAGGTGGCGTTTGAAACTTTTTGGAGCTTTTTCCAGAACTTTGTGAGAGAACCTGAACGAGAGACTCGCTTTGGTCAGTCAGCAAGCAACTGTGGAACCGCGAAGATGTCTAGCAAAATTCCGTACGTGAAGCACAACAACGGCACCCAAATCCAGACCATTGGATTGGGTACTTATACGGTGGGTCTATGTCTTCGAGATCACGTCTGCGATATGGATCGGTGCAATATAATAATAATAATAAAATGATTTGCCCTTTTCAGTCATTGGGTGGCGATTGCGAGCGGGCCACGCTCCATGCGATTGATGTGGGCTACCGGCACATCGACACCGCCTACTTCTACGAGAATGAAAACGAAGTGGGTGCCGCGGTGCAAAGGAAAATAGCCGAGGGCGTCATCAAACGGGAGGACATCCACATCACCACCAAGGTCAGTTGGCTAATTGAACTTGGAATGCACATCGCTAACTAATCCCCAAATGGGAACATACTCCCGCAGCTGTGGTGTCACTTCCATGAGCCGGAGAGGGTGGAGTACGCCTGCCGGAAGACCCTCCAGAACTTTGGACTGGACTACGTGGACCTCTACCTGATGCACTGGCCCTACTCCTATGTCTTCAGGGGCGACCAGGAAATGATGCCCACCGATGCCAAGGGAGAGGTTGAACTCAGGTGAGTAACTGAATGCTCATCCATAAGGAAATACAAAATGGTTTGATTTCACTTACAGCGACATCGATTACCTGGACACCTGGCGTGCCATGGAGAAGCTGGTGGAACTGGGCCTCACCAAAAGCATCGGTGTATCCAATTTCAACTCGGAGCAGTTGGCGCGCCTGTTGGCCAACTGCAAGATCAAGCCAATCCACAATCAGGTGCGACATTTGCGGTTGTTCCCTAAGTTTTAAATTGCTAATTGAACTTATTTCAGATCGAATGTCATCCCGCTTTAAATCAGAAAAAACTGATTGCCTTGTGCAAAAAGAATGACATTGTGGTGACCGCTTATTGTCCGCTCGGCAGACCCAATCCCGCGGAAAAGACTCCCAACTATATTTATGATGCCAAGGTGCAGGCCATCGGAGACAAGTACAAGAAGTCCACCGCCCAAGTGGTGCTCCGCTATCTGGTAAGGATTTAGACGTAACACTTACCTGTAAAATCATCCTTGATCTGGATCTTGTTTGTCCACACAGATTGAGATTGGCACCATTCCCCTGCCCAAGTCATCCAATCCCAAGCGCATCGAGGAGAACTTTAAGATCTTCGATTTCAAACTGGATGCTGAGGATCATGCTGTGCTGGATTCGTATAACACTGGCGAGCGTCTCATTCCCATGACCCATGCCATCAAGAGCAAGAACTATCCCTTTAACATCGAGTTTTAAGCTGAAAAATGGAGGGAAGAATTTAATATATCAGTGGTTGTTGGTTTTGATATTATGAAAAAAACAATACTTTGAAAACATAATAGTAAATTTATGTTTGGTTTAATAAATAAATATTTTATATATTTACATATTTTAAAGGAGGATAAATATATATATATTATACACTAATAATTTCACTAATATTTTTAAGAAGATTTGTAAGTGTATGTAAGTGTATTCTATTGACCGATTGTATTTTACCTTTCCAACTTGTTTGGAACCTACAATCGCGCATTTTAGTCTTATCACTTTAACTGTTTACCATTGATGTTTAAAGGCATTGCCAATAATATCATACGGGGTGTTAGATTTCGTTTTATGCACTTTATTATTTTTACAAATTGATAAGGTGATCATAAGTGTTTAATATGCACTACAAGTAATTCACAAAAGCCAAAAATATTATCAATGCCTCCACTGCTGATCTTTCAGAGAATCGAGAGAGATAAAGACCAAAAAAGAGAGAGCTTTCGCCCAACTAGTTTTTTGACGAGAATTCGCATGGAAAATTCCATTAAAACAAGATCACATAGACAAATGCATGTTTAAACTCAAATACTCAAAATTCAAGAGCAGATGAGTGAGATGTGAGGCAATACAAAATAATTCAGGGCACCACATGTGATATGCAAATAAATAATAGTAAACGATGAACTAAAGTAAATAAGCTTTTCGCGCCACTCAACTATCAAACTATCGATAAATTAAATTTGAATTGGTTCTAACACTTTAAAATATGGACATTTCCAAAGTCAGAAATAGGTTGTTTTACAAGAATGTTCAAAGCATGGAAAACGTTAGCAATTAAATGAAATAATATAAAATAACACAATTTTGATCCAAATTCCAACCACTAGCTTTTAGAGATAGTTCATGAGATTTTGATTTGGATATTCCATTGGTTTTTATATCAACTCAATAGCTGATGCTGATCAAAAAATATTAATATTTATTTTATACTCTATTTTATTTATTTTATACTCTATACATGCTCAATGTTTTTGCACGAGTTCAATACACCTTTTTGTTCTATTAAACTACTTTTAAGTTCCTCGACCGCTTAGCCATGTGTTATCTTCGATTCTGAAAGGTCTTTTAAAGGTTCTCCAAACCTTTTTCACAACTTTATAAATGGGCCCCCACGAGGAACATAGACATTCAGCGAGCAACTGTGTAACTGTGAAGATGTCCGGCAAAGTTGAGTACTTGGAAAACAACGACGGCACCAAGATCCAACCCATTGGATTGGGCACCTTTGCGGTAAGTGGGAGATCAGGTCTCCGATATTGATTGGGAATATCCCTTATCGATCGTCTAACGTCATTTGAGAGCGCTAACGTTATTGATGACTTGTAATTTCAGTCGGTGGAAGGCGATTGCGAGCGGGCCGTTCTCCATGCGATCGATGTGGGCTACCGGCACATAGACACCGCCTACTTCTACGGAAACGAGGGTGAAGTGGGTGCGGCGGTGCAGAAGAAGATTGCCGAGGGCGTTATCAAGCGAGAGGACATATTCATTACCACCAAGGTCAGTTGGTCATTGGAGTGGTTCGGAATGCACACACTACTAACAAATCCTTAACGCAGCTTTGGTGCCACTTCCACGAACCGGAAAGAGTGGAGCACGCCTGCCGCAAGACCTTGGAGAATCTTGGCCTGGACTATGTGGACCTCTACCTGATCCACTGGCCCTTCTCCTACGCCTATCATGGGGACAACGAAATGATTCCCAAAGATGCCAATGGAGAGGTGGAACTCGTGTGAGTAACTAAGAATGCAGTGAAGTGTTTAATCTAAAACTTACAACTGATCAAGAAATACGAATTCATCGACTGACGTTAACTAAACTCTTATCTTTAATTTATATATGTAGGGTATAAATAACAAACTGCACCGTAGTTAGAGAACCTCATTTATCTCCTATAAATAACAAACTGCACCTTATTTAAAGAACCTCATTTATCTCCTATTTATATGTATTGTGAACTAAAAGTAATCCTTATATGTGACGGCATAGCTAGGCTTTTTCAATGTTTGAAAGGGAGTTTCAAATCCGACCACTAATTTTTATTGCGAATTATTCTACAGTGACATTGATTACGTGGACACCTATCGTGCCATGGAGAAGCTGGTGGAACTGGGACTTACCAAAAGCATCGGCGTATCCAATTTCAATTCGGAGCAGTTGACTCGCCTTTTGGCCAATTGCAAGATCAAGCCAATCCACAATCAGGTGCGTTAATTTTGCTTGTTTCTCAAGTTTAAAGTTAACCCTTGACCTTTGACCTTTTTTCAGATCGAAGTCCACCCAGCGTTGGACCAGAAGGAACTGATTTCCCTGTGCAAAAAGTACGACATCGTGGTGACCGCTTTCTGTCCGCTGGGCAGACACAATGCGGAGTTAAGGACGCCCACTTTTATGTACGATGGCAAGGTGCAAGCCATTGGCAACAAATACAACAAGACCATTGCACAAGTACTGATCAGATATTTGGTAAGGATTAGCAATTATTATTCAAAAAGTATTTGATCATAGACATGTATGGATTACAGATTGAGCTTGGCACCATTCCCCTGCCCAAGTCATCCAATCCCAAGCGCATCGAGGAGAACTTCAATGTCTTTGATTTTAAACTGGATGCCAAGGATCATGCCATTTTAAATTCGTACCACACTGGCGAACGTGTGGCTCATGCTCGCCAAGCCATCAAGAGCAAATACTATCCCTTCAACGTTTACAGTGCTTGTTTTTAATATTTTAAATAAATGTATAAATTATTGTTAAAAAACAATCGTAAAACTGATTTATTTTGTTTGGAAAAAACAAATTCGTTACTGTTATATCGCTCATTAAAGAAGGCTTGGTTTTTAATTTTATGTTTGATTATGTGTTCCCCTGTTACTGTCTTACCTTTTGAAGTAGTTCAAGAAACATATCAATAAATCACCCCAGGATGTCTATAGTTTTTTTTGTGTTATTTTAAAGAAATAATTTTAAAAAAAATAATTACTGCGAACACGTTTGAATTCTGTAATCTATAACGAGTAATCACCGTGGTATTTTGTAACGGTTTACAGTATATTTGAAGAGTTCGATGCATTTCAGTATATTTTGTTGAGCCAATTGGTATGTTTGGTCATCCTCACTGCGGTCACACCAGAAACCATTACAAGATAATTATCCTTGTAAGTCGCCGGGATTTCACAACAATTCCCTGGTAAACAAGATGCCAGCAGTACGTGGCCACCACCGCAGCGAAGATTACGTGGATGAGCAACTGCAGGAGGAGTAAGTGAACCCCGGGAACCAGGTAACTCCGTCCAAAGGTCGAAAATCAGAGCTTCGCCAGCCGGAAAGTAGAACAGAGCCCAGAAATCGATGCCCCACTGCCACACAATGGTCTACATGCGAATCGTGCTGACAACCTTGGTGACCATTACGTGTCTGCTGGGGGACAACTTCGTGGAGCTGACCCAGCACCCTCTGCTGAAGGCCCTGGCCGATAACGCCACCCATGCGGCGATTGGAGCCCTCACGGGAATCGCCTTCGCCATGCAGTTCTACGAGCGCACCTCCCAGCTCCTTGGGTGGATATTGATTTTCACCTGCTTCGTTGTGTCATCGCTGATCGACTTGGACCACTTCGTGGAGGCGCGCTCGCTGTATCTGGAGGTGAGTGTTTGGCAGCCCCATGGAGCACCCACTAATCGAGATCTTGTAACGCCATCAACAGGATGCCACCAATCTCTCCAAGAGGCCCTTCCTTCACTGCTCCAGCATCATAGTCGTGATGCTCATGCTCTACATCTGCACCGCCTGCCTAAACTACTTCCGGACCAGCCTGATGCTGGGCTCCCTGCTCTGTGCCTTCATCACCCATCACACGAGGGACGCGGTGCGGCGTGGCTACTGGCTGTGCCCCCTGGGACACACGGAGAGGATGCCCCAGCTGGCCTACATACTGACCACCATCCTGACGCCCCACTTGCTGGGCTGCCTGCACAATGTGTGTCGCAGTGCCACCGTGCTCAACTTCCTGGGTCAATATGTTAAGCTCAGCGAGGGCCAGTATCGCAGTGGCTCCACTGCCAACTATCGCTACATGCAGGTCTAGGGCTGTATTTTAGAGAACACTTTGTGATAACACAATGCAAAACATCATCAAATGGTAAATGCAAAATGCTTTTCAGCTTCAAGCGCTTTATGATTAGAGAGATCAGCTAGAAACCAAGATACTTCCACACTACAGGACACAATTTTACACGGAACTATTAGTCGGAGTACCTCTCTAAGGGAACTATGCTTTCCCCTCCATTGTTTTTCCTTGTTAAGTAGGGTAGGTTTTTACTAGCATCTAAATATAGTACAGATAATATCCGAATATGTGATATGTAGTTCTTAGACAAAACTAGTGTAACGAGCATAGCGCACAACGATATATGTAATCGATTTCCACTTCTACTTCGACTCTTGTACTTGTAGGCCATACGAATTTTAAGCTAATCGAACAATAAACTCAATGTAATTGCCTTAGAACATACGGCCTTGCAATCACGATTAATTCAATTGATTTGCCTGGCCCACCTTCATTTTATTCGCTGTTTATTTGTGGGCCAAATTAGTTGCCATTTACAAATTGGCCCTAATAGCTGGCATTGCTGCGAAAGAATCCCATCATAAATCGACTTTTACCGCTTATTTTGCCGAATCGGTCGCGGTTATTTTTAAACGAATTTAATTTTAAATGCTCGCCATTATAAATAAATCACATTTCGATTGAAATAGTACGCGAGGAATATAAAAAACTTTGGTTTTTCAAAATTTTCCTACGCATTTCGGCGGAAAATCGCCGTGTTTGCGGGTCAATAATTGGGTAATTAAACTTCCACGTGCGATGGAACAAAGAAAACATTTATAGGGTATTGTTGGTCCCAGAATTTCCCACGCATGCCCATTAACAGCAGCACTAACAACAATAACAGCGGTTGAATCTGTTGGCAACACCCGAATCAACATTTGTTTGACATACACTGAGAGATAAATCAAGCAATAGAAGTTTGCTATTGGTAACACTATTTGTTTCTCTTTTTTTTTGCTAAAATGCCATATGCCTTTATTGGTTTTATTTTTAACTACCTTGTTATTTATTTACTATTATCATTTGTTTGTGCTCTCTAAATAGTATAATATCATTTTGATTAAATGATATATCATTTTCAAAATGAAATGGTAGACAAATTCATTACTTGTTGTAATTGATGTATACAAATTGTGTATATGTGCTTAGAGAAATGAATAGTTACACTATTTTAATTGTCTTTTTACTTAGTGATGTCTATTAATAACTTCAAATAAAAAATCAACAAATATTAACCAAGGATATCATTGTAAATTGGTAAACATCACAATTTCTTGTTAGTTTAAATTGTATTTTAAATAACAAATCATGTGGTGACTCATTAAAACCCCAACATTGTTCTCTGTGTACACAAATGATGATCGTTTTGGGCTTGGTCGCGTCTCGTTAGTGGACACATATTTATGTGACTGATCAGAAGCGCAGATCGCTGCAGAGAACCCAGTACAAAAAGTGTCGGCGCGGCGGCCACAGTAGTCGTTCTATAAAAAAAAGGAGCCAAGAGGTCGCGTGTCCAAGTTTTTCGGGTCCATCGTGTGTGTGTGATTTCTGAGTTGGCCAAGATTGCGGACCAAGGGGATATCAGTGAAAATCCGCTCGCCGTAAGTGCGCTGGAACTTTCGATTTTGGCTAACTGTTTGGCTTCCGTTGCACTGTTTTTTTACAATTGTATAGTTTGGTTTTTTGTTTGGTTTGCCCTCGACCTTGGGCACTTTTCACGCTTCGTTTGGCAGCCGGCCGTATATTTGTCTATCGATGATATCACGGCCGGGTCATTAAGTCCACAGCCAAGTGCGACATTTCTGTTTGCCTTCCGCCGATAACTAACTTAAGTCGCTAAACGCCGTTCCCAGAGTCATTAACACCCCGTTAAAATCCAGCGTAAATCACGGGATCCGCCTTTGGGCACCAGCAAAGTTTCATAATATTTATCTGGCACGATCATAACATGCATACACAATGTACGAACATGTATATTATATGTATATGGTTTAAAAATAAACATTGTAAATATTTACATTGGAAATCTATAAAGAGCAAGGAGCCGATTTCTCCCCATAATTCTCTCGCTCGGCGTTCACACGGTTTTTGGTCACAGGTTTATTACATTTTTTTTTCTCTTAGAAAAATAATAATAATAATGCCAAATAAATAAATAACTCATAAAACGTCTGTGTTTGCTGGCTGCTTTTCTTTAATGTTTATGAACTGATAATGAGCTCGTAAACAGTCCAATTCCAGTTCCCTCTGCTTAGAAGCCATCTAAACTGATCCGATCTTGATGGCAGATCTCTGAATACTCTTGCAGCATATAGCAGCATTGCAGGTTCCTTCACTTCTAGGTTTAAAGTCATTCACTGATAATGCCAATGATCGATAACGAGTTCAGTTACAGCTCTCAAGCAGTTGTGCAATTTTTAAAAATATAAAAAAACACGTGAACACGTGAACATTACTTGGCACTCAATAACAATTAATATTAATATATTAATATTTTTATGTTTTTTATACAATTAACAGATTTTATAAATATTTTTAATTTGTAAAATTAAGTAAAAATTGTATTTGATATATCAAATGTGTTGCATTGGCGAGTAATAATTAAATGTCCAGTATATACTTGAAATTCTGAATACATTTTTGGACTGAGATTTATTATAATCAATTATTCAAATTTGTTATCTCCAAAGATACTTGTGAAAGACAAATTTGATGCTTAAAAAAACGCATTAAATTTGCAGAGAATTTATATACAGCTATGGAAGTCTTAAGATATATTAATGATTCATGTTTGAGCAACTGAACATTGGCAAATAAAATAATTTCGAGTGATGTCTCAACTCCCAGAGGTGAATATTTTAAACTTTTACGACCCCACGGCGTATGAGCAATGTGTCATTTTTGGACGCCTCACCTGAACAATCTGAACGGTCCGCGACAGCTGCCTAATTAAAATTATCGAAGATTCCGTTGCTCCGTCGTCGCCGTCTGCCAAATTTGTGGAGTGCGGTCAACGGGGCGGGTTGTCGATCGGTATAAATAGCGCATACGCAGAGTGGGCACACGAACGCACTTGCAATTGCAGAGGCACTTATTTTCTGTCATTTCATGAGCAACCGGGTTGAATGACTCGAGTCCGTGCGTCCGTCTAAATATAACTCTTGCAGTTTGCCCAGTTTATATAATACTCTTTCGAGGGCTGATCTTAGCTAAAAAGGGATTTCAAAAGTGGCATGTTTTTGGCCCTAGAGTCTAGACTTTGAGAGCCCAGCACCAAATGCTGCATTGATAAGCAAACATGGGCGAAACGTGTTTGACCAAGTGTTGTTTCGCGATCTGATGGCACAGATCTTTCTTTAGAAAAACATATACACACTGGGAAAATTCGCCTCGTCACAAGATCCAAATTTTATGCCGGCTGCTTGCCGTTGACAAAGAGCAAAGGCGCAGCGAAATCGATGAAAATAAATCAGAAAATGAAAATGAAAATGAACAAAATGAAAATGGCAATCCCAGTACGAGCCGAAATTTCAAAAATTGTTGCTTCAAAAACAACTGACAAGAGAGAACCCCACTCTCCATTCCACACTCTCGCCGACTTGTTTTTGGCTTTCGCTTTTTTTTTTTTTTGGCAGCTTTTCGAGCGCGTTGAAGCGCCGTGAAATGCTCAATATTGTTTGGGACTCCGTGGCGAGACGATCGTCGAAAAAGTCGCGCGCGCTGCTATAATAAATTCAAGCATTCACAAAGAAATATTTAACTAGGCAATGAAAAAAAACACACCATTAATAATCCCATAAAAAAATTAAGATTTATACAACCAGACCAAGAAAATAAAATACAAAGTAAACACATTTTATTGGTGAATAATTGTGCTGTGCACGGTGAAAAGAGTCCTAATACGTTTATACGCATTTAAGTGCTGGTAGATAAAGGCGAAAGTAGGCCAAAGCAGATTTGAAACTAAATATTACTCATACGCCACCGGCACCTCATTCATTCCCATCTCAGTTATCAGCCTTTGAATGAGCCCCATGAGCGGACTGCGCCAACAGCTAAAGGTGAGTACCACAACGCCTTATCGACGGGGTTACCTTTCCATACAAAGACCCCACAATCCCTGACGATCTTGAGTCTTTAGTCTTCAGTCTTCAGTCTAAACCTGCTCGCATTTGCATAAATATTTACCTAATCGCTTTTCAATGGTGGCAACAACTTTAGCTCCCCGTCTGGCAGGCACTAAAGCTGCCTCCGTTGTATACACAATTTGTTTTCATTTCTTTTATGATGAGCAAATATTAAATCCCTCTCTCGTGGGACCGACTATAAATAATTTTAATAACAATATTGGTACTACATTGCGGCAATTCGCTTGTCAGGGTCGCCAAGAAATGTGTAAATTAGCAGATCGAATTTGTTAATTTCACCACCTTTCGTCAAATATGTAGGGTAACCGAATTACACGAAGCCCAACAAAAATGTTTATCTTGGTTTATTTTCGGAACAATGAAAATTTAAATAATTTATTTTGGCATTAATGGTTGTACTTGACTTTAAAAAGCTGAATGGATCAACAAATAAAATGTAATGACGACATTAACAAGTGCAAAAGCTAATTCGTATTCGTTCTGGGCTTTTTACACATTTTTAATTGGTGTTATTATCCCGTTTTTAGTTTAAGAAACCAAAAATGTAAGCGATGATATTGCAAATTTTGTTACTTCCCAGGAAATAATATCCTTAAAATATAAAAATGCTGACTAAATAATTTTTAATTGCTATTTATAGCTAGTTGTATTTTAAAGTTTTGCTAAAAACGATTCCTATTAATAATTTTCAACTAACAAAATGGGCATTTTAAGATTCCAAACTAAACATTGTTTCCATGTTGTAATTAAAAAAAAATTTAAAATTCCAAAACTGTACCTCCTTATTGTTACCACAAGTCCAAAAGCTAATTAATCTTTTATGGTCCAAATACAAGCTTGCCCAAATCGAGTGAAACCGTCTGCTTTATAATATCCAGATCTGCGTAGACAAAAATAAAATGTAAGGCGTATGGCGAGACTCCCATAAAGTTGCCCCTCAACATTGCATTCTGTTTTTCTAAGTCATAAAATGCTTCGCTGTCGCAGCTCATAACTTTGTAGCCAAAACACATCATTAAAAAGTACAGACGAGCATCCATAAAAGGCAAATGGATATAGATATGAAAAAAGACATGTGCATGTTCCCCTGGAAATTAGAATTTTTGGGGGAGGACATCGTAATGGTTTCTTAATGTGCACGTTCAAGATTTCTGGCGTACAGTGCTTTCCAGGGCATTAAAAAGTCGATTGTTTATCGGCATAGACCTAAATATATACTTTGCAAATATAAACATTTGCGATTATTAACTTTTTGCCTACCTTTTTGATGTGTATATTTTAATTTCGTCTATCAGAATATGATGTGAACGCATCGTACGAGTTTTCCATTGAGGTCCAAAGTTTCGATACTTGTTTATCAAAATTTCCCAATTGACGACACAACAGTATTTCGACTGGATTTATACAAACAAGCCGCAGATTTATGATTTTGGCAAGGCTTAACGGCACATAAACAATTTGTTAAATTCGTGAAAAAGTGTCAAAGAAAAATGCCATAAAATGAGCATAAAAACGCCGTTCGCTACAAATTTATTAATTTGTTTACATTTTATGCGACTTAGCACGTGAGCAATGCCAGCATCTGCATTTATTTTGTTTTGTTAAAGCCAATAAACGAACAGTCGACTAAGGTAACTAACCTGGGACAAGGTTTTACATATGTAGTTGCCGTTCGGGCCATGTGAACATCAGCTGCATTTTAATTACCAAATAGGTTGTTGCTTGAATACCAAGTTGGATTACAAGACAATCATTACACTGATAAAGGTTAAAGTAGAAATAAATACTGTTCAAGACCTTCAGGTTTTAAAAATTACATAAAATAACTAATTACATGTTCTTAAGCACGCATTTTTATGTTGAAAAGGATTTTAAATAGACTATTAACCATAGCAAAAACAATTTATCATTTACAAATAATTTATCTGTAATAATATAAATGTTTCTCAGACTAAAACAAGAGAGAACGCTATAGTCGGGTCCCCGACTATCAGATACCCGTTACTCAGGTAAAGGGAGTGCGAGGGAGATGGAGATAGAAACTTTGATCACGCATAACTTTTTAACGAATGGTCCGATTTGAAAAATTTCTTCTACATTTCGATAGGTATTGATAAACACAATAAAACTGCATTTTTACTTTTCCGAAATATTTAAATTTTTAAAATCGTATATAAGCGATTGTGGGCGTTAAAGGGGGCGTGGCACCTTTTTGAAACAAACTTGCGCTGCGTAGGAACTCCTAGAATCTGCATGCAAAATGCCAATCTTCTAGCTTTTATAGTTTCCGAGATCTCAGCGTTCATACGGACAGACAGACAGACGGACAGACGGACAGACAGACAGACGGACAGACGGACATGGCTATATCGACTCGGCTAGTGACCCTGATCAAGAATATATATACTTTATAGGGTCGGAAACGCTTCCTTCTAGCTGTTACATACTTTTGCAGGAATACAATATACCCTTTTACTCTACGAGTAACGGGTATAATTAAGTAGAAATATTCTTTTAATTATATTGCACAGAATCGATTCCTTGTAATTAAAGGTACCTATTTAAAAATCACCCAAACTGCGAGTTTACTAAAATTAATTAAAAGAAAATCCAATTTTAAGACTAAAGGTCACACAGTGTAAACAAACAGCACATGATTTAATTAAAAGGTTAATTTTGGCCTAGCACACAATTAACATGAATTTTAAATAAGCATTATTCGGATAATTTGATCTTTTTGGATATTTACGTAAACACTTTCACCGTTTTTGCTGCTTCATTTTGTAATTAATCAAAAATAGTTGAAATACTTGCAATTCAGTACGTAATTGAATTGAAAAATAAATAAATAGCAAGCACGAAATCTTTTCCTGGCCTCTGCCAATTTCCCTCATATTTGGCCTAATCGGGGGGTTGATGTTTTGTTCTTAAAGAGCCAACTAATTGCATTTGCACTTCTTTTTGGCTCAGTTGAGATATTCGGAATTCCTCGAATTAAAATAGAATTGAAAACAACAAATAGCGAACGGGTGCTAAAATAACCAAAGAACAACGTAATAAACAAGAATGTCAAAAATAAAAAAGACTAATAGACGAAATGTAAAAATATCTCTTCAACCCACCACCACCCCAAAAACAAAATAGGTTCTTGATTTTCCCCCGCAGCTCAAGAGTATGCTACATTTTCTTTTCTTCGACTTTTATTTAGTATATTTAATTGTTTACTTCCTTTTTTATTTTTCCACAGATGCTGGGAACAGCTTTGCTGGGCAAACGGGCCACCAAGGTAAACAGAAAATTATTTCGGATCGGTTTATTTTGACTGGTCGTTATTTATTTGATTTTCACTTTCGTTTCGTTTTTTTTTGCCTTTTCATTTCACAGTCTGTCAAAAAGAAACCATTTACGGAGGTGGAAATCAAAGGTAAGTTACCAAACCAAACCACAAATCAACAGACAAATTGTTTATTTACAAACAAGACGAGCAGTGACCTCTGTTCTTCTGCGAAAAACCCAACAAAATATGGGTTAATATGGTATATTGAGTGGGTGTTACTATCTGCTGTTTGATTATTCAAAATTACAGCAAATTTATGTGCAAAGATAAACAGCTAGATCTGCCATTTCTTGGTCGGGCCCACACTGCGTATACGCAATCTGTTTTATCTGCACTATCAGGGTGTAGAATTATTATTTGTTGTGCACTAAAAGAAATATTTGCGTTTATTTTAATTATATTCCTTAATTTTATATTCCTTATAAAGAAGGAGTGATTAGACATTTTAGGGAAAACATTTTAAAATATGAAAAGCCAGTAAATATATAACAAATTTGTAGGATATCTAGCTTTTAGTAATCTTGGCTTAATCCAAAATTAAATATAAAGCCATGTAAAATAAAGTCAAATGTCTTATTCTATTTCTGAACATCTAAATTTAGCCAGACAAAATTGCCGACCGCCTCTTGCATGTTGTTCAAATGTAATTTATGCTGATACTATTTGCAGCCTTTGGTAGAACAGGTGCACTGGCACTCGAAGATGGATGGATCCACACTTCCATATGAGTTATTTTTATATCTTGAAATTGGTTCGAACAACACGGCGGCTTTAATCTAATCAAGATAGCCATAATCGAGTTGAAATTTAATTAACGCGCCTCCTTCTTTTCCGTCCGATAGTCGAAAAAGTGGAAGCGAGTTGTTGAGGACGGGAGATAGCTGACACCCCCGCATCACGTGCCCAATTAACGGGCGAATAAAGATTCCAAAAAATATATAAAAAAAAAACTAAAGTGGAGCAGAAACAAAAAATACCTGCCGTACAGCTTTTGTTCATAATTAAATTTGGCCCCCGGGATTTACCACAAAGGTGTTTACAATCGAAAGACGAATCAGATAACAGATGATCCCAGCACCCATGTGACACATTTCCCCGGCTGACAAGCCAAACAACTCGTATTTTAATCGGCGCCAGGCACTTTCATTTGACATTGCCTTCAGCTGTTGATCTCCAGCAAATATTTGGCCTAAAAGCGGAAAAGCAGCGGCGAAAACAATCATAAATCGTATGACTCATTTATGGGCAAGGTAGGGTCTCATTGTTGCCAAATTATGCGGAAATTAAGGGCATTAACATTTATTGATTGTTGAGGAAACATAAGAATGGCGAATTTATCAAAGTTCCAGACGCAAACTAAATAAAATATTTTTTTTTTCATTAAATAAGTTCGAGGTTCAATACAGGCAATGAAAATAAATATAAGAAATCCAAAAAACCATTTACCATTTTCAAAAATAAACATTTTGAAAATCTTTAACTTTGAAAAGTTTCTTGGAAAATGTAGTTCTTAATTTTGATGTTAAAAGATTTAACAATAATTTATATATATTTTTTAATAATATTTTTTAGTTGGTAAATGACCCATGATCCAGTTTGAAGTCCTTTTCTCTAGTCTACTTTGCTTACAAGCAAACCACTCCTTTTTTGAAAATAAACAAGTGACACTACTTGAAGTTATAGAACTACTAGTATTACCCCAATATCGCATAACAATCAAGACGACCCACAGGCACTTTTGGGCTGAGGCACTACTCGGAGCTCAGATTGTCTCACTCGGGCAATCAGACAACTGAAATCAAGATAAGGCCAATGAGAAGAACAATAATGGAGAGCAAATACCATTACGACATATAGACTGGCACTTAATGAAATCGGACAACCCGCTGGCCCATCCCAGTTATACAGCCACTATATGGGTATATACACCCACCTATACAACCACCCACTCACCCACCCACCGACTTACCAACCCAACGACCGAAATCGGGCCCTGTCATCCGGCTGATAAGTCAGTTAGTTATCTGCGGGGAGCGGCGGGTGCTATCACCCAAATGAAATATAATACAATATAGAACTCTCTGCAAAAGTCGGCCGAGCTGCGAGTTCTGAGTTCTGAGTTCTGGTTAGTTCGTTTTCAGTCATTATCTTGGGAGTTTTCGTAGATAAATCGCTCGGTAACGCTGGCATTCCTGCAGCATTATTATTTCGCGCCCTCGCAGAGTATCGCCAGCTTATGTAGCGCTCGGAAGTGCCCCTCGAGTGTCTCTCCCCAGCCGTGATTGATTGATTGATGGACTGATTGACTGATTAACTGATTGACTGATTAACTGATTGATTGCCCGATTGATAGTGCCGCGTTTTGTGCCTGCCAACCCTCCAAAAACGAACCAGTTATACCTGGCAAATTAGCGTCTTTTCGCTTCGGAAATATGAGCAAAGATGATAAGTGTGAGTATAAGTTGGCCGAATGCCGAACTTTAGTCAATCGCTATCGTTATCGGTTGTTGGGAGTACCAGTACTCACGGGAAGTCGAATATTACTAATTTGCAAACAGCAATCAACTTTCGGAGACACACGGCCATGTCAATTTGTCGCCACACTTGTAAAACTAATTAAACGTTTGTCAGAAGCCACGTATGAACGTAAAAATGTAAAAAAAAAAAAAAAAAAAAAAAAATTGAAACATTTATTTCCGACATAAAATCCTTTAAAGTTGTAGTTGTAAAAAAAAAACTTTTTGCTACAAATGGTACAGTTAGAAACACTAAATTTATATAAATTTTACTCCCTGATAAATATCAAATTTAAATACTGAATCTAAACAAATTATATTACGTATGATTTTTAAAGACCCTGTTGGATTTTTAAATATATGAAATACAGCCTAATGTAATTGTTTGCTGTGTAACTCCGTGGCGCTTTATATATCTCCCTGTTATCGCTCTGGAAAAATTATCTCACTGTGTGTTTATGTATTTGGCAAGTGGGCGGTTGGCAGTTAATTTGTTGCCACTTTGCCGCTGATGAAACCTGACAGTCAAAGGCAGCCGTAATATTTTCTGCGAGTTTTTATTTATTTGTATTTTTTTTTTTTTGGGACACGCCTGCATTTTGATTTATGGTTACGCAACGTTGGCAGTTTTTTAGGCTTCGTTTACAGAATTCTCGGCTTGCTACTCGACTTGAGTTATGAGTGGGCAAGACAATTAGCCGAAACGAAAAAAAACGAGACAGAAGTGAAAAACAAGAGCTTTTGTTGACAGTTAAATTTCAATTTTGACTTTAAATGTGATTTATTTAAGTCACTTTGTTTTCAAATTGGTTTAAAAAGCCATAAGCCGCCGCACTGCACAAATTGGGCTCATTAAATAAATGCATTTGTTGAGCAAACACAATTTATTTGTTGGCTCAAAGAGTTTTTCCCATAAAACTTATTCATTTAAGCTTTTAAGCACTCGAATGTGCATTGTTAAGCAATTTCGCATTTATGAACTGTGAAATGTATATGGATGATTGCGAAGCGCTAATTCGGTCACGTAAATGGATTCAATAACAGAACGAGATGAAAAATTGTTTTTCGTAGTCTGCTTCTGTGCGTGCCTTAGTCCTTGACCCCCATCCTTTTACCACCCCCTTTTCCAACCCCTTTTGAAGCTCTTTAGGGGGCACGTTTTGTGTATGAAAGATTTTGACGATGCCGGCGGCCCTCGGATTGATTTTTGCATATTAATGCAGGACATTGAATCGGAACCCAGCTGCACTCGCTTTCAGAACAGAACAGAACAGAACAGAGCACTCTTTATAGAACAGTTGACTGGCCTTGTGAATTTTGACGGCCCATAAAAAAGAAAAGCCGCAGATAAAAAGCATTGAGTGCAAACGCATCTTTAATGCCAATTGCCTCGTAAAATGTACATTTATGATGCATTTTTGCGCACTTAAACTGCAAAAATTGAATTTCGTAAAGTAAACCAATAAGAAAATATATAAAACAATATATATTTAATTATACAAAAAATTGTATGTTTGTAAAAATATTAAAGATTTAATTACAAAAGACTTCCTTGTGAAAATTTAACAGTTTTAAAATGTTTGAGAAAATAGTAAATTTAAATTCCTTTAAAAGAAAAAACCAGCTCAACATTCATTACAGAAATATAGGTACTTCAAAAGACATAAATGTTTATCGTATTTTATTTAAGAGTGTAATATATATTGTGACTTGTATTTCCCCAAAGAACCATTTACTTAAAAACATTTCCTAGTAAAAGCCATTTAATTCTGATTTTGTTATAATGAATTAATAAAAGGATAGTTTATTATTTATTTCCCTGAGTGGATTGGCCCTATCAACCTAATATTTTTTGAGAATTTCAGCCCACGATTTCAGCCCACTGTCCGTGGGTGGCGCCCTCTGGCGTCGGCACGTGACTTCTTTTGCGTACCACCCACGATTTTCAAAGGCGTTCGTGATGTTTTTGGACCCGCCTAGTTAGTTACTCCACGCCTAATACAATTTACGCCTTCGGGAAAAGTTTTTGCGACGCAGTTTCTGTTTTATACATCAGATGGCTTTGCAATAAAAAGGCCATCGTCCTGTGATTAAGCTGCACATATTGTGAACTCCATCCATCCGTCTTCAAAGCTAACTGATTGGTGTTAGTTCGTTGGTCCTAGCTTGCATTTCACTCTGTTGGCTGCCCAAAGTTTTCCCAATTAATTTTCATTAAAAAGTTGTTTGCATTGCCGAGAGTTGAACGAACTGGGGAATCGAGAGGAAAAGTGAGGAGTACATAAATCGAAAAATGAGTATAAGTAGAACAAGTGGACAGGACTTTGTTAAAGGATTGCAGCTCATTTGTCGGAATGGAAAACCGAAGCCAACATTTCCTTAAAGTTCTTTCAACTCGCCTTTGTGTATCAGAATGAGTTGTGTGTTTAAAGATTCAAGCGTAATTACCGAGTTATTATTTCGTGTATGTAGTTCTACAAAAAATAAAATTTTTTTCTGATTTTTCCAGGCCATTGGTTTTAAACATCCAAAAACTATTTTAAAATCCTTTTAACCTATGTTGGTTTTCCAGGTTATCAAATTAAACATTGGTTATTTAAAAATCTTAATTAATTCGCATTGATAAGCTGAAATAACACGTAAGTTGACAATGGGATTTAATTGAGAATTACATAAAAATGCAACGATACCGTTGCATAAAGCCTTACGTATAACTGTGTTCCCCGCGCTCTCTTTGCCTTTCTTTTTCCAACTTGTTTGGCAGATTCACACAAATGCCGTTGCCTGCGATAACAACAAAAATCCGTTTTCCTTCATTTTGTTTTGTTCCCCACATTCGCTGAGCAAAACAAATGGGGCTTCCTCGCGCAGGGTGTGAGTGAAATGAAGCGATAAAAAGAGAGACTCAGTCGGCTCTCCCACGGTTCCAGCCAAAGAAAGTAAGAGAGAGAGAGAGCGACCGAGAGAATTGATTTGCCCCTCCAAGAACACCGAAACATGTGCAAAAAATGCATGCTGCACAGAATGCGACGTGTTGTTGTTATTCTTATTTGGTTGGGGCAAGGTTACTGGAAGCATTCTTATAAGATTTTATTCCGAAGGGGTTTTCCCGTATACAGCGTATACGTGATATTCTTTTAAATTTATTTAAGGTAATGAGATAAAAGAATATTTTTTATTTTCTTTTATATGTAATTATAGGGTTTAAAATAAGTGTATTTACATTAACTATTGTTTTTTGTTTTTTGTACCCTTTTTTAACAACGGCACATTTTATAAAACTGTTTTATAGTATAAAAATAATTTTAACTCAGTTTTAACACAAAAATACCTTAAAAAAAAAAATCAATCCAATTTCTTGCAATGCATAAATAATATTGTTAAAAATATTGTAGACCATTAAACGAGAATACCTTCTAGACAATTTTCGGTTGTATTTCATTAGTTTATTAAAAAGTATGGTCTTCATCATCAACACTCTTATCTAAATAACGATGCTTCAAACAACTTTCCTTACCACCAATTAAAAACTTCTTAAGCGCCGAAAATGAAACGATAATGAATATTAGATGATAATGAAATGCATAACTAGCAGAGGAGTGAACAAACTTATCATATTTCGTACGAAAAACACAGGCAAAAACCCCGAAAAGTCCTTCAAAAGAAAAGCGAACGCCGTCACGTGAATTCCGGGTCGGCAGGGAAAACAGTGAAAAGCATTCCAATGCGGAGGAGAGAGTGCCCACCCCCTCGCTCTCTCCCGCCTTCTTCGCGGCGAAGAACGTTATGAAAACAGAGACAGCAACAAAAACAGAGAAGAATTCTTTAGTTGCCCCAGCAATGAATGAAATTTGGACGAAGCCAGAAAGTCCCGAAGTCTCGGGGACCCGAAGCATCTTCGGATAACGGGAATCAATGGGGGAGGGCACGAATGCGAATACGAACCTACTGCCAATGTGGCTGCCATTCATGTCGTTCCATTTTATAGCTTTCAGTTTCAGTTTCGAAGTCGGCGCGAACACAAAGTAGCGACGGATTGAAATTAACTAACAAAAAACCGAACTATCGGTGCGCTATCTTACTATCTTTATTCTAACACTCACTGAATTGCTGAATCAGTTTTTTTAAATTTTCTGGACCGATCAGCTGGTTTTCCCTTTTTCAAAAGGTTTAAAATTATAAAAATGATGGCCTTTGATTTGGTGTTTAAAATTCCCAATGATATGAACAATACCCCGCCAAATAATTTGAACTCACTGCGCGTAATTGAAGCGTAACGTGCGGCCTTCAAGTGTCCGTTTATAAGTCCTTAAGTCTCCGGTGAAAGTTAAAAGCCAAGGAACTGAAATCAGGACACAAAAAGAAGTTGTTATGTCACTAAGAGTTTTACGCAGTGCACTATGCAATATTTTATGCCAAATGAGACAATTGCCATGACAAATGATGAGTCAAGACGTGGAAATTTGATAGGGAAAGCTAGTTAAATTATGACATCAAATATATTTCAGGATGAGTGAATTGCTATAAAGTTGCCAAAGATATTATTTTCAACTTCATTTGAATAGCTTAGATTAAAGCCAGGTTAAAATATAATATTATAAATAAAGATGATAAATAAATAATAAATAACGATTACAAATAATGCAGTTTTTCATCTACCAATTGTTTCTAATTTTAATTTAATCCCATATTCATTCTAGCTTGAAACACTCTAGCTTAATGCCATTTTCCGCAACACCTCTTAGAAATCGAAAACAAAGTTAAGTCAGCTTAATTTGCCATCATATTTCTCTTGTTCATGCCATAAAACTTTCAATTTGCATCACCCCAGACGTATATTTATTGGCCTTAAGAGAAATGGCTGTCAGGCGGCATAATTATTGAAATATCAAGTCTGGGAAAACTCAGCGAGTGACGGGCGATAAATTGAGGAAAGCCGACAAGTGTCGGCGTGATGTGGGGGGAAAACAAGAAAGGAGCAAAAGGGAAAATAATAGACCCTGACCCTGAACGCATTTTGACCTCATTCAGTCGTGATTTCAGTAATTAATTGCAATTAAAACACCAAGCCAAAACCAATCAGACTCATTATAATCGTGTGCTGCTCGGCCAAGATCAACAGTAATTCAGTAATGATTCGAAAACCATTTTCCTTTTGCATTGTTTAAGTAGTGAAAACTAAACAAATCACTGGCGTTACTCATACGCCCCGTATAACAGAGACAAAAATAAGTACACACATCCGCGAAAAAAGCTAAAGTCATAATTGCCGGCGAGCAAAAAAGATACATTACGCTAATAACAAATAAACGAGCGTCGAAAATAACACAAAACACTAAATCTATAAATACTATATAGATATAAGCAAAAAAAAACAGAAAACAACAGAAATGGATCACAAAGAAATCGCAAGTCAAGTGCGAGGTGAGCTAAGTATGGAAAATAATTTACTCTCTTATTTCGTTCATTAAGTTTTGCTATTTTTATGATACCCACAAGTCGGGATAATCGAATGAACGTTATAAATATTTGAGTTAATAGACCCCAAAAGGGGCAAGCCAATACCGGACTTGCTGTGGATCATAAATTTAGCCCACACTTTTATTAACTACTTTATTTTGCCGTTGGAATTATCTCAGTCACACATTTCTATGATAATGCTAAGCGAGCACATGATGTTGTTTGGCAATTATCACTAAAAAGCCATGTGCATGTGAACCATATTTAAAGTACAAATTAGACGAGGGGAATTTAACCAAACATAGACGTGTGTCATGCCAAATATTACATACACCCACTCGACAAACAAAATACAAACAAAATACAAGCAGAGCACAATCAAACACAATCAACGGAATTTCGAATCTAATCAACACGATAACTTTCTGTTGTGTTTTGTTTTTTTTTTCTTTTTCTGTGAATTACCATAGACCATAATATCTTATCTTTGCGAGTCGACAACAAAGTCCAGTAGTATTTCACATTCTCATTATTATTGTTGAGACTTTTGCTATTATTCTTTATTATTAGTGCTTGTCAAAGATTTTGTTTTGATTTGTCTTGTGATTTTTAATCAGTGAATTTTCAACAAAGGAGCAAGCAAATATTGTTTTATCTTAATTATTTTAATACTTAACATTCTTGTTAGTGTCAATCATATTATATTATATTTTTGTATTGCCCCTTTCCTGAAATATCATTTTTATTTTTATTGCAACAATGCAATTTATTTGTGAATTGAAACAAACTAAGTCAGTTTCCTCTTTTCCTGTTCTTCACTGAATAGTAATGGATATTTCTTTGACTTTTGATATAAAAATGTATATTCAACTCTGTGCTCTATAAACTCCCACACGGTTCCCCATGAATGTATGTGACAAATAGAGGCTCTTGAGCGAACACCCACACACCCACTTCAATTTGACACGTTTGAAGTGTTGAAAAGCCCGCGTAAAATGTTCAAGCCGCGTCCTTTGTGATGGATAATTTGATTTCAGTGCGAACATGAAAGGGGATTAATACAGCTTATTGCCAGGCTATTAATAGCCATGGAAACTCTAAAAACAAAAGGCCAAATCTGGATTTTGCAATCTAAATAAATTTGGGATTTATTCACAGCCATTCTTTATTGCTTAAATATAAACAACGTTTAATTACGAGTTAAGAACAAACAACAATTAACGTAATTTAAAGAGAAAGGATAATATTAAAGTTAAAAATGTTATTTAATTAAAAACTTTGCTATAATTAAAATGTGAATCTGCTAAAAGTTAGAACTATCTATGGTTTTATAGCTTAAACTGCATCGACACAAAAGTTGATGCTAAAAAACAAGCAATGTGATTGGATTGAATGTATATTAAAAGCCACTTGATGTAGAGTTAGTGTACAAAACAATAACCCAAGAGATATGTGACCCTGATATAAAACCCCAAAGGCCGAAATCAAATGGCCAACTCTGCCATTTCCCATTTCAAGGCACATTTCATGGCCGCTGT
This sequence comes from Drosophila prolongata, assembly GCA_036346975.1. Classification (NCBI taxonomy): domain Eukaryota; kingdom Metazoa; phylum Arthropoda; class Insecta; order Diptera; family Drosophilidae; genus Drosophila; species Drosophila prolongata. The sequence goes on from JAYMZC010000289.1 coordinate 1,816,569, forward strand.
GGTTTATGCATAGAGCGATTCCCTCCGAAGCGTTTTATTTCGCTTGGCAAATCTTTTGCCAATATATGTGTGGGATGGCAAAAGTTTCGGAGCTAAAAAACTTTTCACTTTTAAGCGTTATTTACGACAGCAGCCACAGTGTGCAAGTGCAATTTATTGGGGTTCCTCTGTGCGATGGCGAAAGTGTTGGCAAGTTTTGTTGCCAACTCAATTACACAGTCCCCGAAAACGAAACGAGGCCCCGGGGAGAAAGTGAGGGCATAAAGGGTCCGTCGAGAGCGATGCAATGCAATTATCAAGTTCATTGACAACCCAAAAGAATAAACGACAAACCAAAACAGACAAGGGCAAACAACAAATGTTTTTCCACTTCCCCCTCCTCGGAAAAAGTTTTGTTGCAGCAAATAGAAAAGTCCCCGACTCGCATTCGTACCCCCAGGAATACTTGCAAATTCCGCGGGATAGGATGCCCCAGATGTCGCCTCAATTAGTTGCAGCGACACTTACTGATGGCCAACTTTCTGCCACAACGCACTTCGACTTTGTCATGGAAATGTCGAGCCAAGTTGCTGGAACCTTAAGTTCGCCTTTCTCCCGGTTCAATAAGGCAATTACACAACTTTCGCTAATTGCTAGTCCAAACACTTGAGTGCTATCTGAATCCAGCTTAGTTTACAATTAAGTTAAAGGCAAAAGGAGGAAGTCCTTTTCCCTCAGGGATTACAAGCTAGCCAAAAAACAAGTGAAATCTGACTATTTATCTAACAACGTTAAGTTATGTTTAGGTTTTTTATTTCCACATAAGTCTTGAATTTGGAATCTAGAAGTCCAAGTGTGGGTCAGCTTTTTACAACTCATCGGAAACTTAAAAAAAACTAACATGAAAATGGGTCAAACAATTGATCAACCTTAAAATGACAAATAGCTTTAAAACTCAGGCATTAGTTTTGGTAGAAACGAACAAATGGACGGAAGGACTTGATCAGTTCAAAAAGATATATAGTTTATAGGGTCGAAAATGAGCCATTCACTGCGTTGCAAACTTTTGAGTGAAATTATATTTTCCTTTTGCAAGGATATAAAAAAAACATAATATTCAACTGGTAAAAAAAAAAGATTTTAAAAACCTTAAAGGCTTGCAAACTTTTTTAGGTACTTTCTTCGGAACTGCGCATATTAACATACTACATTTTTGGCTAATTTGAATGAAAACCACCACAGCCATCAATCGGCTGCCAAAGCCATAAAAGTCAAAATAAGCAACAGACCGATTTGAATTGGAGCGTCGGAATTTATATCGTATGCGAGTGTCTGCCGTGGAAGCGTCGACATCACCCTAACTAGATGCCAATCAAATGCGCCGATCCATGGGTTAACCTCAATATGTCCCGGTCTCCCGACGACACCTGTCATTCCCTCCATTCTGCTGGAGATGCAGACACTGCACTGTGAAATATTGGTGTCAATGTGTCAATATCTGAAGTATAAACACGTGTGCAATTACAAACTATACAAGTACGCAGCTCAAGAGTGTGGTCGTATTAACAAAAGCTACGGCAACGGAAGTGCTCTACATGCGCCGGAAAAGGGGAAAATGGAAAAGGGCTGACGAGGGGTGGGAGGGGGGCGGTTGGGGGCGTGGTCTGGTGGAAAAGCGGCTTTTGCCCAAAGCAATTTACATGCAATTTTCGCATATCTTCTCTCCCTATTTCATTTTTCCTTTGCATCGGAATTTAGCCAGAAACGGGCGACTGCCTTCAAAGGATAATATTGCTTTTTGCTCTCCTTTCGCATTCTAATTTTATAACACATTTAAAAAGTATTGCTCCTTTATAGTTTCTTAAACTTTTTGAAGAAATATATATAAGTATGGCGTATATATAAAGCTTATTAACTTAAAAACTCCGGAATAACTTTTATTCGTGTCTATTTCTACAAAATAATTCTATCTGTAAACAGATTATTCTTATAACTGAAGCATAAAAAATAGCCTGCTAATTTAATAAGTTAAATCACAAATCGGTGAAAAAATATATATAATTATGGCGTATACATAAAGCTGATTAACTTATAAACTCCGGAATAACTTTTGTTTTTGTCTTTCTACAAAATAATTCTATCTGTAAACAGATTATTCTTATAACTGAAGCTTAAAAAATAGCCTGAAAATTTAATAAGTAAAAGCACAAATCGGTATACCCTACTCCATTACCCTTTATTTTCCAACTAAGTTGCATAGCAAATTGCACGCAAAGTTATGCGCGATTGGGAAAATTATAAGTTTTGGCTAAGCGGCAATATTATGGCCTGTTTCTGGCAGGCCAACTGCAAGTTTGATCGATTTGGCATTGGGGCGCCCAGACATCTGATTTTATGGCCACAAGGCATTGACTTGGCGTGCCGCAGAGAAGGCCATCGCAAGGCCTTAATTATTGTGCAAGGACCTCGCTGAAACAGCCCTAAACTTCAATAGAAAACGGCTCAAATCCCGACTGAGCCTTTAAGCCAGAGTAATTTCCGTCTTAGCCTGGAAGCAAAGCATGCAACGATTATTTTTTGTTTGCTCAGTGGGAAAACATGAAAAACCCCCCAAGGCGATAAACATTTTTCAATGGCTTTTGTTTTTCGCGCGTTCCATAATTTCTACAAATGCAGTAACAAATAAAAACAGGCACGCGAACTTTTCCCCAAAAACAAATCACGCATTTGCACAGAAATGGTCTTTCATTTTACGACTCTTTTTTTTTTTCTTTGCTTTGCCCTACATTTTCACCCCTAAAATATTTGTTGGTAAATTTGCGTTTCAGAATTGTGAGGACTTAAGGCGTCATTTCATTCCAGCTGATATGTAAATACTTGTGTCGCCTTCGTAGATTTGTTGTGGCTAACACCACGCATACGTAATAATGTCTTGGCCAAAACCACAAACGAAAGAGGTTTGGGTTGTGAGCAATCTGTACTAAATGTCAGATTAAATAAGTGGTTTTTAGAGAATCTATAGGTTTAAGGAAAAACTTGACCTGGCTTTTAATGAAACTCAATAAAATTAAGTTTTATTTAAATATATTACATGTTAGGTGTGCATGTTTTTTCTAAGAGTTTTTTTAAGACCAACAAAGAACACTTGGTATCGTCTAATAAAAAATTAAATATAAGTGGTCAAAAACATTTGAAAATTTTTTTTTTTTTTTTTAACAATTCAGATTTTATTTTTCTTATTGCACAATATTTTTAAAGGTTTTGCGATTGCGCTAAAGCTTTGAAATCCTTTTGATTAATGCTTTTTCTATACTATTCTATTTTTCAAACCTCTGACTAATTGATGTATTATTTTCATTTATATTTTATTCCAGATCTACGCACAGCATTCGATCTACTAGACAGAAATCGCGACGGACGCGTCACCGCCAACGAGCTGCAGTTTATGCTGAAGAATTTGGGCATAAACGTGAGTGACGAGCTCATCCACGATCTCATCCGTGAGGCAAGCCACTCGGGTAAGTGCCCCTTAATTCCACTCATGAGCCCCACATCCACCTGGCCAGCAACCTGTGGCAACCTGAGTGCAACAGTTTGTCCCCGTGAAAGTGTTTGTTTGTCTGCCCCTTAATAATTCACAATGCCGGGTGGCAGTTGAAAGGCCGTCGGGAAACGTTAATTAAACCCACCGAGGCATGTCGATTGGTTCTAGCGGCGTTTAATCAAGTTTAGACCACAAATAAACAGGTTGAACAAGTTGGCTTTTGGTTGTAATTTCCCAAAGGTAAACCAAATGACACAAATATATGTTTTCATGTTTGCATTAAAGTCTTTAAAGTAATTCAGAGATTGGAAAAACGGATCAAAAAAGTATGCTATGTATTTGAATTAGGAAAATAATAGTTCGTATGAGGTTTGGTTCAAATTCATATTCAAAACTATATTGTTAAGGTACTAAAAGATTGTACGGGTTCCATGTTTACAAATAAATAATATTATAAAAAAAAAAGTTCGTATATTGGATTTTCTTGAATACATATTAAAGAAGTTCTGATTTATATTAAGCTTTCTTTCTTTACGCTGCAATAACGCAATTTATACACAGGAAAATATATTTTAAGCGGGAAAGCGGATATCCGCTGTGGGCCACTTTTCCACTTCTGTCCTGTTTCCTTTTGCTTTCCTCATTTAATTTACTCGTTAGGAAATGCAGCTTTGGTTATATAAACTCCCCGGCCAAGGAAGGCTGTAAAATGACGTCGTTTGCCTGATAAAAATATACAAGGGGGCTTTTTTCCTGTTGCATTCTTCGCATCCAGTAAATTGATGTTATTTTTATTTCATTCGTCAATTTAGTCCAGTGGCGCATATTAAAATTAAATTAGGGCAACCTGGCAGAAAATTAAATTCCAGTTTCTATTAATATGCAATTGTTGTCGTTTCCAGTACGTGGTAACGTCAATCGTGGACCTATCCATAAATAGACCGTACTGCAATTATTATGCATTTATGGCCTTATGATTATTATTATGATTTTAAGAAACTTAATTTACTTCCACAATAGAGTAATGTCACAATTTAAACGGCTTTATTTTAATCACCAGCTGACAGTTTGCGTAAATAAAAGATAGTGCGTGTTGTCGAAGCCCATTTATTTCACTTTTGTTTGTTCGACACTGTTAATTGAGTTTCGGTTAATCGCTTCACAGGTAATTTAAATATTTGTCCATTGCATTAGGGTCCTTATCGATGGTCTGCAGTTTGCACTGGTTATGCTGTAAATTTAAACTCGGTCACGTTCAGGACGAAAAGGATGGGAGATGGAAGATGGAAGGAGTCTTCGCAGGAATTGGTTTGCGGGCGAGTGACATTTATCATATAAAAGCAGGCAACTGTTGCTGACAGCCCTCCAGACAGGAGAGAAGGAGGGTCCTGGGGCAAAGGGGACCTGTTTTGATGGGTGCCACCAGCAGGCGAGTGTTGCACAAACACACACACACCCCGCTGCCACATGTGGATTGGCCTCTGGGAGACCTGTAAGTTGACAGCAAACAATGCTCGCAACACAGGCTGCGACATGTGCCAGACAGACCAAATAAAAGGCTGAAGAATGCAACGGGCATTACAACTAAATCCGATCTGAAATTTAGGGCTTTTAAGGCAAATCTCAAAGGGTTTTTTTTAAAATCGTTTTTGGACCATTTTCAATGCAAATTGTAGTTTTTTCAAAGGATAGATTATTCTTAAGCCTCAAACCGTAATACTTATATTGGTTATAAATCGCATGATATTAGATATTGAGTTCTGAAAGGCTGTGTTATTTAGATAGTCATTAATGTAGCTGCTTTCTGAAATTAATTAGAATTATGTGTAATTTTCAAGAATTATTTTGACAGTTTTGTATTTTCCTTTTCCTTTTCCTTTTTTTTTTTTTTTATAAAAGTAAAAAATTGTATATTTATTGCAAAACTAAACAGATATTCTGCTACCTATGTGGCAGCTTGAGCAGGTTGTAAATATAGGGGATAACAAATTTTAGGTATAACAAATTATACGCGATATATATATATATATATATATTTTTTTTTTTTTTTGTATTTTCAAGAACAATGTTTTAGCATAATTATTCAGCTCATTATGTTATTTTCATAGTTTTAAAGGTGAACTTTCTTAGTTCCTTACTTTCATAGTTCGAAACTTAAGCTCTAAATAATCGACAATATAAATAATCTGCAATATCCGCTTGACAAATCGAAAACTCTTTCTGATTTAAGATGCATATTTAGCAGGCCCTTGAACCCCATTAAAGGCAACCAAATCAACATAAAAGGGCAACAACTTCGCCCACAAATGCCCACAAAAGACAAAAGACAAAGAGACACTTGGCTCTGTTTTTTGTTCTTGTTTTCCACTTGGCCAGCATTTCGATAAAGGCCCGGTCAATTTGTTGAATGTGGCTTAAAGCGTGCACTTTATGGCTTCATTAACATTCCAGGGGTTTCGATGACACTCTCTCTGAGGGAGAAAAAAGGAAGGCCTAGAATAGTGGGGGCAAAAACTGGGGGGAAAGTCGCTGATTTAGACATTCTGACATTGCTAAGTGACCACCTGGCAGAGGTTTTTCTTGGCCTTATTTATGCCGTGGAATGAAGCACGCAAGCAACAGTTTTTCTTTTCGCTATTTTCATTGCTCGTTCTGTGCTCGTTTTTCCACTTATTTTCGGGGGTCAATTGCCGCTTAAGCAGACAATTGACAATTTATGTTGGGCGGCAGTTAAGAATTTACTACTCCAGAGCGAGAGTTGAGCGCTATTTAAAAATAATTGTCACACGCTTTTAGGCCACAAAATTAATTGATATCGGGAGGTTGTTAGCTGCCTGCTTTTCGGGCCCACAAATCCACATAAACGCCAGCTGTAGGCCATTAAATTTGCTATTAGCCAAGTTGTTAAGCGTCAAAGCCATTCCCGCGGGGATTCTCTGTGTGTGCCAGGTTAAATTAGTTTGTAGCAGGCCAAAAACCACAACCGCTGGGCTTCACATTAGCAACAACTGTCGAGGCGATTGCACAACCACCCAAAATCATCAGAAAATGGCCTTGGTGCATTTGACCCTCTAATCGAATTTCAACGAAGACCTCTGGCCGAAATTTACATAACCAATGGCTGAAAAGAAGACGGGAGCCAAATTAAATACAGCTTAAAATGCCAGGCAGCGAAAATTCCTTGAAAATTGCAGAACAAGTGGAATAAAGACCGACCGAAAATGGAAAAGCTAAGTTCAAAGTTCAATTGAAACCCTGAAATCGCAGCCTTGAACTGCGTTTCTTGGTCGAAAATGTAGGGGGATTTCCCGATACCAGCAGACATTGCACATACGCAGCGTTGCCTTTCTCGGGAATTTAATTAATAGCCTAACTGCAAGGTAATTTATTGGCCATCAAAGGCAGTCGTTCATGGGTTACTGCCTGTGTATTAGTCGGCACTTATTGCCGGTTTTACAAGCCCAAATAGTACGTGGCCAAAGTGTCGCCTCACTGCAGAGCAGCAACAATCAAACAAAAGTGGCCAAGTGAACGGGGTGTGGCATGCCTCCCTCACAAATACGTTGCCAGAACAACGAGTGAACTTCCGTTTCCGTTCGCAGTGGCATGAGGTCACCTGCAAACTACAGCCAACAATCTACAACCAGCAGCTACATTTGCCAATAATTGATTACACTTTGGCATGAAGTTGTTGCCACACACCTCGCCAATTCCCTCCCCTCCCCCGCACTCCCTCCCCCCGATGTCCAGACACCGAATGCACTGGCAAACCGCATTGGCCATTTGTTATGCCGGTTGTCATTGAACGTCCCTCATCGAGGGCAGCCTACAAAGCATCAGGGATCTGTGATTGAAATAGAGCCATCCAAAAAAGGTGGCAAGCTACAGTGGGGGAAAATAAACAGGTCTTAAACTTAAACTTTAAGATATTTAAAGTTGTTTTTAAGTTAAATAATTTGCATTAAAATAAATTCCCTAGAAGAAATAGTAGATCCAAAAAATATAGTGACAACAGTCCAATTTCTAAAATCGATAAGCCTTTATAATTGCATTTAAGTTTATTCTCATTATTAATAACTAGAATTAGTAAGCACATGTTCTCATACACAACATATTTATAAAATCCATTGTTAAATCTGATCACAACATAGAATTTAAGCAGAAGGCCATTGCAGCTATTGCTTAACACAAACTAAAAATTGCCAGCACTTTGTAATTGCTGGTAATTTCTTTATAATAATAATAATAATAAGAATAAAATAAATTACTCTAATTACGACCCATGCATAATGTTTTATAAAAATTTAGCTTTGGCCGAACGTTCCTTAGGTTTTAAGTTTTATTTAATCATTAATTTGGAGTTACATTAATTTTATTTTGTACATTTTTTTAAGATCTTTCAATTAATTTTTCTGAATTATTTGAACTATTACTATTTTCCTTCACTACTTCTTAAATCGCAGTTAATTTGACTTATTTACTTTCAATTCCATGATTGATTTAGCTTGCTGCATTTGAAAGTTAAAGCAGTCGTTGGAAGAAACTTTCTGGGAAAGACTCTCATCGATCAATGCCAAGAAATTGTTGCAACTGCAGGTCGAGCTTGAAAATTTGTTGCTCTGCTTAACGAAGCAAGTGGGCAATGACATATGTATGTGGCAGAGGCTATTCCACAGGACACGTTCTATGCAGGACATTACCGAAATGTGCGACAAACAGTCGCAGCCAGAAACGCCCTCGCCTTCGTCCGTATGGCTCAAAAAAAACCAGAAAAAAAGGACGACAAACGATGACAATGACGGCAGCGTCAACATCAACATACATATAACCAAGCCATTTTCATTATCCTTGGACTTGTCCTTTTCGCAGGCTGACACAGACATTGGCGCAGATAGAAGTAGAGATAGAGATAATGTGCATTTGGCTTTCGCATTAAAAAAAAAGCATAAGAGGAAGCAAGCTGAGAGGAAGACCTCTCAAGAATGGGGACTTGGTCCTTAAGAGGAAAAGGGCAACTTGCAGAACATGCAGTCCAAATAGAACAACACAAACAGATACCCTGTTTTGGGCATTACATTAGGAACATGTTTTAAAAAGTTATCACCTTTATTCCTTTACTAATTAAATCCTAGTTTTTATTGTTTTCATGCTAATAAATACGAATTTGTTTCCTTTCAAGAAATAAGATATGTTAATTTTTTTTTTTTTTTTTTTTTTTTTTTTCTTTGAAAAATATATGATTTTTAATTGCTTGCAAAAACTATTGCATTGAAACTATTATATTTTCTGATAAGTCTACAAAATTTAATTTTTTAATTATGATTTTGCTTTTTCTGTATGGCACAAAACTTACTTTTCTTAGCTAAATATCATACCCTGTATCCTAGGAGTGGGAACTACTAGAATGAAAGCCGCTAAGCGCAAATGAAAATATTTTCCAAGCAGCGCCGACACACAAATGTCACACAGATGTCAGGCCAACAAGAAAAGCAGGAAAAACTGCGGCAGGAAAATGGCAAATAGAGGAAGATGCTTTGGATGACAATAATGGGTCATGTATGACCAAGTTGGGTGGCAACATATGAGCAAATACCCCAAGCAATCATCGTGATATGTTGATATGTTGACGATGGAGCAATATTTGTATTCATCGAGAGTTGAGTGTGCAACTTTGTTTTGTTAGCTGGCCTCGGGCCAAGGAACTCTTTGGTTGCACTGTCTAATTGATGCGAATCCGGGTTGTTTGACCCCAAATGCGTTTTTGATGCCAACAAAGGACCAACAACAAAATGTTACTCGGGGGAGAATGTCCTTGGCTCGTTTGGTAATTACCAGCAATTATTTTACTGCCAGTAGTAGACGAAATCCCTAGCTTGTACTTAGCAAAAAGTCTTTAGTTGTCTTGGCCACGAAGAGGGGACATGAATTAAATTTAAAGTCTGGAAAACAATTGTTGAAGAGTTAATTGTTTTGTTATACGGAGTATTACAAAGTCCCAAAATAAGTCCCAAAATTATCAAGACTTTTTATTATAAACCCACTGCCTTGAGTTCTCTATTGCCATTTCATTTATTTAAATTATTTATATCTCCCAAGTCTACTTCTTTGCTTTCAACTTACAAATTAATTAGCAATTCTAATTATGGTCGCGGTTTGGTCAAACAAATTGCAATTAGAGATGAAAATGCGAATGATATACAACCCTCTTTTTTTTATATCCCTTGGCATTTGCCAGCAAATTTATGCGAGCGGAGATTATCACAGATTCGGACTTCATTTTCGTTGCCATTCACACAGTGGGAGTTGTTTTCCTTTTTATATTTTTTATATATATTTTAGTAGTTATGGTGAAGGTCAAGGCCGAAGAGAAATAGCGCAAAAGGTTTTCCGGGCGGCGTATCTTCTGCGTTTAATTATAAAAGTTTCAGCGGCAGAGAAAAGTTGAGACATTCCCACTGAGAGCGCTCACTTGCAGCTTTAGGATGGCATAGGATTTTCCCTTGGCTTTGGTTTTGATTTTTCGTTTTCCCATTCTTTTCGGAATGTTAATGGTCCCCGAGATCTCAGCCGGAAATGCCTCTGACAATGCCACCACCTGGGCAGCATTAGGATTGGCGCAGGAGGAAGCGCTCCAAGCATATCCTGCCCTAACAAAGGATGTCCTCGTTGCTAAGGATTGAGGCGTGTAAACATTTCCCAACAATGAAAATGCATTTTTTGTGCTTAGAAAGTGTTTGTGCAAAATGTTTCCAGCAGCACTTACACGGAAAATATTTATGCTTATTTCAGGAATTTACAATTTAGTAAGCTCGGCGCTCGAAAATTTGATTTTTAAGTCCTGTGGTGGAATCACAGCCAATAAATGCAATCTTTGTCCTTTATCCTGAATTACAACAACATTTAGACATTATTTCCAAGGGTTTTGATCAAAAAACCGATAAATCAATATGATTTTTTATGGATTTTGGTCGATTATTTACACCTTTTTTATGTGAGTTTTGTAGTAACTTGGCCAAAATAAGACGCACAGACAAAAGAACGACTGTTGTGTGCAGCTGAGAACCTATACAATCAATTCCAGGTGGATTTGGTAAATTTTATTTTTTGACCGATTTTCGCATTTTTCATAAGGGGTAAAACTTAATTTTTTGCCAAAATTGGGCCAAAATACAATTTTTGAGCTGAGAATGCCAATCGATTGGAAATTTTGTAACGAATTCAACAAGGTATGACATTCCAAGATCTGATCATTATTTCCAAAGGTTTTGATCATAAAACCGAAACTCGAATATATAATATTTTGTTTGGGATTTTAATAATAATAATCATGTTCTTTTGCAAAAATTCTACAAAAATAAAAATGAAGCTTTGAATAACAATTAATTGATATTTTCATGACGAGTTTAACAAGGTATTTGTTTGTATTTGTATTTTTTCCAAAATCATGAACAATCATTAAGAAAATTTGTTTTAAAACCATTTATTTGTTAAATTGTGTTTTTTTTTTAATAAATATATGACCATTCCTTTTTTGAGTGCATTCAATTATTGCACGTAGAAAATCTCCCTTCCCTTCCCGGAAAACACTTTGCTTGCACTTGATTACTGTGCACTTTTCCCAGAATTTTCCTTGGACTATTGACTGTACGAGTGCATTTTTAGTAAGGAAAAGCAATAAAACTAGAACCCATCTCGTACCTTTTTTCTGTGTGCATTCAATTACTGCAGCAGAAAGTGTGGTCTCTTACCGAAAAAAACCCTGCTGTTGCACTTGCTGACTGTCTTGATTTACCAGAATTTTCCTCAGACACCGATTCTCACCCGCACATCCCCCTTTTCCGATTCGCAGGCAATGGCTTAATCAACGAGGCCGAGTTCCTGCAATGGGTGGGCAGGATCCAGGCGCTGCGAGACGACCAGCAGTCACATGAGGACAGCAAGGACAGCAAGCCGGTGGACGAGGCCGATGATGTCACCGAGGACTTGATAGCCGCATTTAGGTATGTTGGCGCTCGTACTTATGCACTTAGTGCGCAGAACTCCCTGCTAATCCTGCCCCTCGTCCTGCAGAGTATTCGATCGGGATGGCAATGGGTTCATAACGCGCGACGAGCTGCAGACCGCCATGGAGATGATTGGGGAGCCCTTGAACGAGCAGCAGCTGGAGCAGCTGCTGGTCATCGCCGACTTGGACCAGGACGGGCGCATCAATTACGAGGGTGAGTGAGTCAGTGAGTGAGTGAGTGAGTGCGTGCGAGTGCAGCCGCCGACAAACGACAAAGGACAAAGGACACTGCTGACGCAGGCGTTCGCACGGAAGGACATGTGTGCACAGTCCAAAAAAAGCAGTCCCAAATCCGAATTTTTATTGATTTCAGATTGGCTTGCTAATTTTCATATTATTAACAGAATAAAATTTTAAATTTTGTATACACTGAACACATTTTAATATGAGTTTCGATTTCTACAATTCATAATAATCGTTAAAGTGTTCGTTTAAAAATAAATATTCAACATTGCATATCTTAAAAAAATTGCTAAATTGTTGTATCAATAGTTTTGTATCGATTTCCGATAGGCTTGCTAATTTTCATATGATTAACAGAATAAAATTTTAAATTTTGTATACACTGAACACATTTTAATATGAGTTCCAGTTTCTACAATTCATAATAATTTTGTATACACTTTGTATAAACTCTTTGTTTAAAGCTCAGTATTATTAATAATTTCCGAAATAACCAGATAAATATTCAACATTGCATATCTTTAAGCTAAAATTCTTGAATCTTAAGATATTCTCAAAACAAAATCATATATATAAAATCATATATCACTTTGTTGTATCAATAGTTATACGATTTTGGAGCGCTTTAATGGAAAACCCGTTTTATTTTCAAAGAAACAGTACTGTTTATGTTATTTATAATTGTAATAACCTCCAAGAGCTGTGATCCTGTTGCAGCTGCGCCTGTCTGAGCCCCAATAAAGTGATGGCATAAGATATGGCTAGCTCGTGTCAATATTTGTCCCACGCACCGAAAACCGTACGCCCATAAATCAGCTAGACAAATACGGCAAAAACAAAGTTTATTAACCTCAAGTAACAGCAACAGGAGTTCACCTAATGCGGCCGAAGGTTTATTTGTTTGTTTACTCGTAAAGTTTTTATACCCGTTGTTCGGGTCTTTGCTGGGTTTATTGGGTTATCTTGGATTGAGTCCCTAAAACTAGAAGTAGTATTTAATGATGCAGTAACTAAATTTGGTACTTAGGAATTCAAGGTGCATAAAATCTATCAATTTTCCAAAAAACACCTTTTTAAGTACTGAGAAGAAGTGAAAATCATTCACGATTTTAATGAAATGAGATGGCATTTCATTTATTCCAGACAATATTTTTAGGGAAGCTTTAAAATTTTCTAGGGATTTGAAGCCTCCTATTTATTTTTCTAAACGTATGTTAATTCATAACATTAAATAAAACGCTTGTTTTCACTTAATGCCTGAGGCACTTTTCCAAAAGGTATCTTGTAGTCGTCAACTGTGTTGTTTTCCAAAATTGACCTGAGGTCTGGAGCTGAACCCTACTCGCAGACATAAAAAGTTTTTGATAAAGAAAATAGCTACATAAATACAAGAAAGGAAAAGTCCATAATGCAGTTGACCCAGAATGAAGTGCCAGCACCTCACCTCAGAATCCCCCCTATTTCCATGATGCCACACCCACGTATTATTCTGCACTAATGGCAAAAAAAGGACAGCACAGAGTTCCCTTGCGTGGCATTAAATTTGTTTAATATACTTAAACTAATACGGGGACATGCTCGACCGAAGTGGCCTCTTTGTACTTGTTTTTTTTTTGTGCTGTTTGCTGTTTGCCCGGCCTGGAATCCCTTGTATCATTAGGTTCATATGCCATCGCCTCGCTAGTTGATACTTTGACCTTGTAACGCATTGACATGTCAGCCCAACACCCAACCACCCACCACCCACAAAGTTCGAAAGGCCCAGCCCGCAACCCGCATTTGTTTGCTGGCATCTGCAATTTATTTACTCATTTTGCTGCTGTTGCTGTCTTTGCCTTCACGCTATTTACTTTGCACACCGGCATCGACAACGGCCAACATTGCGTATACGTTATCCGTTTGTTCGGTATACGCAACGTTGTCCGCTCCGTTTTCGCTGACACTGCAGTGTTGGTTGTTGGCCAGAGGAATGGGTCGATTGGCCGGAGCAACACGTACGCCTCCTCCGGCGAACCACGCCCATAAAAAAATATTAAAAAAAAAAGTCGTAGTTCGTTCTTTCGGAGGCGTGATTGCCCGGAGGCGACAGCTTATATAGTTTGGCTATCTCATCTGTAAAATGTTTTTGCCTCGGTGGACAAAACTGTCAAGGAAAATGTTCTTCTTTCTGACAATTAGGTTTATTCCATTAAATTTTGATTTGTAAAGTGACTGGTTTTTAAAAATTAAATTTAAATATCCAAAAATAGGGAAATAGTTTTGATTCCAGTTCGATTCATTACATTTTTAAGCACATTTAAAGATTCTTTAAAGATTAAAGATAGAAACCGTGCCTAGGTAAATTATTTTAAGTCGTTTATATTTTTTACTTTCTTTGTTATATTATCATTATTACATTTTTTGCGTCAGCAATTATATTTAATAGACTCTTCTCCCATTTTAATTTCAGAATTCACGAGACTTTTGCTCTAAGCAGTTTTACGCCCAACATGGAGGCTTGGTCAACTGAAACCCCGAAAATTTCGAGTGGAATGCACCCCGAGTTACCCCTTCAGCATAATTGTTAAGCTATTAAGAATATACTCAGACATGCAGAAAATAATAATGCAACAAAATGTGCAGAACACAATTGTTTGAAATTTTATACAAAATAAAAAAATTATTTATACAAGGGTTCGAAAAAAGTGCAAGGCAGGCCACACACACACACACCCGTAAAGTTTACGTTTCATTCAACACCCACACATACACACACAAACATATTCATATGTAAATTAGTTTCAAAGTTTTGTCGATTGTAAAAAAGTGAATTATTGATTCAATTGGAAAAATTTAAATGGAAATGTTTAGACTGTTTGTGAAAACGATTTGCGTTGAAAATAATTTAAATCATACAGAGACAACACAACCCATCAACATTTAACATATAAATTGCATATTCGGATAAGTCTGAGCGCGTGAGTGATATTGTGTTTAGGGTGCTGCAAAAAAAAAGAGCAGGCAAATGGAGAATTAAAAAAAAATACAAGAAAAATATATCTTAATTCGGCGAAGGCCAGCAAGTGGATTCATATATTTGTATTTTATTGTAGTTATGCTGCTTTCAATGTATGCGCGTTTCAAATACCCCAAAAACAAACAAAAACTGTTTCAAATTTGTTAGAATAAGGAAATAAATGTTAACAATTTATATAAGAAAACAAAAGATTTAATTTCAGTTGGGAAGTGTCTTTGTAGAGCTCTCAAAACATCGGGGTTATCGGTTATATAAAGCTAATAATAAAAAAAAACGTTTTTTTTAAATTTAAAACAGAGCTAAGCAAAATCGGTGGGAAATGTAATGTTTATAAATATGTTTTCTTTCATTTATTCACTTAAACAATACCATAGCTTAGATAAAATCGATACACTGCATTCGGTGTTTTCTGAGCTCTATTATTAAGGCACAAAATACAAATGAGCCGAGCAGCAAAAATTATATAAGATGTTAATGAAAACGTAAATTAACAATAACCAACAATGAATGGAACATTTCAGAATTCTTGGTATACATAGTTCAAAGTCTTGAAACTTTACATTTTACTATGTTATTTTGCGTTTCTTTTTAAAGTTATTTTAATTTGTTTTCGAAATTCAAGTCCATTGCATATTGCCGTCCCATAGATAATTTAACGAGAAGCAACAAATTTTGTATAACAATTACAAGTCATCGATTTAAGGCATTGCGGTTTCAAACAATAATTTTGTGTATTAATTTCGTAAGCCTTTTTTTGATACAAATTTAGAACAGAAAATCAAATTCAAACAAAATATATATTTAACAAAAGTGCTCTTTTGAAAATTCAGTGAAACGAGAATTAAAAGTATATATTTACATTTAAACACTATATGGATAAAGTTGGGTAAAGAAAAAATAAATCAGGTCAATGGTACAAATCGCAAAATGGGTAAAACGAGGAATGCAAACAAGGAAACCACATTTTTTGTATGGTATTTACAACAGGACTGCAAAGGCAAAGCAAATTTAAACCTAATCAAAATCGAAAACCGAATCAATCTAAATGCTAACCCAAAATATTGAATATACCCGATAAATGTACTTCAATTCAAGTAGTTTTTTATGACCTCTAAATGTGCTTAACAACTATATGCAGGACTATAATACCTACCCAACAATATACTACTTATATACATGATAACTGTTTATGTTTACGGTCAAACTACATACCTAATATTATCTTCTATATATATATAGATACTGGATAACACAAAACAACTAAGACATTATCTGTATGCGTACTTAAAGTGGTAGACATTTGGTTTAGGTATTAATGATTTCATAATTTATAAATGCGATTGCGAGTCGGAAAACGAGATGTGACATAATAAATAACAGTACACCAACGCTCAATAAATGTTTTATTTCTAAAATTTATAATAGTAGGCGATTCCATCCTTGACAGTTGCCAATCCAGAAATCGTAGTACCTGTAAAATTGAGCTGTTCGATTTGACAACGTTTCTAAATTTCTGGCTCCGCGCAAAATATTGTGTATATTTTTTTTGAAGACGACAAACACGGTTAAATAACGACAATGAGTGAGACTGAGGGAAAGGTAAGTATACCAGTGAAAGTATTTAGTTTGCTTTTGTGGGAACTGCAGTTTTTGTACCTATATTATGGTGTTAATTCTGATTGAAGTTTTGGCTGGTCATTAACTAAAAGACTAGACCACAATTCTAAGAACACGTACGTAAATATCACTGAAACTAAGTAAGTTAAGGCCCAATGCACCTCTTAGATATTTTTTGACATACATATACACGCTAACAAAAACAAAAATTCTCTAATATTAATTGGTTGTTAAATAGAAATGCAATTAAAAAAGCTTTTCAAAAAGGTTAGAATACTCTTTCAAAAATACCATAATTCGAAAACCGCGTTTGGAGATTTCTCACAAATCCGGTGCGATATATCGATATCAGCAATTGGCGGCTATCGCTAAAAGTCCACCACTAAGCTCACGAGGAGCAGCACGGTATAAAATCAATTTTTATTGAAATTTTAAGCGACCGCGAACGAAAGATCCGCTGAGGCTTAATTAAATGCCAGTGCGAACTGCATTTTGCGATCAAATTCCGTGATAAGATCTTCCAGGGTCCATTTAAAGGGTTGCTCCATAGCCGAACCCTCGATTTTCCGAGCGTGTGCGTTGACATAAAGCCGCAAAAGTGGATACCGAAACTGTGAAAATCGAGGATTTGATGGACTCAGATCCTGAAATCGAGTTCATTGAAAAGGACAGCGGGATGTCTTCGTTGGGCGGAAGCAAGGACGAAACGCCCGAGCGGCGGGCAGTGGCGGCCGTAAGTAAAAACGTGGAGCCCTCTCATTACCCCCTTGAACACCCCGATTCCCTACAATTCTTATCGTGCTCACGTAATTGTCGGTCAATCGCAGCAGCTGTCCCACAAAAGCGACTTTTCGATACCCTGAACTAATCACCTTATTTCCCTTTTTTTACAGACTTCAAATGAGCCACAAGGCGAGAATTACGATGATGTAAGTGGACCCTGTTTGTAAACACAACACGCAATCTAACCTCAAACTTAAGGAGGCAAATAACACCATAAGGACATCTTAGGGCTTATTTTAAATATGGAAATTGTCTTCAGGAATCCTCACTTTGAAAAAAGTTCAATTTGATTTATTAATATTATTTTTTGGATTAGAAATTTATTAGATGTTAGCTAAAACGTGCTAGTCTACTGTAAAAATTCATTGTCATCACTATAATGTTCATTCTTATTTATTTTAAATTAAGAATAGTCTTTAGAACGTTTTACTCAGTAATTAAATTGTTCTCTCGGCATAATGATATTTATCAACTGTCAAAATTGTAGTCAAGAAAATCAATTGATAATGGACATTGCCTTTATGGATCCGAAGTATAATGAACAACTATTATTACTCACATAGGTGTTTGTATAAGCTTTAGACTTGAATTTGTTTCCAAGTTTCCCAATTTATACAAAATTTAATAATATATGTTTATAATATTCAATTATGGCAGGTCTAATTGTACATTTTCAACAACGACGAGTTATCGTAGCGAAGACAACAAAATTGAAATCTTTTTCCCAATAGTTAACTATTATCCAAATGTGTATCTGGTAAAGCTCTTTTAATTAAGATGATTTATCAAAAATTCTTTGTATATAGTTGAGTAAACCATTATTCATGGTTTTGTTAAACTCAAAAGGAACACTTAACTCTTCTGAACATACTTTTTTTGTACTAAGTACTAGTAATATGAAGGAATCTATTTAACCCACTCTCCCTTCATCACAGGAACCCGAAGAGTCGGCGGCCGAGCGCTTCTGGGGCCTGACGGAGATGTTCCCGGAGCCACTGCGCAATGCGGTGGAGGCTGTGAGCAAAGCCACCGTGAACGGCGTCAAGGGATTCTACACGTTCTCGTGCAACGCCAGCTGGATATTCTTCACCAGCTCGGTCATCCTGTTCGCCCCGGTCATCTTCGAGACGGAGCGCGCCCAGATGGAGGAGCTGCAGAAGTCGCAGCAGAAGCAGGTGCTCCTCGGACCCAGCAGCGCGATGGGCCCTGGAGGTTCCTCGCCCAGCTTACCCTTGATTCGTTAACCGAGAGAGACCATACCACATACGCATATTAGTTCTACGAAAACCGGCAGCGGATCTCCGGAAATTGCCACACGTTAGCTTAAGTTTGTCGATACCAATCAATCCCAGTCGAAATCGAGAGGCTGAGGACGTCCCGAGCGGGCAAAGCAATTGCACCAGCAATTCCCCAAAAAAGCAGTCACCCATCAAATGCCCCTCCATAGCCCAGCATTTACGCATCCACACTTAAGGAATTACCGGCCCCAAGGAAACGTCCTCTTCGATCGAAACGAACAGTTGCAAAACTTCAGATAGGTGTTAGCATTGTAGTTGGCGTACAGTGTATAAACAAAGCAACCACTACGGTTTAAACCAATTAATAAAACTACGTTTATTAATAGTTAAAAGTCTAATTGTTGAAGTTATGTTTTCATACTTTTGTTCGCAGTACTTGTTTGTAATATTGTTTTGGGTATATGTTGAGTATAAGAATGCGTCGAATTAAAAATGGGTCCCCAAAACAAAGAGTATTTTAGAAAAGTAGTTTTCTCGCAGATATTGATTATTAGATTACATTCTTCCCCTACGATTTTTAAGTTTTTCGGATCTATTTAAAACAGAAAACGAAAGGTGAAATTTAAATAGGGAAATATCAATGAATTTGTGTTTCAATAGTTTTTACGCTATTTCAATTCTTTGTTTTTGAGTCATCACAAAAATGAGTGATTGACCCCATAAATAACCGAATTACTTTTAATGGAAATTAGCATGGAGATTCTCCTGAAAGCCGTAAAAAAAATTTTATTTAGAGTTCAACCACTTACTTCAAGTCTAGGGACTCCCCAGATATTCCCTTGGGATCGGATGGTCCGTAAAATAACGCCGGAACTCTCCAGCATACTTGTTTCGCAAATTCCTTTCCCCGAATTCGTTGAATCGCTGGGCCAAGAACACATACACATCCAAAACTTTGGCATGAGCAGAGAGCTTTTTAAACGATTTAGCGGCACGCTCTAGGATGTCTAGAGATTTGAGGAGCTGGGCCTTCCGCTCCTCCACACTATTTTGATTGATGGCCAGCAGACAGCGCACGAACACGAAATCGGTTTTGGCTCGTTCGTACAGGCCACCATTGATGTGGATGTCGTGCATGCAGCGCTTAATGGCCTGATAGGCCTTCTGTGGCATCCCGAGGAGCAGAAGTTGCTGGGCTAACAGCAGGTCCACCAAGGCCAACTCGTAGTCCATCTGTGAGTCAGCCATATCCTCTGCCACTCTGAGAAGAAGCATGGTGGTCTCACTTGAAAAACGTCCATTCGCCATGCCACAATAGCCAAGTAACACTTGCACCCTCATTCGCAGGAGAAAAGGCAGGTTATCCTGGGAAGCCAGCTTGTCCAGGAGGCGTCTGGCATTGAAGAACTCCCTCTTAGCGACGTATATAGAAGCTCTTTGCAGTATGGCATCTGAGGGATCTAGCAAATACAGCTGGTCGCAGGCTTTCAATGCATCGTGCCAGCGGCACTGGTAAATGCCCGCTTGGATGACCACATGGCATTGGCTGATCATCCAGCCCTCGGCGCTGGGTAAGCGTGGGAAACGCTCTTTCGCACGATGGAGGAGTACTTTGGACAGTTGGAACTCCCCCTGCAATTGAAGCCACAGGGCATAGCTGGCAAGGGCGCTGCCCAAGCCCGAAGTTCCGTTGCCAAAACGATCTCTGGCGGCTAGCAGGACTTGGGAGTACAGAGCAGCCAGCTCGTGTCTTCCATAAGCAGACCACACTGCACTCCTTAAGGCAAGAGCCTCTGAAGAGTGGTCGGAGAAGTTGTTGCGATTGGTGAGATTATCGCTGTGCTGGAGAAGATCGAAGAGTTTCAAGGGCTGATAGCCAGCCACTGTTCCTAGTTTAACGGCGAAGTGGAGCGCCAAAGTGTAGTTCTGCAGCAGAGAGCTATCTACTTCGTTGGCATCTTGCACACTCTTTTGAACAGCGGATAGGGGCAGCTCATCCCTGAGCAGGCAGTACCAAGTATTGGCCAAATTCAGACTCCTTTTGTCGCCGTGTTCCTGGGCCAGCATGATGCTCTCCCTGAGCGCCGCTAGAGCTTCATCACGGTGACCAAAAGTGGCATGTAGCACAGCTAGGTTGACGCAGAAGTATTGATAACCCTTTTCCTGGCTCATCAGCCTCACGGGACTCCTGTCCAAAGCTCTGTGGAGAGCAGAGAGTGCGTTGTAGTAATCCCTGACTCTTAACTGATTCATGTAGCCCAGGAAATAGGGAGTGGTTGAGAGTGGCAGATCGTCTATGATTTCTTGGACCTTCTTCTGCAGCTCCAAAGGCGGCAAAGCCTTTCTCTCATTGATTTCCAGCAGTTCCGACTGTTTGTTGATGAAGAACTTGGCCTGTTTGGGGGCCCACTTGCTGAGTGGGTTGCGTTCTTGGGCAATACGAGCAATAGTCCCTTCCTTCTTTTTAATTTCAGGATCTGCAGGCTTTTCAGTTACGGGATTCGGAGGTGGAGTCTCTTCCCTGCGGAGAATACCACCAGCTATGGTCATTCTGGAACCAGACGCTGCAGCACGAACTCCTCTTTCGTAATAGGAGCAGATGTTTTTGTACATGTCCATCATTTCCGGGAAACTGAGACGCTCCAGGACCACGCCCACTCTCCGGACATAAACGCCCACCATGCTAAACTGGCTAATGCCGTAGTTCTCGTTTAGAATCTCATCTATGTTCTGGATCTCTGTGAAATCGAACAAGGACTCAATGCTGCCCGCACAAAACTCGGACATGGCTTTTTCGAAGGATTCCAACATCAGGGTGTCCAGTTTGTATCTGCCCGTGGTCAGCAAGCTATGCAGCTCATTGTAGCTCTTATCCGACTCTTGGACCAACTTGAAAACCAGCATATAGAACATCCGACGACGCTGGGTGCGCATGGATATACCAGTATCCAAACAGGACTTCTTGTTCTGCGGGGGTAAAGAATAAACTGGGTAATTAGGTTTCGGTAGGCCGCAATCTTGGAGCACCTACAATCACATATTGTTTGAGCAGTATTAACACGGTTATCTTGTGCGCCGTGGGTGTTTCAATGCGGGGCGGTTCAGTTTTGGAGGAGGGGTCCAAGGTGTCCAGCTCCTCGAACAGATTCATGGTTAATTTATGGGCACAAATTCCTATTTCTATTTGCCGGCAAAACGTAAACTAGAGCTGGAAATAACATCGGCGATGTCTCGATACATCGATGTTTTCCAAAACTTGGGAAACATCGATGTTCGATGTTTCCTTTTTACTCATCACTGCTTGGCAGGTGAAAAACATCGATTTAGGTAAACATCAATGATTTTGCACCTGTAGCGTCAAGTGTACACTTTGCGCCAATTTTTTTCTGCTGATTTCAGCCCGCTCTTCGACTTCTTCTTCCAATGATTTGTCTGCGGCGCAGCGCTGCCGCTCTAACTAATTTGTAGCTAGATAGGGGAATTATATATAAATAAGCTTTTTTCTGTTTATATTTTTATTCACTCTTAAAAGTAATTATTCAATTAGAAATATCCTTAAATAGCAGTTCAGGACAAATTTGATACAAAATATTTACTTGAAGAAATAAAATAGTTTTTATTTTGGGGTCGATTTTTCGTAATTTTCAATCATGTAAATAAGTTGCAAAAAGAGCCAAAAAATCGTCTTTTCGAATGCATATTTGAGTAAAATTATAGATTCGGCTCAAGGCTCAGAACCATCAGTTGCTGCTGGATCTGTCGTTCTATGTCGTCGACCACATCGCGGTTGGTGCCACCAGGACCGACGGCACCGAAATTGGCCACAACGCCTGATCCATCGAGTCCGACTCCCTGCAGCTGCTGAGAGGTGCCGGGTTGCTGTTGCAGTTGCTGCTGCTGCAGATTACCACCTGTTTCAGCATTTCCTGCCGGACCGCCACCAGGTGGCACATTCGAGTTTTGACAAGCCGCATGAATCTGCCGAACGGGAGAGCAAATGATGCAGTCCCTGTTGATGCACGTCTTGTAATGCAACAAGATCACGCGCGAAGAGGCACAGTGCTGCATGGTGCAGTCCTTGCCTTGCTTACAAGTGCGCATGTGGGCGAGCACTGTTTTCATCGCCATGCAGTAGTTGACGTTACAGACCTCTCTGTTCTCCCTGCGGTTGCATTTGTGCGCATGGAGTATAAGCATCAGTTGCTCCCTTATCTGTCGTGCTCGGTCGTCGTACTCTTCGCGTTTGGCGCCACCAGGACCGACTACTTGTCCGGCGCCACCGCCAGCCAATGCTGGGTCACCAGCGACGGCGCCGGCATTGGCCACAACGCCTGCTCCAACCAGTCCGACTCCCTGCAGCTGCTGTTGCTGCTGAGAGGTGCCGGGTTGCTGTTGCTGCTGCTGCAGATTTCCACCTGCTTCGGCCTCTCCGCCGCCATTTCCTGCAGGACCGCCACCAGGTGGCACATTCGCGTTTTGACAAGCCACATTTTTCTGCCGAAAGGGAAAGCAAATGATGCAGTCCCTGTTGATGCACGTCTTGTAATCCAACAAGTTCACGCGCGAAGAGGCACAGTGCTGCATGGTGCAGTCCTTGCCCTGCTTACAAGTGACCATGTGGGCGAGCACTGTTTTCATCGCCATGCAGTAGTTTTCGTTACAGACCTCTCTGTTCTCCCTGCGGTTGCATTTGGGCGCATGGAACAGAAGCCTCAGTTGCTGTTGGATCTGTTGTTTCTTGTCATTCGGTTGCGGTGCGGCGGCGCCATCTGTTGCTGCTGGGGATTTCCGCTGACCAACTGCCCGGTGGCCACCGATCTCTCGCGAGTGGACATGGTGCAGACGGGTTGATTGCCCTGCGGCATTCCCGGTACGACACCCCCTTTTGTTGCTGTTGTTGGCAATCGACGGCATTTAATTTTTCTCAAAACACGCCCAACAAACTGATTGATTTGATGCGCTTCGAGTAGAGCTGGAAATAACATCGTCGATGTATCGATATCGAGGTTTTCAAATATCGATGTTCGATGTTTCCTTTTTACCCATCACTACTTGGCGGGAAAGAATCTTGCTAATTCGATGTATCGATACATCGAAGTTTTTTTTCTGATTTTCCAGCTCTGACGTAAACACATTGCAAGCAGTTTAAAGTTCACCCATGTGGCAACTCTATTAGGCGACTGTTTTAAACTTAAGTTAATTACAAATGCAAACTAAATCTGTGGTTTATATACTTTTATAAAATATTAATTATATTTCTTATCAGATTGCTTAACTTTACTGACCGCAAGTTTTTTGCTTGCGAAAATAATGAGGATTGCGGCATTTATATAGTTTTATAAAAAAAGATAATGGAAGAAAAGGTTGTGAATCGAACTTAAATTGTTACTAAATTCAAAAAATTATTTAAATTATTCCGAAAATTCAAAATACGTTGCTTTAGGGGGAACTAAGATCTACTTTGTTAATGCTAACAAAATTAAAACTAAACAAAATTGAATTATACCAATAAACTCCTAGCCACATATTTTTTGTTTAATTATGGCACCTGGCAGGGTGCGCCAAATAACCAATAACTGATTACCCGCGCTCCACCGAACTGCCCATACGTTCAAAGTCCATAAAGCAGCGAAAAATGCACATGCCAACCTTACGCTTCTCCAATTTGTATTTGCTTTAAATCAACGAAAGCTCAAAGTTCACTAGACAACTACCCTGTTAAACGCTAGCCAAAATGTGTAAATGTGTAATGTGGAATAGGTATTAGGTAATACAGCGAATGCGTCACGGGGACATCCATCCTACAGGACGAACGGGAAGATGGAACGGCGCTGGCGGGGATAGTCCTTGAACTCCTTCCTGTAGTTGCGGTGCTTGGCTAGTGCCCACACGGTCATCTGGAAAGCTCCGGCGAAGGCGAATAGATAGGCAGCCAGGCAAGAAGTCAGCACCGAGAAGGAAACCCAGGCACCGATCTCATAGGTGTAGTTGGGGCACGAAACCAAGCTGGAGTTCGGAAAATGGCAATTAAAGTACTTGTTTTGATAATGAATAGAGTCTACTCACTTGAACAGCTTGGTCAGGGGATTTGCATCGGGCACGGGAATCTTGCGCACTTTGGTTCCCGGCGGACGCAAGTTGCGCAGGGCAATGTGCACCGAAAAGTTTCCCAGTTCGCAGAGCTGAAAGTCGAAAATGTGCGGTTAGTTTGTGAAAATAAAAGTTGGGAAATTTTGGTTCTTGGAAATTAAGGCAATCTTTTATGCGATAATGTTATATAATTATATTGACTCATCAAACGTTTTCAGTTTGCGTTTTTTTGTATGTTGTCTTATCGCCAAAGTTGCTCATCTACTTTTTGTTTACAAGGTACAATAGTTATGTTTAATTCCACAAAATGGCATTAATTAAATAACAAACTAGTAAGACTATTTAACGAACAATGCTAATTTAATAAATAAATATTTTTTTACAAATCAATAGTAAAATAAAGTAAATAAATATTTAAGCATCATAATATTTTTCATATTATGGATTAAGACACCATTTCCTTAATATGATGGTATTGACTAACATAAATTTTAACAAAACGAAGATCTAAAATAACTTGTTTCTTCTACAACTGCATATAAGGGAATTTTGTGAATGAACAATAAGATTATTTGTAATGGAATAAGCTTTAATTATATATTAAATATTTTATAGGCCCAGCCTTTAATATGCTAAACATTGTTGTCAATTATTTTAAAAAGTTTAAAGTGATAAGTAATGAT
Source organism: Drosophila prolongata (assembly GCA_036346975.1). NCBI lineage: Eukaryota > Metazoa > Arthropoda > Insecta > Diptera > Drosophilidae > Drosophila > Drosophila prolongata. Next base: position 1,841,767 of record JAYMZC010000289.1, read on the forward strand.
TAAATCTATACAGATTATCAGTTTGTCAATAAACATTCCTTAATAAAAATTAGCAAGAAACAAATTAATAATACTTTTATGTCAATTTATGTTAATTTTTGGTGTAGCTGCCAAATAAAAGAAATATCTATTGAAACAATGGTTGATTTTTATCGAAAGGGGATTGAAAATGCAAAAAATCCCCATATAACCGTAACACATAACCCAAATCCATAAAATAAACACCGAAATACGTACAGCAAAAGCTCCGAGAGCAGCCCAAACAGTGCACATGCAGGGCGACGTGAACTGCGGATGGTTCACATGGTAGGACACATAGGCCGTGAATCCCCAGTAGTAGGTGCAGTTCTTGAAGAGATTCCTTAGCGGCATGGTGGCATGTGAGAACCGATGGACGAAGATGGTCTCCAGCAGACGCTTCACATAGTGGACCGTATAGCAGCCGGCGGCAATGCTGAAAAAAATAAAAGAAAGCGGGTTACTGGGTGAACCACCATCCAAAGTTCGTGGATAATTATGCAGAGCTGTTGCGTTTTAGTTTGCATAAGCGACGAGGTCAATTCGGTCGGAAATCGAAAGATTTCAGCGACTTTCTAATATACTCACTGGGTGGTGAGGGAAATCGGCAAAGTGGCCGACTTGCCGTAGATTAAGTCCGGCCGGAAATAGAAAATCAAGTATACGATCAGTGGGCCGGCGTATTCCGCCAGGAAGACGGTTTTCCAACCGATCTGGGGACCCAGATCCTTCACATAAACCTTGTCGCCGGAGCGCAGGGACAGGGATTCCAGGGTATCCGTATCCTTCAGACTTTTCCCCTTGAGTTCCAATCGCAGCGATTGCCGATTGGCATCCGGAGCTTGCTTCAGGCTCTTCTGGATTAGGGCGCGCAGATCCCCGATAGGCGTGGCGCCGGAGGGCACCTTCACCTTTCCATAGGGCTTGCTATTCTTCGCGTTCAGTATCTCCAGCTCCATTTTGCGTCCGGTGCGTTTGCAATCTGTACTGCCCGAAATCGAAAACTGAAAAAAATCGCCGATAGCAGGTGGGCAGGGTGTGACCGTGTCTTGGGGGTAGAAAAATCCACTAGTTGAGGTATGGTCACTCAATCAACTGGCTGTGAATTAATTTAGTTAAGAATTTGTTTTCCTGACTATATTCCCATCTATTATCGCTTAACCAGTTATAATAAAGGAAATAACTAATTTTTGTATTATATAAAAAAAGGGAGGAAATTTGAAAAGAAAAAAATAGAGATACCAGAAGTACAAATTTTACGAATATTGTGCCGAGTTCAACATTGGGAATTCAAACTTTTATAAGAGGGAAGACTAGATTGTGTTATAATATTAATCAAAAGAGTAAAGAATTCTTAATATTTTTGCAGCTCTATTCAAGGCCGTTCTCTAAAAATTCCATTCTAAGTGAACTTTTATTGGATCAAATTTGTTTTAAATAAGCTTAAGTCTAATTGGCCTATTAAAGTTTAGAATTTTTTTTGGATATTTAGTCATGACTTACGTTAATAATTGCTTTGTTGGTTTTTGAGAGCACAGTACAGTATTGCAGAAATTCAAATCTATAATATAGAATCAAACATATATTTAAAGCAGTCGTTGTCTCAACAATCAACACATCACACTTTTTATACACCTTTTCACAAACTTTCTACA